>JAEPRD010000054.1:0-182206 GCA_016758985.1 Mucor saturninus
ATAGAGTGTAATAGCATGTATTTGATTTTAAGAGTAATGCAATAATGATTTATAGAAAGGTTATCAAAGAAGAAAGAAAGAATTGATGATAGAGTTATATCTGTATATAAGCTCGATCACAACAGGTTTGTTGTTGGTAAAAATTGTTGTTATTGTTGAAACGCTTTTTATTTTTAAAAGCACCACCAGTTGCCTTTTGGACAGCTTGAGCAGCAGCAGTTTGCTGAACTAAAAGTGCTTGAAAGTCAGCAGGAGCCATGGTGTAATTGGCGTTACCACCAGAAGGAGAAGAAAAGGTTGGGTTTATAGCTTGAATAGCCAAAGTGTTTCTCATCTCATTAATTTGAGCAGAAACATTTAGAAGAAGTGATCTGCAGTCTCTAAGCATATACAAGTAACGTTGTACATTCTGGTTGTCAGTTTCCTTGCTGATTTCCAATCCAAGGACATCCATGGGGCGGAAAACACCGGAGATCAAGTATTGCAATCTCTTCAGGGACATATCTTGCTTAGATTGAAATGGCTTCATTTTTCGAGAAGCCATAGGGATGGTGTCAGGGGGCTGACACTGAACACCATCAATGTTGGGGTAATTTTCTATTACTTTTCTACGTTCATCATCAGTTAACATAGTTGCCGGGAATAGGGATGACTCAAGTTGGAGAACCTCCGATAAAAGTGGAGGTGGAGTCCAAGAGTAAGAAGGTCTAGTCTACAAAGAGTGTAGAGAGCTTTCTTCAATAATGATATCAGTCATAGGTGTAGACTGTTGCTGTTGTTCTGCTGAAGGTTGAGCGGTTGAGCTTTGTTGTTGAGGTTGTTGTTGAGTTATAAACTGTTCGAGTTGCATTATTCTTTGTTGCAAAGCAACAAGTTGTTCAGAAGTATTAGTATCCATATTTTGCGGTGCTGACCGAGCGAAAAAGAAGATCAATTACATATTATTAGAACAATTATTAATTTTATTAACTTTTCGCTGACTTTAAATAAAAAGAAGATAAAGCAATCATATTTCTTATTTTATATTCGAGTGTCTCACTCAATTCTAGTAGAATTTCATTCGACACTTGAATTTATAGAAAGGCATTTGCTTCGGTTCCACTAAATTAAAAAACAAGCAACAGTGCCAAAACTAGATGACACTCTGGCAGCTGTATCCAGAGTTCATATGTCTATCAAAACCTCGCGCAAATTGAAGCTTGGCCTTGTAAAGTGCTTTATTTTTTCGGACGTAGCCAAAGGGTTTATCAGGGTAAAGAGATTCAGGAATTAGGTCTTTCTTACTTTAGATCCATTTTTCATGCTCTCAATTTAAGAATTATACGCCCAAAAGTACGAGGATGGAAGATTGAAGGTCTGGCAACTGTCGTATAGCAACCCATGTTAAGATTCTGTAGTTCTTATTTCTCAATTTATTATTTAATTGCATATGATATTACTTTACTCTCTTTTTTTTTGACACCCTGAATTGAGACCAACCTAATCATAATCAGAAATCGTCAAATTTTTCTGTCTCTCAGAACAAAGTCAGGACATTAGAAAGGACGTTTAACAAATGTTTGAAATGCCTTCAATTTTAATCAAACTCTCAGGTAAACAAAATTCAGCTTGAACAGACTAAGGTTTTTAGCTCTCCATTGCCGCTTCGTCATACCCATTAAAACTTTGGTTCGAAAACTGGCTCAAATTTACTAGTGATTGAAATTTTTATAGCAGTTTAAGGTTAGACAACTGGACGTTTATTCCACTTCTATCCAAGGTTCAACTACATGGCATGTCTATACGCTCAGTGTCATGGCAATGTGACATCTACTTGTACATGAACGGGTTTCTAAATTATTTTTTATTTATGCGGCTATTCAAATTTATGCACGCCTGTGTTGTCACCCTAAAATAATGTGGAAGAGACTTTTTGAAATTTCTGTTTTGGATTCCATCTGCCATTTTGCGTATCAAAAGGGTCCTAAATAATCCATGTCTTAGTTGGACCAACAATTCCTTTGATGAAAACTACCTTTTGGGATAAAAAAAGCAAGGGTTTCAGGTACAAGGCTTACAGCTTTTTCTTTTCATGTGTGCCCACAAAGGTTAATTTGGCAATTCTAACAATTTCCCAATTTGAATGAATAATAAGGCAAGACAGCCACCAAATAAAACAATTAACTCGCATTTTTGTCGAATTTGGATCAAGACGTTATTTCACTAGTCTCAGAGTAAATTGTTTGCAAGGTATTTATGAATTAATCACTGACTAAAAATAATTAAAAAAAAAAAAAGAAAGCATTTATCCGTTGACCTAATCATGTCGATGAGCGTAAAAATTGCATCATGAAAAAGTTGATACCATGTGAAAAAAGATTCTTCATCATCATTTATTCGATCTCGTGGGTCAGGAATATTTGAAATTAAGACTGTGACTCTCAAGCCTCAATTGTCTGATTTGTTGTGTTTAAGTTAGGTAAATTATAAGGCAGTATATAAATAATTTGAGACTGAATATAAGATGTCTTTATTATGAAAAAAAATAAACAAGTATTTATATAAAGAAGATTATTTGATGTGCCACTATCTTTAGTGTATCTTTGAAGTTGTTATCATTTTTCCAGTGTGTATTCTGCTATCTTTAACTGCTGATTTTGTAAATATGTTACATTTGGAAGTCTGTCATTTTAGACACATTGTACGTTCATATTTTTAGTGAGCCATAGTCACTGTGTTCTTGAAACCTTATGATATGATAGTACTAACTATCTAGTATAGGTAGTTGATTCCTTAATCATTCTTAATGTATTGATGTCATAGATATAAATTTATTTAATGCAACAATAATATAGCAGATCACCACATGCCCTGGCTGATTTGGACATGTTATTCTTTGTCCCACTATTTTAAAATTAAACATTCCTTATAACATCTATGTCGAACTTTTGCCAAGGCGATGTTTCAACACGTGAGTTTTTTTTTAAGGATTGTTAGCTAGATTGATTGCGAACTCTAATCGTTAAAATGTTAATATTAGAATGCCTTGACAGACTAAATGGGCCAACACTTTTACAAAAAAAATAAAAAAAAATCGAAAGATAAAAAAAAAAAGAACACCCAATTTATAAATCCCCGGTGACATTTCTGCGTATCTGGCCTTAAAGTCCTCTCATTAATAGATAAAAATCGGATGCAAAAATTGTGCTTCAAGAATACGGGCTAATATTTTTTTAGGCTATAATGATCCGATAGACTAAAGTTCATTTTCAGAAATATAATCCTCCTGAGCTGTCCTTAAAAAATGTATTAAGACAACACAAAGCATATGAACACAAACACAGACAAGAAAAATGATAAGAATATTAGAGTTTTGGTTATGGTTTAGGGATAGCGGACAAGATTTCGCCGAAGATAGTCAACTGACATAGTTGTCCCCGTCAAGCCTGCTTTGAAAAATAGTTAATTTCGCTTTTGATTTTCATGTCAATTATACGTGATTATATTATATTGTTAGTATAGAGTATTCCAAAGAAGCAATTATAACTGATTTTTTGAGCAAAGACTAATCCCGGAATACACAAGCATAAAAAAAGTGTGTATACCATAGAGTGATATGAGAAAAGAAAAAAAACAAAAGCATGATCCAGTCATTGTAAATGTTCAGCTGTTACTTTTTTTTGTAATGCATAACACAGCAGCCATTAGAATTTTATGATTCCATGTTTCACAAAAAGCTGTAGCCTTACTTTATTTGTGGCGATCAAAAGTGTAACCAAACATCTAAAGATAAGCCTAGTTTGTTCAACATACTCATTGTCATGAAAGCGATTTTATGAGTTAAGCTCTTTTAAAAATAGGTTTGTTTGGATAATGATTTAAGAAAAGAATCGGAGAGTTTTTCTTGTGAGCCAATGTAGTTTTATGTCCCGTCGTAATCTTTGCCATTATACTGAGGGCTTATCTCCTGTATACCATAGACTATAATGACCTAATAAATAAACAAAGCAGCACTGAAATAAATTTTAGGTGTAGTGAGTCGAAAAAGACATTCTTGAAATAGTCGATTAACACAAGTATAAAATACGAGACAGAAAAAAGCTCAACTTTATTAAAATAGGATAAAACCTGATATTTATACCAGGCTCGGAGCTTCAAATAAAGAAGTCCCAAGTATGTGTGTATTATACTTCAACTACAACAATTCTTTATGCTCAGGCAAAAATTACTTTTTATTTACAATATCAACTGTGCGCTTCTCTCGGTACCAATATAGGCATAACAGGTCAGACCACGAGAAGGTGGAAGCACATCCTGACCCAAAAAAGAAAACATAGAAGAAAAGAGTGGAAGGGCTATACTTACGACGAGAAAGGGATTAGTGTGGTCAGTGGAAGGGTGATACTTACAACGAGATACTACGGTGGCGGAGGTTACAAGGGCTATACTTACCGGGGGAGAAAAACGCTACAAGGAGCACCCTAAACTAGTTTCGCAAACGTTGGTATTATCAACCTGGCTTGAATACCGACCAATCTTTCACACCCATTAAGGAAGGACAGCGCGACATTACCCTTTGCTGTCTGCTTTTACCAGAAAAGAACTGACGCTGTAAGGTGATAGACACGCAAGGTATCAACGAACACCTCCTAGACCCAGCCCCCTAACACCAAGTGCAATCATCCAAATGCTAATGTCCTTTCATACCTACCTACCACCAAGTAAATTACTCCCCATGATAAATCCACTTGCATGTTTAACCATACCGTATTTCAACAAGTAGCCTTGCAGATTCACGGCACAAGTAAAAGCACGCGTTTGGTCATAATTTAAAAGAGTATTTATGACTTCAGCCCATAAGCAATTACCGGCGCTTTAACTGGAAAGATATGACCAGAAGGAGCTGATCAAACACTTGGATATGCTTGCGAATTACAACCTTTTCTACCAGATATTACCTTCCGATTTGGTTTCAATTGCTCAAGATATCTTGCCCTCTTGTATTCTCCATGGTAACAGCACAAAGTCTTGAAAGTCTTCCATCTTCGTTCCAGTCTAGCCCAAGTCCAACATTTTTTTTTTTTTTTTGATTTTTTTGTTTTTTTTTTTTTTTTTTTTTTTTTTTTTTTTTTTTTTTTTTTTTTTTTTGGGTTTTTTTTTTTTTTTTTTTTTTTTTTTTTTTTTTTTTTTTTTTTTTTTTTTTTTTTTTTTTTTTACCAAACATTTAAAAAATGTTTCGGGATTTTTTTTTTTGTTTTTTTGGGGTTTTTGTTTTTTGTTTTTTTGTTTTTTTTTGTTTTTTTCGGGTTTTTTAAATATGTACAGTGTGGGAGGGGGTTTGTATATACAAATGGTTCCGGAAGACAGCACCAGGCCGCCAATATTTCACAAGTTTTCTCAGCACCAGGCCGAGAGAGAGAAAGTACAAATAAATAAGATATATACAGTATGGGGCGGAGGCACCAGGCCTCCAGGTATTTACAGTTTTGGCACCAGGCCGGAAGAGAGAGAAAGTACAGATAGATGGGATATATACAGTATGAGGTAGGGGGCACCAGTCCCCCCGGGCTATCTACA
This sequence comes from Mucor saturninus, assembly GCA_016758985.1. Lineage (NCBI taxonomy): Eukaryota > Fungi > Mucoromycota > Mucoromycetes > Mucorales > Mucoraceae > Mucor > Mucor saturninus. The sequence goes on from JAEPRD010000054.1 coordinate 5,557, forward strand.
GCGGATGTTGTATGTACAAAAGACTTGGGCACCAGGCTTGCAGGAATATTTACAAAAGGGAAGCATTTACAGAGTTTGAGTGGCACCAGGCCGAAAGAAGCGGAAAGGAAACAGGAGGGAGAGGAAGGAGCAAATGAAGGGTGGCACCAGGCCTTTTTTTTTTGGTTTTTTTTTTGTATTTTTTTTGGTGGTGCTAGACTTGAACTCGACCGAAACTTGGACAGAAGACAGACAAGACCCTGCGTTGTTTCCAGAAGATTACAAGACGGTAAGATACCTTGACCAAGAGAAACCAGCACTTTAGGAAATATCTAGTAGAAAAGGAAAACACAAACAGATCCTCATGTTCAACCAGCCCCCACTAATCTTACCTCTCCAGCTAAAGTTAGCCAGCATCCACTTATGGGAAGAGTCATAAATACTCTCACACGACCAATACGCGTACTAGTACAAGACCGCTTCACCACAAGGCTACAAGTATCCACACAGTATGATCTCCCATACAAGTGAATATATCACGGGTTTCATCTACAAGGAAGCAATCATGTAATCCCTAGAAAGGAGAAAAGATGTCAACATATAGCACTAGTACATACATAAAGTGAAATAAAGATGGCTTACCAGACAACAGTATTCTTCAGAAAGCACTCAGTGCAGTTGACCAGATCTAGGAAGTATCCCTTGACACCGTACGTAAACACCCACACCGTCAATCCCTTTCCGCAAGAGACAGTTTCACCGGATAATAAGGTCACTTTAATCCCTCATTTCAGTAACAAGCAAGACGATCAAGTACCCTCACCAAAGCCGACAACCCGCGGTCCACTTCCCGAGTTGTAGAATGAACCTAGCAACAGTTGTGAACTAATAAAAAGGGGGGTAAAGGAAGTAAAAAGGGGAAGGGTGAATGAAGGAATACGGGGTGCGGAAAAAAAGGGTGGGGGGAAGGATGGGTTTGGATTAATAAAAAAAAAAAGAAAGGAATAACAAAAAAAAAAAAAAAAAAAGAAAAGGTGCAGAGATGTAAGAGGAATGGCAAAGGAATGACAAAGGAATGGGAAAGGAATGGGAAAGTAATGAGGAAGGAATGGCAAAGGAATGAGAAAGGAATGGTAAGGAAAGGGGAAGGAATAACGCGTAAGAGCGAGAAAGTAAGAAAAGAAAAGAACTGAAAAGACACGAGAAATGGCTATTGTGACTGTGGGAATATAACTCTAAAGCATTTGTCATAAAAAGTAGTATGTTTCATACGTAACTGATTTCTAAATCTAATTCTACCATTTCCCAGTTTGCGGGTTAATAGTCAATTCGATCTGCGCAGGAAAAATCTTGAAGTAATAATTGAATATAAAAAGGACCTCTTGTCAGGAGCGGGGCGGGGCAAGAGCAGAACAGAATGATTATTAAGGTGAGGACAAGACAAAGAGAAATTATATACCTATTAATATTAATATATATATATATATAAAAGGAATGAAGGTAGAAAAAGATTTATTCAAAGAAGCAGGGAAAAATAGATAAGATCTTGAATACAGAATGTCATGATCCCGTTACACATTATGCCCCAACTATGCCTTATGAGTAACTAACTTTCAGACTCAATATTTATCATTGATCTGTCAGCTCTTTAAATCCTTTGTCATGATCCACATAAGCTATGACTAACTTTTGTCATTGCTTATTCTTTTATTTAATTTCTTGTTTTTTTTCTCTATAAATATAGCTGATAAATTGCTCTTCTCCCAGTTTTCTTTATCAGATATATTTCATAATCATCTTCTCTTTTCTTTTCCTTCCTATTCTTAAATAAATAACCTGCTTTCAAGAAGCTATTCATTCTCTGTCCTGTCCTGCCTGTCTCGTTCCTCCCTCGTTCCTGACACAGAAATAAGAATAAATAAACATGCTGTTATTTAGATTAGTTGACAGGTCGGGTAAACAAGGGTTCGGGGATCAGATTTACAGAGACAGATTATTAGTCATATTGAGTTTGGGACATCTTTGGGGTAGCGGGAATAGATACAGATAATTTCGGGGATAGATACAGAGGATAACACGGGCTGATATTATTAAGGTTTTACCAGGGAGTTCAAAGGCAGAAGTACAAAGGAAACGGATGTTAAATGGGTTTCACAAGGACAAGGGATAACGGAGATACATTATTTAGAACGGAGACGTTATACAGGATACAATAGTAATGTCTGACAGTGACATGTGTGATAGAAGACAGAGAACAGGGGACAGGCGGGACAAGGACAATGAGCTAGCTTGGTTTCAATAATGATCTGAGACATTTTGCATGATCATATGCAACTGAAACCTAGGCGGTTCATGACACCTCTATTTTTATCATGACAAACTCTCCAACTTATAATAAAGGATTATAGAGTCTCATTTCTTTACTTGCTTTATTTTCCTATTTAAATTTCCCTTTTTATTTCCCAATTATCACAGGTTCATTCATTACCGGGATCGCTTCTTTGTAATTACTGCGGATGCTTAATTAGGTGACTATTGAAAGATTTCGAAATGGAAGTCACCAGTACAATTACAATTGTACTGGGATCTAATGTCGTATGAATATTGACGAGTGAAGATTATGTGGCAGTCAGTTTGCAACGCCCGCTGACAGAGTCGGGTTACGGGTGTGGCAATCCCAAAAAGGAAAAATTACGGGCGTGGAATAAGTTTTTTGTTTTTTTTTACGGACACCGTTTTTTTACGGACACCGTTTTTAGAGGACACGGACTCTCTAATTATGAGTAAAAAGAAAAATAATATTAGTAAACATGGTAGAACGAAGAAAGCAAATAATGGTTTTTAGGAAGGATAATATATATTTGAATTATAAAATGATAGAAAAAAGGAAAAAAAGTAAAGTATTTTGATAAAAATCAGAAAAATCGCTTGTGCAGATATCCCTGTGAGCTGTCACAGCTTTTTTGTGAAGGGAGCTGATGTTGGGCCAATGCTCATAGGCAATCGGCTTGTTGTTTTTGATGTTGCTTTTGCGTTCTAAAAGATAAAAGTGTGAATTACTCCAGAAGATGATGATTGGGTTAGTCAAATACTGAGTATCTAACTCGAAAAAAGGAACAAAAGTTTGTCTCGACTTGTTGTATACAACATTTCCTTCATTGTCATATTCAATGCCAGTTTCTTTAAAGATCCTGGCTGATGAGCTTAAGAGGACGACTGGTCGTTTAAAAGTATCTGCAACGAGTTGTGGGCAATTAAAAGTATCGAACCACATAAAATAATCCGTGAGGTCGAGACACGGGGACTTGTTCGTATTCAATTTCGTTTCGAAATACTCAATATCAAGCTCGATAGTTGCATACACGTTTCGGTAAGAACGGAGAGTGTTGAACATTGATTTTTTTACCTGGACCCAACCCTCTTCATGGCCGAACAATGCAAGGCTCACTGCTCTGAACCTGCAGTTGCCATCACCTTGCGGATTGACAAGGGCTAATGCCTGGGCAGTGTCCAACGGATGTAACTGTTGGAGCAAACCAGGATTACTATCAATAGTGTCTATATGCGTGTTGTTGTACCTTTTATGACAGCGACTGGTTAATCTAAAATATTTTTTTATTGTATTAGAACAAACTTACTTCAGGGAGACGGTTTTCAAGAAGCTGGTTGCCACATTTGGTTTAGACTTTGGTTTTTTTTCTTGCTTTTTTAATTGTTTAGTCTTTGGTAAGTCAAGAATATTATCAGCCTTCCGTTTCTTAGATTCTTGCTTAATGGCATGGTCTTCGTGTTCTATCCCCAACTTTTCTCTCTTGGTGCTCTTTGATCGGCCCTTCTGAGAAATAACAGTTGCTGGAGAAAGGGCTGACTCCATAGATGACTTACCTACAAGCTCATCGTATAAGGCGTCAATTCGCTTAATAACGTCTTCGGATTCTTGTTGGCTACTGACGGTCTTCAACAGCAAAGAAAATCTTTCAAGTCTCAACATCAAACGACTTTGAGGGCTGTTTGGATCGTCACTACAAACTGTTGGCTCCGGTTTGTCTTGTTTAATCTCGGCAATGGTTGCAACTAGATGTTTGGAGCTCAATGTTCACGAACTTAAATAAAAATAAAAATCTTACCACTTACTTTGACGTAATATATTCTCCAACGCTTTGAAATTGCTTTCAGAGGGATGACACCATTGTTCTCTAAAAGCAGCTTAGCTAAGGAATGTCTACATGGAAGATTGTAGTTTCTTCTTAATGAGCAAAGACAAGGTTTTTCTCCATGAACGACATGACTCTTGTGGTTTTGGTCTTCGCTAGCCAATCTCATTTCTACAAGCTCCGACTTTATGTTCTCAAGCGCAAAGCTAGTAACATTCATTTTTATGAGACTGATTTTGGCCAGAATATCAGAATCAAGTAGCATTGTTTGCTGCGACAATGCTTCTCTCGTAGACTGTAAATCTCGGTACTCCTCCTACATTTGATAGTTAGTTTATGATACGCAAATAATTTTGCAAATATTGAGAATAACATGTAATTAAACTAAGGAAAAAAGTTAAACTTTACTCGTTTCTGGGTCCATGCATTGATCTTGTCTGTTACAACAGATATGCTTCCGGAAGAAGTATGTGCGTGACGCTTAATATTAGCGTGGGTTGCTTCAACTCTGTTGGAAGTTCGATTACCCATGTGCATGAGTGAATTCACATGACATCCTGCCCAAAATGTAGCCTTTTTCATCATGCTAAAGTAAATAGTTTAGTTGATTTTTGACAGAATATTAAATATTTCCACATAAGCATATATGCAATTAAAATGACTACATACAATTCCAAGTACTTTCTCATAATAATAGAACCATCTTTAGTGCAAAGCTCGGGCCGAAAAACAAAAGCATCATACTCTGCTTTTGCAGCTTTAAATTGTTCCAAAGTGGAGCAAACAAAAGCCATCTTCTGAACAATCTTTAAGAAGCTACGAACTTCAAGTTACATTCCAGGATCTATTTGATTGTAGTTCGAGTTAGTCTAAAAAATACATGTAATCTGGTTGGCCTAATAGCTTACTGTTTGCTTTTACTTTCGATGTTAAATTTTTTTTAAACCGAAGAAGAAAATTACGTTGAATATGTATCCAACAAAGAATCTGCTTACTGTTAGGAAAAACAGATTTTATGGCTTTTAACAAAGCCTCTTCATTATCAGTTACGAAACACTTGGGTAACAAATTTTCATTTGTGCTAATAGGCCACACAATATCTCTAAAACATCCAAGAGCCCATTGGTATCTCTCCGTTGTTTCTTTGTCCATCCAACAGCCAGCAATAGGAACAGTTGTTAGCTGTTTTGGCTGTTCTTTCGAACGCAAAGCACCGGCAACAACAAAATTTAATAACACCATCTTATGAGAATTTGTCTTATAAGTAGCATCAATAATTATGCACTCTGACAGTCTACGAGCTTCTTCGATGCCGTGTTCATGGATGAAAAAAATAGATTGTATTCTATTGTCTTCATTTGTCAAATATCGAACGTGATGATTTGTTGTTTCTAGGCGTTTAATAAAATCCCAGATAAAGATGCTATCATCTCTACAGAATCGTTGTTGAATGTTCGTGAGATCTGTAACAGTAATATTACAAACGTCTCTTGTTCTCAACATCTATAGACAAAATAGCAATTTAACATTTATATTTAACTACGAGTTTCGTCTTATTTTGTAAGTTGTTCTACAGTTTACGTATAATATGTCTTAGTTTAAACTAAAAGAGATCACAAACAATACTAACTCCTTACAAAACCCACTATTTATTTTTAAATCCCTTACCTCCAAGACTGCACTGGGAGTGCTTCCACTTTGGATCATCTTGATCGCAAATTCCTGGTCATCAGCTCCCAGTTTTCTGTTGACGTGGTACATCTTGCGGCTATTGCTGACAGGATGAGTATGCTCATAGCACGTCTTACTCACAAACCAGCGTTTTTGCACGTCCTTTACATCCATCTTTAGATGGATGAAGGCGGTACACCCAACCTTACCTGTCTTTCGGTTGGGTCTCTTGAATCCACCCTCATCATCATTGCCGTCTTCTATTTTTCACTTTGTTACTATAATTATAAGAACACTGAAAAATATATACTTTTTACGCCTCTAATGCTACGATAATCTCCAAAGTGCTTGCATACAAGTTTGATGTACACTTTGTCACTTCTCAAAGTTTCAAATGGTATGTTTTGAGCTTTGAAAAACTCTTGGATTTCCGCTCTTGCAGAATTCTTATCAGCAAATGTCTTCTTTGTTGGAAACTCTTTCTCGAAAGCCTCCTTCATGCTAACAACAGCTTCACTGCTACCAACAGTGTCTTCGAAAGATGGGACTGGAAAATCAGTCTCATAGCTTATTTCTTCATCAGCTTCTACTTCTTCTTCTTCAACGTTACTGACTGTGTTCCAGTCAAACTCGTCCGTAAGAACTGTTTTGACAGGAGCATCGCGTTCTTCCTTGCTAACATTGGCAAACGTTTCTTCAAAGCCATCGTTAATGTTCTCCTCGTCGTTATACTCGGAAAGAAGTGCTTGAATAAGCAACTCAGTTTCGTTCAACATTTCTTCGGTCATTTCAGTCATTGTGAGATTGTCTTTCATAGTAAAAAATAAAACGGTGTCCGTAAAAAAAAAACGGTGTCCCTGAAAATATTTTACAGTGCAAAAAAAAAAAAAAAAAAAAAAAAAAAAAAAAAAAAAAAAATCCGGCCCGGAAAAAAAAACGGTGTCCCTAATTATTTTTTACACCAAAAAAAACGGTGTCCGTATAATTACCCTCATTTTATTCACTTTTTTTCTTCTTACTTTCATGTCATTCATAGGCCATGTTGGAGACGAGTTGGTGGCATAGCTGTTTTTGTCTGTTCAGTTAATCCTCCCACAGAAGTACTGGAATCTTGATTCATTTCATGGAGTTTTATGATAGCTGTATCCCTAGACTTAAAAATCCGTCAAATTAAACAATAACTGCTACCTTCGCTAATATTTTTCCGTATATCAGCTCTAGCACTACCCTAAACTCCAGACGTACGTATATTCTAAATCTCGCTATCTGTTGTAAGCCTATATTGCTACTATCGGTAATACATTGCTTGCACATATGATTATTCCAGGTTCAGAATAGATGGACATGTGATACTGTCAATCCGAGTGAAAGATTAGTTGAGTAGTTACAGTGGATCCCCTCATCGTCCAAATAGTCGGTCGAAGCGTTCCCAAATTTGATCCTCAATTACGTCAAAAATTGTCTATTATTTTTCTTAAATATTATTCTAATAGGTGTATATCATGTCTTTCCTCAAGTTGATCTTCATCGTATTGATCTTTAACAAACTCTAAAAAGTACTTCTGATAATAAGTTCGATTCCACATCCTCGATCCCAGTAGTCTCCACCACATTATTATGTTCACAATTATGTCTGCATATCCAGATTTGTTATATTCTTGCGTACAACTCTTTAAACGTCTATTCTTCCATCTTCCTTTTTGCTGGTAATTTTAATATCCTTGTCTGCAGAATTGCTTAAATTTTGTTGGCCCATTACAATCCTTCATGGACAAACGAATCTACCTAATCGTAGACTGAGGCAATGACATACTGGTGCGGAAGAATGAGTATAGCTTTTTATAAAACCACATAAACTTGATCTCACAAAAATCATTCATCCTCGTTGCCAACTCGTTGTGTTTAGATACGGTGATATAATTATTTTGGGGGCTGGTAGACCTATCGTTAAAGATGATATTTTGCACACCTTTCTTTCATTTCCAAATAACCTATAAATTAGGCTGCTTAAATTAGACACTTCCTATTTTGTAAGAGACATGAAACTGTTGCGGAACACCGTAAAAAAAGAAACTGGCGTGCCTGAAAAGCGAACAAGTATTTTGCTTGATTCATGATTTTCTGTCAAAGCATTGGGACTGTTGTTTTTCCTTCAGAGGGGTATTTTAAAAGTCAAGAAAGATCCAGGAATGGTCACAGGCTGTACTATTTTTTCTCTTTGTCTTTTGACTGTCTGTCTTTGTCTCTCTCTTTTTCTTTTCTCATCATCTATTATTGATTTTCGTATTTTTTAAAAAATGTCGCAAGTCCGTAGACAATGGGGTGTCACTGAACCTATATCCACAGATTCACCAACCGAACACGAAATTAAATTAACAGAAGATCTCGTCAAAACTTTACACGAATACGGCTTATTCGAAAGTGAACAGGAAGCCCAAAACAGGTATTTTATTCATTGCTTGCTCATTGTCAGTATTTAATCCTTTTTTAGAATTACCGTATTAAATAAACTCACCATTTTAACCAAAGACTTTGTGTATCGCGTCGGCCTTCAACAAGGTTTGTCAGAAACAGAAGCGGCAAAGGCAGGAGGGAAAATATTCACTTTTGGTAGTTACAAGTTGGGAGTTCATGGCACAGGTAAACATCTTTTTGATGGGGGTAAAGCAAAAAGGTTAGGATCTAAACCGTCATCTATGCTAGGCGCCGACATCGATACATTGTGTGTCTTTCCGAAACATGTCGAGAGAGAACATTTCTTTACAGTCATGTACGACATGCTGAATCAACGATCTGAAGTCACCGAATTAACTGTAGAGTATATATACATACATATATATTAGTGTGTTGTGTCGGTACGGAAGATATGGGGGAAAACTCACGAGTGTTATTTTTATAATAGGCTGTAGTCGATGCATATGTTCCAGTCATCAAAATGCATTTTTCTGGTATTCCTGTAAAGTGTGTTTACGACAAGTTCGCAATTTTATGTATTTGATGGAAACAAAGAATTCTAACATGCCCCCTTTTCGTATATGTATAGATTGATTTTGTCTGTGCAAAATTATCACTTTCCATTGTACCCGATGATCTCGATCTGTCTGATAATAATTTGCTTTTGGGCCTGGATGAACGATGTGTACGTAGTTTAAACGGGTCTCGTGTAACAGATGAAATACTGCGCTTGGTGCCTAGTGTGCCTGTATTTCGTCTAGCATTAAGAACAATCAAGTTGTGGGCGAAAAAAAGAGCGATTTATTCCAACATCATGGGCTTCCTGGGAGGTGTAGCCTGGGCCATGCTGGTTGCTAGGGTATGTCAAATGTATCCCAATGCTTGTGCCGCATCCATTGTTTCCAGGTTTTTTCGAATTATGTATCAATGGGGATGGCCGCAACCTATTCTATTAAAGCCAATGGAAGAAGGTCCTTTACCCGTTCGACAATGGAATCCCAAGGTAAAATTAATGATGGACTGTGTCAAAAAAAAAAAGGAGGGGCAGGAGGGAGATAAAGTGACTAAAAACAAAATATGACAGTTGTTTCCAGCTGATAAATCTCATCGCATGCCAATTATCACACCAGCCTATCCGTCCATGTGTGCTACACACAATGTCACAGATTCAACTCGAGATATTATGTTGCACGAATTTAATCGAACAGCAGAGATCGCCGATAAGATTATGATTGGTACAGGGAAATGGCAGGACTTATTTCAAGACAGCGATTTCTTCCAAATATATAACCATTATTTACAAATCGTGGCCAGTTCGTTTTCTGCACAAACACAATTACAATGGTCTGGTTTGGTAGAATCGCGATTACGACAACTAGTTTTAAAACTGGAGTTGGTAGATTTGTTACAACTAGCACATCCATATATTAAAGGCATTGAAAAAGTTCATTATTGTCTTTCTGATAAAGAGTGTTGGGATGTAGCTCATGGCGAGTTTAAGTTTCCTCAAAGAGCTTTTCTGATAGATTCGAAAACCACGGAACAAGATCATATTAGAGCAATGCATCTAGCTCCTGAAGAAATCAAGTCAATCCGAAAAACCTATACCACAACCTTTTATATTGGATTGAAAGTTGAGCCCATCACAGGTAGTTTTCATTCATATTTTTTTTTTCTTGTTAGTAACACCTGTATCATAGATAAATCACCGGGACCTAGAAAGCTGAATCTTGTGTGGCCCACCACCGAATTTCTTAAATCAGCAAAAATTTGGGATAAATACGATCAAAAGACGATGGGGATTACTCTCAAAAATCTAAAGGGCTCTTCATTACCCGATGAATTAGGCGGTGAAAGCAGGCAATTAAAAAGGTTACAGGCAAATAAGGTAAGACCTCCTCAATAGAAACAACAGACATAGACGTTAAAAGCATCCTATTAACACCTCCCGGATAAAAAAAAAAATGCACATCCAGACACATTCTAATCATTCAACACCTCCATTTGTAGATATATCAGTCAAAAAATCTCGGTTAAATCAACTTATAGGCAAATAAAGAGGGGAGCAGGTATCCTTCTTTTTTTTTCCTCACCCCATGGAAAAGAAAATTGGCTGCATTATAGACACTTCTTGATTGTATTAGAACTCTTTTATTCCACTTTGCATTGATTTTGTACATAAACGATTCCACAGCTTTAAGAAAAAAAAAAAAACCGGAGACTGGTCCTTCAGTCTGCCATTCTTGCTCATTAAATAGAAGTTCCTTGTCCTTGAATTAGTTTGTTTAAGTAAAAAAATGGATACATATGGGGATGTAATCATCCATTCTTGTTTAAATGAATGATATATTTAACTTCATTGATCAAGTTGGTTGTTTACCACATATATAACGGACACGCGATTCAAAAGATAATATTTATTCAATATTCGAAGCCACGTCTTACAACAATATTCTTAAAACCCCGTAAATGGAGACAACTTGAAATTTTAAAGAACTTACTTATTTCTCGTGTCATATCCGTTGAATAGATGAAGCACGAAAGGACAAGATTATCCGGCGTCACTAATATGTCAGTAGACAGAATACGTGGTTGCAATCATTGGGAGTCAATAAAATTTAGACATTTGTTATATCCCGTTTTTATATTGATCATAACATGTGTAAATGTAGAAAAAGAAGGGGATGACTGACAAACAATTGTTATTTACTTTGGTAACGCGATATATCAGTGTTACCAAAAGTGTGCTTGGACATCGCTCATTCAATAATTCGGGGGGGGGAGGGGAAATCAAAAGGTAAATAAAATCAATTTTGATAGACCAATTTCCGTAGCGGAAATGAATCACTTTTTTAGTAAGGTATTTTTTACTCTTCCGTGGCCCTGCATCAGACTAAAGAATTAAAATTAGCATGAACAAGAGAATTACATCTTGGTGATTCACTTAAAGTATTTTTGAAACTTTGAGGTTTACCACATAAAGGATAGGTTAGATTTTCAGCTTCAGGGTCGTGTCGATAGGCAATCATCCCAATTAAGAGAGCGTACTTGTGGCTTGAATTTTTTTTTAAAGTTTATATAGAAGTAGGCACTAATTAACTATTTTTGGGAGTAAACATTGGAGATTGTGTAGCGATACTCAAAAATAAATAGTTAGCCTGTATTTGTGAAATGACTGGAAGTTGGTAGATCACACAAATGTCACTAAATGTAACGGTTACATATTTTTATTTACAAGACACACGGACGTTTTTTTTTTTTTAATTTATTACCAAGGAGATGGGCAATTATAGTATCAAATCAATTTTTTTATGGTAGCGGAGGTCATAATAGAGCCTTGTATGTGTGTAACCCTTGCATTTTTCGTGGGGCTAAAATAAAAATAAAAATAGATGTGAGGGCGTATGTTTCAGATGGATTAAAAAAAAAAAGGCGCCAGTTGTCAAACAGAAAAAATAAAGAGTATTTTTATTAGAAAAGGTAGAAGATGGCCGTAAAAAGAAATAGGGTGAGAACCTAAATGTGGTAATTTTCATGTTTGTAATGGAGATAGAATGTTATTGGATATCAATTAAAAACCTTCTTTTCTTAGATAGCAGGGGGGGAGGTTTAAATTCAAGTATAGAAAAAAAAGTAGTAATATGAACAAGTGAAAAAAAGAAAAGATCTTCATCCATAATGTGTTACCTGGTGTACAAGAATTTATAATCAGGGGGGATGTTGTTAAATATCATCATTTTTTTAAAAAAAGCAAGTTCATGATCATAAATAATTGGTCAAGTCATCATTCAACTAAGCCAGCTCCGATTCATTTATATACGAAAAAAAAAATTGTTTTTTTTCTTCTTTTTTTTTTTTTTTTTTTACTTGTAATCTTTTTTTAAACATGTCGATTGAATCAGATCAGCACCATGGTTACAGCGAACACTATGAGCAAGACAATAGTCGCTTAAATGCTTCAAATACGAGACCAATGTATGTATTCAAAGTATCCCTTTTTTTTTTGCTAGGGGTTTGTTGTTTTGACACAAGAAGCCCTGGCCCTTTTTTTTTATTTGTATTTCTTTTTACTAAGCAATATGAAAACTCTAGCTTTAGCAACACACCTTCAACTGATTCGATTCAACATCAACACCAGCCAATGATGCCACAACAACAATCTCCGCACAGGTAAAAAGAATGAAATACTCTCTTCCAAAGTAGTTTTTATCACTGACACAGTCTATTTAGATTGAATATGTCATCACAACCAACCACACCAAAGCCATCCTCGGCTGCTAGCACGAATAATAGTCCTCGTTTGGAGCAATCCACACCCTCTTCCTTGCCTTTGGAAAATGCAAAGTATAATTTAGTTACACCAGGAACACCCAATGAAACCAATTATTCGCCCCATACCAATACAATCAGAACAACCGCTCATCGTAAAGATTCTGTTGTTCCCAACATTAATGAAACTTGTCCCTCTTTTGGTCCTACCGAATACAACCATAACGTCGTTTCGATGGATAGACATTCTATGTAAGTTAATATATATTTAAATATGCACACATATATTGGTGATACATACTAAAACGAGAATGTCAAAAAAAAAAAATTAGCATCGATGTTCGTCTTCATACCAAAGTAGATCGTGGTTTCTTTTTAGCTGAGGAAGATTGGACATGTTACCGTCGTAATTACTTCCAAGTAAGTGGATCTTTTTCTTTGGAAGGTGTTGGTATCTTGTATGAAGGACAGGATTTCCCTTGTCTTGTTAAAGATCACACTGGTCATTTGGAAGAGATTCATTGTTTCATGTTGGGCGTAAGCGCAAGATTATCCGACTGCGAAAAATCAATTCAACTTATCCAACATACCCCTAAACGTGATAAAGGTCCTCAAACAACACCTACGCCCAAACCCATCAGACCTGGAGGAAATATCGGATTCAGTGCAGTTGGTTCGAGTCAATCTATTGTCACTTTTGAACGTCTCCAATTCAAAACTGCCACAGCCAACAATGGTAAGAGAAGAGCTGCTCAGCAATACTATGTTATTATTGTCGAATTATTAGCCAAACTCCGTAATGGTAATGTTGTTAGTATTGCCACTACCAAGTCGTCTGCTCTGGTGGTGCGTGGTAGAAGTCCTGGTCATTATGCCGAAACAGATTCTAGTGTGACCCATAGTATTTTACCTAGACAGCATAGAGCCAGTGCTATTCAACAAGCACCTCAACAAGCTCCCCCACCACCTCCTCCTCCTCAGCAGCAACAACAACAGCAACAACAACAACAGCAACAACATCAATCCCATGTTCCACCTTATGGTCGTCCTACTGCCTATGCTGGTGCCAGTCCCAATTTATTCCAGCCTACTGAATACATGCCATATGACTATCACGGTGTTGCCTATACTAATTATGGACACATGCCTCCTCATCATCAACCACAACAAGGTCAACACTCATACCCTAGCACCGCTTCTCCTGTACCCATAATGTCTCAGCAGCAATATGTACATGATCGTTCTACCTCTTCCAACAGCAATACAAATGAAACTACAGCATACCCAAATAATAATAATAATAATAATCAAGAATATGATCATGATGTCAAGGAAGAACATGGAGGACATCCTCCTCATAGTTCCTCCCCTTATTATTGGCAAAGAAATAGTAACAATACAAACGAGCAACACCATCAAGAAGAACAAGATCATTGGAACAGAATGAGAATCGCCTCCAACAATAGTACCTCCAGCGTTGATAATTCGCAACACGGTTCGCCTTACATGAACCATCCTCCTTCTGCCCATCATCAAGAACAGCATTACTATGCTCAACAGCATCACCATCAACAGCAACAACAGCAACAGTATGCTAGCCATGCATATGCTCATAATTCACACCCATCCACTCAAAGGTAAAAAAAAAAAAAAAAAAAAAAAAAAAAAAAAAAAAAAAAAAATTAATATAAAATCAGACAACTAACGGCTATATTAGTTTACCCCCACCTCCTCCCCCTTCTGCTAGCCAAGCTGGTCCTGATGGTCAGCACTACCCAGGTTATAATTACGATTGGCAACCCAGACCCAAGATGTCCAACACATATTCCTATGAATCTGACAGAAGACATGAATATAACGAAAGACAGCATCATGAAACACCCCCTCCACCTCCTCCTTCTACAAAGGCTGCCATTGTCAAATAATTAAGAAAATCTGATACAACCACTACTATGGCTACAACAACAACAACAACAACAACAAAAAGAAGAAAAAAAAAATATATTTATAAAACAGAACACCCCATAAATAAAAAAATCATTGTATTATTATTATTATTATTATCATACACGTTTCCCTTAGGTGATGTCGCAAGAAACAAAAATCAAAGTGTCGCATTTTTTTTAAAGCGACAGTGTTTATAGTCCAGCCAAAGACAATGTTTGACACCTTTATGAAGTGTCTAGAGGTCCGTGTTTTTTTCAAACGTGTTTTTTTTTTGGAATCATTTGATGGTCTACACATAAGTCTAAGAAGAATGTTCATGTCGATTGACATGCTTCATTATCAGTACATGCTATTTCTGAAAGGCTGATAAACAAGCACCAAGTTCCGACTTGCTGGACATATATGTTTTTATTTTAAGTAAAGGCCCATGATTAAATGAACAAATGAAATCATCTTGACATAAATAAGCTCTTCTTTATCAATCTATAAATAATATACCGTTCATGCACTTATTTCTTCCCTTCTTCTTTTCATTTACATCTTGCATATGTAACTTGAGAATCACTTTGGTTTCTTCAAGACGAATTTTTTTTTATAAAAAAAAAAAGAAGACTTTGTGCTTGATATGCAGTTTTTGTATCTTGCAACCAAGCCAAGCCTACAAAAACTCTAACGGGTTCATTATCTATAAAAAAAAAATGCATTCGAGCGAATTTTGACAAGAACATGATTGTAGCTCGCTCAACAGGGTTTTGATCCTCATTTCGAATACTCTCTCGTTTTATAAACGCATAAAAAAATGTGAAAAACTGAGAAAAGCCGAGATCCCATGTTCATATCGCACGTCTTTTAACGGAACGAGCGAGGTGGAGTTAAAAAGAAAATCAACAAATGCAGTGCTATCAAGGCTATAAAGATAAAAAATCAACAGTCGGGAGTACTTTATATAAATATTGAACATAAACGGAAGCAGTTTTTAACAGGTTCATCTCGCAGGATCTGCCACCTATTTAGAACAATGTGCCAAAAGTGAAAGACGTGGTCGTAAAACCCTATGTGAGAGTGACTCTAAAGGATGCGTAGAAAAATTAAAAAAGGACTTTGACACTGTCTTTAGTCGGACAACGCGAAAACAATGATTCTAAGGCTTTATTTACTGAACGTGTTTGACACAAATTATCATGAAGTAGTATAAAAGTAGGAGATTTTTACTAAAATTTATCTTGGATAACGTTGCAAAGAAAAAAACCTGCCGCAACACCAAGCATAGATAAATATATATAAAAAAAAAAAAGAATGTTGGGCAGTGTCGCAAATCAGACTTGGAAAAACAAGACGTAAACTTGTTACAGCGCATGATTCGTTTACCATGCTATAACGCAAGTTTTCTCAAGGGACTTGTCGTAATTTAGCCAGTGAAAATAAGCGATCATGATGATACACAAGGTAAACGAATACTAGCTACATTGTGTAATTTTGTTTTTAAACTAATGTGTTTATTTCAATAGACATAATACATCTCAAGCAACAAACATATCTGTATCGTCTTGAACAATAAGGTCAAAATAATGGTTTCATTCTCTACAATTGATGTATTCTAAACAACTGTTTATTTTTATATGCATCCGGAGTCAATTGAAAAAAGTTCAAAAAAAAGGGTTACCAACTGAATTTAAAAAAAAGGGACCAATGGAGACTCAAGAAACTTAAAAAGTGATCAGAAGAAAAGAGAGAGAGAGGGGGGACAAATTGAGACTGGGGAACCACTGTAATAGTTAATCTTCCAAATGAAGAAATTACGAATAAACACTTGATATTTACACCTAATGTGTCAAGATGGGTTTGATCGATGGGGGTGTGGGGACAATTCACGTGTGTGTCCAATTCAACGGACAAAAAAAAAAAGTGACCTATGAAGACTGGAACTAACTGTACAACACGAGTTTTCTCAAGCCCTTTCTTCTTCCCACACGTGACTAGCTGAACCTCCCCACACATTATGTACCTGTGCCTGATATAAATAAAACCGCTTGTGTGGTTTCTTCTTTTTCCTCTCTTCATTTTTTTTTTTATCTATTCAAAAGGAGAGAAAAAATGGCATTAGTGTATAATACGACAGAATCCATTGAAGATTATGTAACATGTTTACGTGGCATTTACACCACGGGTATATATATAAAAAAAAAAGTTGAAAATAATGCAAAAAACAAATTTTTGTAATTTAGTTACTCAAAAAAATTCATGCAGGTAAATCAAGAGATAAATTCACCCGAAAATTCTATTTGGAACGTCTTTATAATCTTGTAAAAGAAAATGAGGAGCAATTTTACGTTGCATTAGCCAAAGATTTGAACAAGTCAAGAGCGGAGGCACTTGCTAGTGAAATTAGTCCAGTTTTAGAAGAATGTGTTTATTTTTTAAACGTACGTAAAAAAAGAAGGGTTTTATAGGTCAAAACATGACAGAACTCAATTGTTTTTTTTAATATTAGAATTTCGAGAATTTAACCAATGATCAAAAAGTAAAACCACGTCTTGGAGCAAATTATACAGATTCTGCCTATATTCGTCGTCAAGGACTGGGCGTTGTTCTCATCATATGCAAGTCGTATTCTCTTATTTTATCCACTTGGATTTTTTTCTTACCTTCTTCTAAATAAAACTAGCTACCTGGAACTACCCACTTCAACTATCGCTTGTTCCTTTAGCTGGAGCTCTCGCCGCTGGTAACTGTGTTGTTCTCAAGGTAATTTCGAAAAGACAATTTTTTTTTTCTTTAAATGGAAAGCATTGACGTTAAATAATACAATGCAGCTTTCTGAAATATCTGTTCATACTTCTGCATTGATTACACATCTTTTACCAAGATACCTTGATCCAAACTTGTACCGCGTAGTGAATGGAGCTGTAGAACAGACACAATACTTGATCCAGCAGAAATTCAATCATATTTTCTACACTGGAAATTCCCAAGTGGCCAGATCCATCATGGCAGCAGCATCTGTCAACCTAACACCCGTCACTTTGGAACTGGGCGGGAAATCGTAAGTTGTTTTGCTGTGTATCTCATCCCCAAAAATTAACAATTTATTAGACCTGCTATTGTCACACAAGATTCGGATATGCAGATTGTAGCAAACCGTGTTGCGTATGGAAAGTTTTTTAATGCAGGACAGGTATAAAGATAAATAGATAACAAAACTCAATGTTGAACTAAAATTTCCCGACCACAGAGTTGTGTTGCTGTAGATTATGTCTTGATACCTCAGTCTCGTTTGACAGAATTCACGCAAGCGATTCAAAAGACATTGTCAAGGTGGTACGGCTCTGATCCTCAACGATCAAAGGATTACGGTCGTATTGTCAATACACGTCATTTTGATAGACTTTTATCCATGATGCATGATCGACAGAGCGGCGATATTGTGCTGGGTGGTGATTCCGATCGAGATTCGCTTTACATTGCACCTACTGTCATTGCGAACGTAAAGTTTTTTGATCCGGTGTTGATGGCAGATGAAGTGTTTGGTCCTATTCTTCCTGTGAT
This sequence comes from Mucor saturninus, assembly GCA_016758985.1. Taxonomy (NCBI): domain Eukaryota; kingdom Fungi; phylum Mucoromycota; class Mucoromycetes; order Mucorales; family Mucoraceae; genus Mucor; species Mucor saturninus. Next base: position 23,577 of record JAEPRD010000054.1, read on the forward strand.
CACTTATACGGATATGGAAGAAGCTTTGGGGCTCATATCAAGACAGTAAAAATTTTATTTTGAATGTTGGATGATACAATGATGTGTGCTGATATATTATTATACACTCTTTTGTAGTGAACCTCCACTTGCTCTGTATCTCTTTACAAAAAAGCAAGCATTGATTGACAGAGGTAAATATCTTAATCTCACCACCTTTGATCTTGCAGTGATTTAACCCGTATTTTTGAAACGTGCAGTGTTAGATGTTACTACTTCAGGTGGCGTCACTATTAACGACACCTTGTTGCATCAAAATGGTAAATATAAGATATATATAAAAGACAGAGGTACTAAGATAAACGAATAGAATATGCTTTACCTTTTGGTGGGGTTGGTAGCTCTGGTATGGGAAGTTATCACGGAGAGAAATCCTTCCAGACGTTTTCTCAAGAACGAGCCGTGTTGAGCAAGAAGCAACAATTGGAATGGCTGATGGGAGTGCGATACCCACCTGCCAGTCAAGCCAAGCTAGCATTACTGCGTGCTATTCTTGTGACACACCCCCTTCAATTCCGGTATATTTTATTTAAGAAACATGTCAAGTGGGTGTCTTTTTTACTCATCATGGTGTGTGTTCTTATCAAGAGACATTTATCTAAATTTTAAACACACACTGGGGGGGGGGGCTAAGGAACTATTTTTGCTTTAATCTATAAAAATAATTTTATTTAATGAACCCAAATCTCTTTGAGAACAGCCTACAAGCATGATTTTGCTTTTGAAACACATCTAGATGTAAACCAGTTCTTTTTGAAGAAACTGGTGTCACAAAAGAAGGATAGGTCCCCATTATAAATATGGCAGTTTCTTTTATATATATAATTCTGGCTAGCGAATCTAAGCTTTGGGATGTGTGTAAGTTTAGGCCAACAGAACGAAGAAAGAATGCCATGATTTCACATTCAGATGTGCTATCATATCTAGAGATAGCAACAATTCGTCCCGGAGAGTGAAGGCATCTCTTTTCTTTTTGAGAGGATGTATATAAGGGGGTATTATAATGGACTGCTAAATATAACTTTATGTGTCAGATGCGTCAACATGATATTAAATGGGCAATGTGCTCGTTAGCTCAGCCTGTCCTTTTTATATATCAGTGATAATGGAAAGGATGTACGATGGTTTGTATAACCGAGTGCGAGGTGTTTGTGTACCCCCATTTTACGATGATCAACCAGCCAATGCAAGAGAATGGGTGGTGTTCAGGGAGACACGTATTTTAAAAAAAAATTTGAGGATGACTAGATTTTAGAGAATTGTAAAGAGAGGCTTCACAGCGGATACAAAAAAAAAAAAGTCGACATAAAGACGAAATGCTTCGAGTTCTGTGAGACGAGGATGATATAAAAAAGGTTATTTGGCAGTAATGATTTGCCAAGACAACATGGTTTCCATGTCTATGTTGCTTTTTGTATAGGTATTTTTTTTTTGAGGGGTGAAGGAGATAACATTATCTCTGACACTTTATCAAAAGATGGATAAGATTTTTTTTTTTTTTTAAAAAGAACACGTAAAAAATGAATGTGTTTCTTTTTTTCATTTTGCATGGATTTTTTAATATTCCGCGTGGCCCAGTCCCCGCAAAAAAAAGGGGTCAACCAATAGAAAAAAAAAAAATTTACGAGAAAAAAAAAAAAAAAAATAACCTTTCCCTTTTTTTTTTTTTATATATATATTTTTTTTTTCCCTTTTTTTTGTTCTTTTTTTTTATAAAATATAATATGGTTCGTCCCAAGAAGGTTTCAAGTGAGGAAAAGGTAGAAGAACCCGTGGCTGTTGTTGCTGAAAGCACTTCTCGTACAAGAAGCAACAAGCCCGAGACTGTGGCAGAAGATAAAAAGGTCAAGGAAACAAAGGAGGATGTCGTGGATAAGTTGGATGTCTCCACCAACACAGATACAAAGACTGAAGAACAGGTAAAAAAAGATAAAAAAAAAAAAAAAAAAAAATTTTAGCAAAAAAAAAGAAAGTCGTGTGTGTGTTGTTGACATATAAACTGTGTATTTAGCCTACAAAGAGAAAGCGTGGAAGACCCGCCAGTACAACTCCCAAAAAGAAGCAAAAGGTCATTGACCCATCAGTTCCTAAGCGTGGCAGAGGTAGACCAAAGAAAATCGTTTCTGCCTAAACACTTTCTCTCTCTCTTTTCCATACATCTGTCCCAGGGGACCTATTGTTAATAGCATCATCCAAAGAAAAAAAAAAGATTTTTTCACACATTAAAATAAACAAATAAAAAAAAAAAAAGGGCCTGTAAGCGAAATCATCATATTTTTTCACACACACTGGGGAGAACAAAAAAAAAACTTTTTTTCTTATGAAGGAATTTGAGCATTGGCAGTAATAGAAGCCATTTGTCTCCATTTTCCATCATAACCAGCAGTCCACAAACGTAATTTTCCATCATCTCCTGAAGAAGATAAAATGGTACCAGTGATATTCCATTCCACACGCCATACTTCTGCCTGATGGTCTTCAAAGGAAGCGATTAATTCCACATGAAACAATTTACCGTTGACATGCGTAGGTGTGCCTGCCGGTGAATTCAACGGACGATTACTACGCTGTCCTTGCTCCGTTAATTTATAAATACGCACCACTCCATCTTTACATGCTGTCGCAATCAATTGATACGATCGGGCCATACTAGGCGCCCAACTCAAGTCATGCACTTCCTTTGTATGACCAGGTAAAAACTCTGAAGGAATCCATCGATTATGTCCGTCATGTTTAAATATCTACTTCTTAGTTATTCATCATACTCATCATCTACACATCTCTTCCTTTCTTACCCTGGCTCCAATTTCTTTGCCCAACCCAACTACCATCATGGGCGTGGGTGTACGGTTAGGACACCAATCTATACAATAACCACTATCCGCATCAATAGGACGATGAATATTGTTCACTACAGCAGTCTGAACTCCTCCAATACCTGCAGAAGACCCTGGAGAGACGCCCTGTACAAATCCTGCCGTCGCTGTACTGGTCATCGTAGGAATATCAGATACACCTGGTGTCGATACACCATGGCTAGCAATCGAACTCCCACTCGAACTCGTGCTATTCGTATGTATCGGTTGTTGAAATGGATGAGGAGGTAACTGCTGCTGTTGTTGTTGTTGTTGTTGTTGTTGCTGTTGTTGTTGCTGTTGTAGTTGCTGCTGCTGTTGCTGCTGTTGTTGCTGTTGCAGTAGCTGTTGTTGCTGTTGTTGATGCAGCTGTTGCTGATGTTGAAATTGGTTTTGAAGAGGGGTTAATTGTTGCGACTGATGAAATCCATACTGTGTTTGTTGTTGCACTTGTTGGAGAGGCTGTGAAGGTTGTTGCGTTTGTAGACCTTGTAGGTTTTTAGGATCGTTATAAGCGATACTTGAAATCTCGAATTCTTCCATTTGGGACCATTGGGCCAAGTTGGTAGGTTCTAAGGCTTCATAAACACGAACAATACCGTCTGAAGAACAAGTAGCTAATCGCAAAGAGTTTTGGGTGGGTGCAAAAGCAATATCTAATACCGCACCTCTGGATTCCACGAGACGAAATCGTTCTGCCCAACGCTTTTGGCTGTTTCTCGGTTCTTTTTAATGAGAAATTTTAGTCTGTATGCATGGGCCCCTTTTTTTGAATAGTGTTTTACCGACGGTTTGCTCTTCCCATATTTTAACTTGACGATCAAATGAACAACTGGCAATGACTTGACCATACTCGGGTCGAGCCCAAATGGCTTTCAAGATGGAGGAATCGTGTGCTTTCCACGCATCATTCATGTCCCATACGGAGGCATCGGAGCGTTCGATAAAGTCCCATACTTTTAAACGTTGATCGGAGGAGCAGGTGACTAGACGCTTTCCATAGAAATCATACGCTACATCATGAATAAGGTCTTCATGACCTGTGTCGAATTTGGTTAAACTACTCGTCATTAAAATAAAAAAAAAGAAAAAAAGATTAAAACCCCACACGCCCGTCATTTTTTATATGGCAGGCGGGTGAGTACGACAGAAGACATCATTTGTATCACGACAACACAGTTTAAATTGAAAAAAAAAAAAAAAGCTTTGGTATATGAGGCTATTTCGTCAAGTGATGTTGAGATCCTGGCTACTACTGGTGATACAGAGCATGTCATTGATAAGTGGTATTTTGTTTTGCTTTTTATTTCTTTTTGCAAGCAACTAGAGTTTATATTCTTCTTTTTTTAAAAGAATGATTAGCAAGACTGAGTGTTTGCTCAGGTCTCAAATTGTGTCCATGACTGTATAGGTAATCGCATGCATTAAGCTGAGACCTTCTCTTGTGAACAGCTTTATCAACATTCCGGAAATCGCTATAGTATTTCATGAATTGATCTTCACGTGCGAGCTGATCCATCGCGTCGTCTCTATGCACCTCTTGGAGATGGTCTTCGAGAATTTCTTTGACCCTTCGTTGCATATTCTTATTGTATAAATTAGACAGAAACAGGTTGCATAAAAAGAAATTATCCGTCCTGTCTACCATGGCAATCCTTGCACAACTTTGAACGCGGGTCACATACTCTGCAAAGTCCTCGCCCTTTCTCTGTTTGACGTTGAGGAGCTGTTGGTGCATGATATAAGTTCCATATCGAGCCTTGTATCCAAACTTGGTGTCCAATATTTTTTTTGCTTCAGTCCAGGTCATACGGTCATTCTTGAGGTAGTTAGCAAAGATAGTGTCGTAAAACCAACCAGAAACACGGGTGTCTTTCATAAACAACTCATGTAGATGAAAAAACCAATGCTTCTCAACGTCCACGCCATAGGCAACATGAACAGCTTCAAAATGCGAAATAAATGCATCCATGCTTCGGTTGACGTCAATCACGACGGTGGAGTCGTTTCGATCAATTTCGGAGAGGTCCAAGTTGAACGGGTCAAAATTGTGGGTCTCGATGTTTTGGGGATCACCGAATAAAGGAGCTTTGGGTTTTGCAAAAGAGTCCAGGAATATTTGCTTCAGATTCACTGTATCTTTGAAGGTTTTGCTGCTGTAGTCATACAGTGTCACTAGCCTCTGTACCTTGGCACAAGTTATTTTGATATTTCTATCGTCGCTAATATTGGCAATCCGAGTATAATACTCCGCTAGCTGATCATAGGCCTTTTTAAGATCGCTATTCAGATGATTAACATGGTGTTCGAGAAAAAAGGCATTGAAGGAGGAGTTGGGAATGTCTTCAGATAGTTTTTTTTGAATGCGAGTGCAAGTAGGATGAAAGCAGTGGTCTGATATTTTAGCGTCGATTTCTACCGGTTTAACTGAAAACGCTATTTTTGGGCTAGGACCTTTGACAGCTTGCTGCATTTCACTGGTACTTGCATGGGCACTCTCTGCAGCATTGGCACTCTCTTCAGTATTGACACTTTCTGCTGCATTGGAAACCAATAAATCATTGGCACTATCAGGAACACTGTTAATCTCTGGAGCAGTGACAGTTTCTGTAGTATGGACACTTTCTGTGGCATTGGCAGTGACACTTTCTTCAGCATGAACACTCTCTGGAGCAATGACATTCTCGGGACCATCGTCATTCTCTGCAGCATGAGCGAAAGCACATTGTAAATTATTAGCGAGGATATATTTGGATACAGTAGTATATTCACATTCTTGCTTGATTATGACTTCATTTGTCTCTGGTTCTTGTTTAATAAGTACAGTATGGTTTTCCATGAAGAAAAGAATTACGGAAAAAAAGAACAATTTTATTTCTCTATCCTTTTTTGTACAAAAAAGGGGAATCCAGTTCCGCTATTTAAAAGTCCACCATCAACCAATTCGCCCATAATGTCCTATAAGTGTGAGCATTGCTAGCATCAAATTAATCAATGTACTCGATGTATGACATGTTTTCATATGAGCAACTGCTGATTTTGCAAAATCATTTTAAACTCAACACACGATAAAAAAAATAATAATAAAAAAAGTGACGCTTTCCAGCATATTTTTTCTTTTCTTTTAGTCAAACGCATATTTACAATGTCAATTGCCTTGTTACGCATTCCACGACGTCTGGTCAAACCAAGTGCCTGTTTATTTCATTCTACTAGGCATGTTCGATCAGATCAACAACGACCTAAAGAATACGAATTACGAGTAGGTTACGGTAAGCTAAAAAAAAAAAAAAAAATATTTTCCTCCGGTTGGCATGACCCCGCCTCTCTTTTTACTAATGATATAACGACAGCTATTGCTACACTGCAGGATGATTTACCATTGTTCTTTGCTAACGGACTGACGGAACCCGAAATCTATTCGACAGATATTGTACTATCTGATCCACATTATACCAAATTATCCATCCACAGTCGAACGGCGTATTTAACGATATCCCAAATGTTGAAATGGAGCACGAATTTATACTACGATGATATTCAAGTGCAAGTGACAAAGATGCGGGTATTGGGAGACGATGAGGATTTACATGACGATGATGATGATGATAGTATGTCCATGTCATCGATACAAGAGACAGAGAGTGATATGAAGGAAAGAGGCATTGTGAAGCGATTACAAGTGAATTGGAAAATGCAAGGGATTAAACATCCGAGCCCGTTGTTACTGCAACCTGTGGAAAGAGTGCGACATATTGAAGGTGTATTTATCTATAAATTTGATCATTTGGGTTTCATTCGTGAACATCGTATTCAAAGAATCGTACCTCCACCCAGTCGACGTGTCTTGTTATTACACTCTTTGAGTGTTCGATTACGTGCCTTGTTCTGGGAGAAACGATCGCCCGTGTTAAATCCTGGGTTCTAACTATTAAACTTTTTTTTTTTTTATTGTTACTGTAATTATTATTATGATGTGTGTGTTATAGACGTGGGGGTAAATATTTAAATAGATGTTATGATACAAGAAAAAAAAAAGGGAAACACTCTATAAGTAGGTCTTTATAAACCCTTCTTCTTCAAGATACGTTTCTCTTCCGCTTGACGTTTACGGTAAGCACGGTATTTGGTGTCTGTGCCAAAGAGATAATCCCACCAACGGAAAGAGGAAGCGAAATTATTGACAAAGGCCATATGATGATAATCATGATGATCTGCGCCAGCCCAAAAGGGAATGAAATGACGCAAAGACCAAGGGAAATCGTAACCAGAATGACAGTCAATGGCTTGACATAATCGACAGACGATCCAGAAAAGCATCGTAAAGAGATGAAGTTGCCATTGAGGACCCGAGTGTAAAATGTATTTGTTTACGGCGTGGTAGATAAGGGGACCACCAATGGTACCGAAACCAAGGATGGATGTCTCTAAAGGATGGGCGTATTCTGCAGCAATACCAAAAGGTGCAGAGTATTCATGATGTACCTTGTGAATAGCCTTGTAAAGTGGAGGATAATGCATCGCGCGGTGAACAACGTAATGGAAACCATCCTCAAACACAAAGAAGATAAAGACTTGAGGCAAGATATTCTTCCTGTTATTAATGAGTCAATATGTATTTCACATGTCACTCGTATTTACACACTTACCATTCAGGAAAGGGAGTGGAGACGTTCATGCCAATGATAGAGGCCATGGGGTGAAATAAAAAGATGAGAGGACCCTCAAACAAGAAATGTTGGTAGAGGACTTGTCGTACACATTTCCAGTAATCGGCAGTGGTATTGATCTTGTTTTGTTGAATCTTGTATTGATGAAAGTAAGGCACATAATCACAAATTAAAAAGGGAATGAAGCGACCGAAATACACAAGCTCGTGCATGACAAAGGCCAATACACCTGTGACAAGCAGTGGGTTACGATCCCGGTAACAGTCTTCCCACTGAGCTTCAAGCCAAGTTGTCTGATGTCCCTCTGCTAACGTAGCGTTCATCTTTTTTTTTCTATGAGTAAAAGAAGAAGGGAAGAAAAAGAAAATTCCTTCCTGCCTTATTTAAAACTCTCCATGTTCGGTATGGCACACCGCATGTCAAATGGGGTGATTATTTTCGGGGTTTAAAAGTCATTTTCTGCTTTTTTTTTTTCTTTTTTTTTTTTCTCTGCATTTAAACATTTATTAAATCTCTTTTCATCAGTAGCCTTAAATAAATCAACTCAGAGAGAGTCCACGTCTGATCTTTACTGTTGACTTTGATCATAAGCAGTTGTTAGATAGCCTTCAACACTTTATGACTTTTGCAGTCGAAATAATGGTCTCAGGGCTATCTACTTAGGAGCATGTTATAGTCATGTCTTTCGTACGAGAGATAAAGGTAACTCACATAGAATGTAAAAAAACTCATAAAACAAAAAAGATTGTCTTTTGGTGTGTCCAATATCATTTTGTTATCTTCCACTCCTACCTACGGACACCCCAACTTTAATATCTCACATGGCATAAATTACTCTGCAAAAAAAGTCTGTCAATTGATCCGTTATGATTAATAAGAAGATGGTTTATTCTAAATATATATATATCTGTGTGTGTAGTGTGTTCATTGGTTTAAATAATGAAGGCAGAACAAAAGTCTTGATTGATAGGATCATGCCAGAAAGCCATTGCGCTCAAGACACCAGTGTAATGAGCCAATAAAGCAATAACGACACAAATGTGAAAGATTTGATGTGATGCACCCTAAAAAAAAAAGAAAGGATGAGTGAATAAAAAAGTTTCCCTTATATTACGTAGATGTGCCACTTTACAAAGTAGTTGAACATGCCAGGTCGAACTCTTTCGGGGAAACGACAGCCGTAAATCAATGCACCACCGATATAAGAAACAGCCATCAAGGCCATATGGGATAAAGCAATGGTTTTGTTGGCATTATCCAACTAGATTCCAAATAAAATTAGCTCTTTACTATAAACACGAAACCCAATCCTACTTACGCCGTACATCCAGATACCATGAATGGTAGGGACAACACCAAATAATCCAAGTGCCACAAAAAGTGTGACACGAATCCATCGGTAAGCAGGTGTACGGAAATGTTGCATTAAAGTGACCGCAGCCTATATTCCCCCTTTATATCAGTTGACGTCCTATATCTACATCTCAATCACTTACCGTAGCAGCACCCATCGTGACAATAATGGTCATATAAATCACTAACACAGTTTATATGAGTTACACATTTACAAATGAAAAAAAAAATGGGATATTTACCTTGGAATAGATGATGACAATGGAAACCATAGTAAATGACAGGGAAAAACGAGCCACTAGCAAAAAAATATTAATTAGATTCCACGCACACACACACACATACACACAAAAAGAGCTTACACAATGAGACAGGTAATACCTGCATAGTCACATCGGTTCCAGTTGTGAGCGACGGGTTCGGAGTGACAAGAGAAACAATGAAAGATAGCGCTGAAACTAAGGCACATAAGAGCGCCAGCGATAAATAAGAAAAAGTAAATGTAGTCGAAAATTGTAATGGAGGATTCGAATGGTTGACTCCATAAGAAGTGAATACCGAAGCCGACAAACATGAAATACGCCAGTAAATGACTCCAAATGTTGACTTTTTTTTTGTAAAAAGAGTCAGAAAGTCAATGAGTTTAAAAAAAAAAAGAGCTTACCACTTTCGTTGTGAAGGTACCATAAGCTGTTGATACATTCTCGATAGCTGTTCGTTTGAGGTCGGTAACCACCGGTAATGTAAACATTGTCATGCATCCATGCTGGAATCTCGTCATAGTCAAAGACTAATTTTTTAGGTTGTTGTGACGATTTTAATAAACTATCCGTGTCTTGGGACTCTTGGAAACTATCGGTCTCTGGTTCCTTATTGAAATTGCGTTGCTGTATAGCCATTGATATCTATTTATATTTTACAAAAGGTTGAAACCGTCATTTTTATTCCTCTTTTATACATAATTTTTTTTTTTTTTCAAAGATGTTCCCCCCAATCTTTGTGTGCTTTTTTTTTTTGGCAACCAAAAGAGGGGTTAAACCAAAATAAAAAAAAGGCATAAACAGCACTGTGATTGGCCCAGAGAATCGATTGCCAGGGACCGAGATTTTCATATGCAAAACGTTTGTACAACGACCAACATAAGATTCGCTTAATTTTTTATTATCGATATTTAGGCAATTGATATCATACAGAGCTCATGGTACCCAATTTGTGCGATATCAAATAATTTTGTGCACTTGTAGGCACTTGTGTGACATACCTAGAGGAGGGAATAAGACTTTTTTTTTTTTTGGTGGGCACAAGTTTTTCATTGATATTTATTAGAAAGACATTCTCTGTGCACCAATTTATGAGAGATGGTATACAATCGCGAGTTATCTTTAGATTTTTTTAGAGAACACTTGAAGTGCTGTGGAAACTTCTGTGATCCTGGTTTCATTAATAAGAAAGACCCATCAAGCACAACCACTGTTATAGCTTTTAATAATAACCTTTTATTTCGCACTTACGATTTGTAATTGATTTGATTTTGACATTAATGAATATTGAAATATTTCTAGTTCCAAGCTAATACATAAGGAATGAAGGAAGGTGGCTACGGTACTTCTATGATGGTTAGGGCCTGTTGTAAGAGTTCTTTCTGGGTACGCTTTATCCTACATATATGCCTTGTCTAATTATCGGATCTGTCACTGAGTTTATATGTATTAAAGAAAGAGTAAGAAAAGAAGAGAGTAAGAAAAGAAGGAGAGGGCGAGGAGTAATACTGAAGGAATGTGGGTATGTACAGTGGCTCCACCCACCAAAGTTTGTTTATCTACCAACTTTGTAATTTCGCTTTTGTCTCCAACCAAAAGTTCGTTTTGCCATTGACCGAAACATAATTTTGGTAATAAAGCCGAATTTCGACTAATGAAAACCTAAATATGGGGGGGGGGTAGAGCCACTGTATAATGTTCATAGCTGATAAACATAAATGTTATTTAATAAAAGATATATACGTGATTTTATAAATCGTTCTTTTGCACAGGTGTATTTAGCTGATGAGGGTGTGCATCTGGGTGTTGTATATGAACTAAAGGAATATCATCGTCAATCATGTTTTGGGCTCTTGGCGATGCTTGTAAAAAACTAAAGGGTGGAAATTGCCCACTATCCTTCACACTATGACTACCACCCACTCTCGCATCCCTCGTATGATTCACTTCTCCTGCTTGATTCGCGTCATTTAACGATCTAAAAATTTCGTCATCCACATAATAGGCTTTAAATAACAATTCCAACATTTGTACACGCTCTTCTACACGATGAATTCGTTGAGCTTCTGTTTCATAATCACAACCCATAAAATCATTCTGGTCATGCCGGTTATGCACAGGATGTACTAGAGGAACACCCGATTCTGTGATTCGAAATTTGGATTGAAGACCACTCAACAATGAGCGTTTCATATCACCCATACTCCATCGATGAACCACACCCCAAGGAGATCTGGGGCGGAAACCAAACAGCCATGTTTGAATAGTAATTAACAGACCAAGTATACCACCCACAAAACCAAGCGCATTGACTAAAGTAAACACTTTGACCTCTCGTTTAATCGTATCGACAAATGCCTCGGGAAATATGGCAATGAAGCCAAGATCGGCATGATTTGTAGGATATTTTGGGTTGGGTGCTTCTTGGCGGAAATTAGAGACCACTTCAGGTGTCGAATTTGAGATGGGTGAGATTCCAATATAATTCCAACCTACAGATTGTAAATGTATATGATCGACTAAGTTGTAAGAGAGAGAACTGTAGCTATATGGTTGAATATCAAAGACATTGGTTGCTTGAATATCACGTATTTCATTGTTTATCCAATCCGAAATACTCATCAGTAATGTGGCAGGTCCATCCAAGATGTTATATATGACGGTGTTAGGGTTCATTGTCTTTGGATAAATGGATACGTGTATACTTCCATGCTCGATTGTTTGATCTCCCCAGAAGTTAAATAATAGCCGGGACCCATTGTTCTGACCCAAAGTAGATGTAAGAATGAAATCAGTAGGCGATCTAAAAAGAAAGCAATCAACTGAACCAAAACTATCAGCAAAAGTAGGCTGAAAAATAGACATATTCAATGGACGAACATATCCAGTACATGGGTTACCAATATCCGTCATACAAGTGACACCAGGCGTTCTATTGTCGGTTGAATCATAGGGAGGAAATCCGTCGAAACAGAAACGTACATCTAAATTTAGTTTTTAATTCTCTATGTTCTTTGTATATTTATATGACATTATTTACCTGGGACTTGGACGGACGTTACAGGTTTTTCAATCGTTTGAGTAATGTTCGGGCTGTTGATAGCTTGGAGAAGAACGAATACGAGAAAAGCAGAGAAAATTAAGAATAGGATGACTTGTAAAATGATTCGGGTAGTCTCTGCCCAAATAGGTTCACCAGAACTAAAATAAAAAAGTTAATTAAAGCAAGCAAGAAAGGATTATAAGTAACATACCGCGGCTTCCATATACTACTATGAAGACCTCTGGCAATCCATCGGATCCAACGTTGAAATGTTCTAGTTAAAACTAGGATGATGACAAGAAGAACAATACAGGCCACCGTTATACCAGCGATTGCGCCACCTGTCAATTGAAAGCCGTAATTATCCTCGGGAGCAAAAGATTGAAGCCATTTGTTGCGGGTAATGTCATATACATTAATATCGTTGAAGAAAAGATTCCTTGATGCACCTAAATGCCAAACAAGTTTATATGTATGCATTTACACCGTTTGCATTTTTACTTACCAAATGAAACAGTCAAGTAGTTTCCATTTAAGAGACCAGCAGAAGCACTAGAACGTCTGAAAGGAGGAATACCAGAAACAGAAGGTACAATCCATGTCCACGTTTTTGTGTCCAAAATAGCAACCGCATTTAAAAAATATTTTTGTCTTGGAACGTATCCATTATCACCTATTAAAAAACCCAGTTAGTTTTTATTTTCTTAAAAACGACAAAATCAAAAAGTCTCACCACCAAAGATAATAACTCTGTCGTCTGAAGCTAAATATAGAGCTTAGCAAGACAAAAGAATGACACATTGTTATTTGTTACACACTTACTAACTACAGCTGAATGAGATGTTCTACTGGATGGTCGAACTAAACCAGTAACAGTGACATTTTCCCAAGTAAATGCTTTTGTATCAAACACAAACACAGTATCCATTTTCATTAAGGTTTTGTAGCCGGCAGGGTCTTGAACTACACCACCAATAATGACGAGTTTGCCATTACTATAAAAAGTTTTATTATTGGGTTATTTTAATGTACCAAATAGATATTTATGTTTCCAATTACCTAAGTAAAGAAGCGGTGTGACCGTAATGCGGGATACCAGTAGTGGGTAAGCTGGTATATTCTTGAGTCGTACTATCCATATAGAAAAAATCGTTAAACGCGATGCTGTTATTGAAAGTACCACCATAAATATAAATGTTGTTCTGGTTATCAAAGGTGGCGGTATGCAGCTTTCTGTTGTAAGGAAACGGGGTGGTATTTGTCATGACGAGCGAGTTATTAGGAGAAGCTGTCCAGGTATTTGACTCGAAAGAATATTGGTAACTCTGCAAAGCAGACATCTGAGTACTACTTGCATTTGTCGAGCCTCCAAGGAGGTACATATTGTTGTTGTTATTGGTAATAACTGCTTGGCCATACAAGGTACCAGGGGGTGGGTTATTTTGTTCAAGAATTTTCCAGCTAATTGTTTCTGGGGTTTGAGTTATTTGATAAAGATCATTTGCGTATAAATCTGTTGAATTTTTACCACCAAACATCACCAAACTGTTACCGTTTCTAGTAGCGGTGGACATACCTTCTCGAAATGGCAGAGTTGTCCTGAAATTTGGTATATCGAAGTAAGCATCTACTACAAATAACGATACAATGATTGCACAGAGCAATTTAAATATCATCTCTTTCTTGTTTTTTTTTGGGGGGATTAAAAAGTTTAGAAAAAGATAAAAGGAAGGAATTCTTACAAAGAGATCCCTTTCCTTCAATAGGCACCTGGAGCAAAAAGTACAGTTTAAGATGTATTGGAGACTAAATTAACGTATAAACGTCGAGCCACATTTTCATGTTTATTATTTGTGCCACCTTCAAACAGAAATCAATCGTCGGTTTCAGATACCCCCCCCCCTCCTCCATTTCACTTTAATTGGATAAGAACAATAAACACCCAATATAATATAAAGAAAAATTGTATACTGATACTACGCGAGAATCTACAGAACTTAGTATACGATTGTAGCATATCTACAAGTTGTATTATGACGCCACCATAAGGTTTCAGAATGATTTATTCACGCAAAATCGTTGGAATCAAATTTATTTGTTGCAAACAAATTTCTTCTAAATAAACAAAAAACATAAATAAATCTGCAGTAAAATACACCGGGTGTGAACTTTAATGTCATGTTGAACTTATTTGATTTTTTGATTTTTTTGATAAATACGAAATTCATTGCATATAAGCCTACACTAATCAAGTTTCGAAGTATTTTTTTTTTTTATTAATTAATTAGATAAAACTGCAAGTTAAAGATAGTCTATCAAACAATACAGGTGAATCAATTTATTTAAATGCTTACTTGGCAAAAGTAGTAAGCTGTATAAAGACAGACTGAAACTTGTTTTGAGCGGATACTCTTATTTAAAGGAAATCATCCCATCATGTTTATATCTTGATAGACAACATGTCACTTTGATCGAGATGGGGACATGAATCGATGATTACCTTGATGTACGAATATCTGCTTAAAACTAGTTTCAATCTGTCTTTATACATCTTGCTACTATTAGTCTTAGTGGTGTTATATCATTATCCCATTTTTTAAAATAATGGGATTCAAGACTGTCGTCTGTCCATTATCCGAATCCAGAATAAAGGTTTACTTATGACAGAGGATTTAATGCGATTTACAAAAAAACAAATCTGTACAGGTTCAATAACACAACTAATTAAGGCTTTTTCACTAATTAGGGTAAACCATTGTTGCATAATTCAATAGTATACATATTAAATTTACCGAATTTTTGTTCGATAGCATTTGTTAAGCAATTTGGAAAACACCATCGAGGAAGGAAAGATTGATGATGATAATGACCTAATGAAAATTATCACGGATGACGCGACTAAAAAAATTAAATCTGATCTCAAACTTTGGGTTGAAGACATCGTATCAAAAAAGAAAAAGAAACTGAAGCCAACGACGAGGATGGTCATGTCTCTTGTAGCTGTAGAGTTTAAGTGCGAGCCATACTGTAATGTTGCAAACCGAAGAACCGACTAAAGATTACTGATGTATGATAAAATATATTTATACTATCTTTGTTAATTCCAATTCTGCGAGTGTTACAGGATGAGAAAGATGGGATCTTTCAGTCATAACTTTTTTCTTAATTATTATCTTTTTTTTCGAAAAAGTCATTTTTATATAAAGGGTGTGCTCATCATTATCAGGATATACGCATATATCATCAGAAATTGTGCTTAACAAGGTCGGCTTTAAATTATAAACTCCTGGATTAATCAAACAGACGAATCAAAATATGTCTCAAATTCTTGGGTGTCTTTTATAAAGTAAATGTATATTCAAAGAATGTTGTAATCGTTACTTATTCTAAAAAAAACAAGGTCTTTTGTTTTTGCTCTTGTTTGGGTTGTCATAGAGCAATTTGAACAATTATACCCCAGTTAAATATATGTGCATTGCTATTTCTATCTTGTTGCGCTTCTCCCTAAATAACATATGGAACGAACACATTGATAATCAATAGGGTAAATACTTTATAACCGGTCATGTACTATAACGAACGATTAATACGTATATTTTTTGGATTTGCGCCAACCAAAAGAGAGTTTAGCAAAATAGGAATAGAAAGCCTTTGCCAGAGACCGATATTTTCATATGCAAAACATTTGTGCAACGGAAAAAGTCATTATGTCTTGTTACAAAAAGGTTTGCTTTTTATTTTAGGTAATTGGTGTTAATGCAATTCACTTGGATGGGACTTTCGTTTTCTCTTTAAATTTGAAGTCGCACAGTAGTTAATTGACCGTAAGTCCAATCACGAGGAACAATAGCATCACCATCTATCTTTTTCATCTCGGATACTTTCAATACTTCTTTAGTTTTGTTATTCGAAGCAATACATTCATTTTCAGATGTTTTGTAAATAGAGATATAGCCAATCATGTCTAGCTGAATGTTGAGATTATGTAAATGCGGGGTTTTGGTTAAGGGAATTCTCAACATGCCAACACCACAAATGACATGACCCTTTATTCGTATCAGATGGAATGGCAAAGCTTGCTTGCTCATAATGACACGAATGGCGTCATTGGCGCTAGAATGATTTCCCAAGGTGTAAGTACAGAGGTGTAAAGTAAGACTATGAAGGCCCACCCGTTTTTTAACTGTCACTTTAAACGTCATATCACGCACGGTTCCATGATCGAGATAAATAAAAGTTAATGAAGGATGTTCATTCAAGAGTAAGATGAGAGGTAATTTTTGGTTTTTGATGGCGACATTTTGGATGGAGAGTGATTTTAAGTGTGATAGGTTCATGATCAAGTCGATTAATGCATTTAATGGATCCAAGGGTAATAAATCCTGTATCACGATATCAAATGATTGTAAATGAAAGGGGAGGGTATTCCAAGAGGCTAATGTAGTGATCTGTCCATCTGCATTCTCTCTATCTATCCAAATGGATAAGGATGAGAGAGAGAAAGAATGTATGGCACGTAAGATAGTTGGATCGATGGAACAGAGTTGAATGGCATAATGTGTGATATGTGTCATAGCACGGAGTAGATCTGCAACCCACGGACTCAAGCTTTTCAAGGAAGATTGTGTTGTTATAAGAATATCCTCTACATGTCGATACTTGCTTGCGAAATAGTTTAACCAGTGGCGTATAGAAATGACTTCATCATTCTGTAAACGATCATTTGGGTCATTTATGACATCCATATGCAATTTTCTCAGGGCGTTTGCATGCACGATTGCTCTGTTGTCTAATTTTTCATCCATCGAGAGAGTCACATCCTCCAATACCAGTTCTCTCAAATCGGGAGCGTTTTTATGAATTTCTTCCATAATTGAAAGGTCTACAACAGCAGTTTTGAGGACGAGGAGTTGCAAGGATTGGGCGTAACGTAATTTATAAGCCATTGTTTTTGCGAGATCCTTCTGAGTCTGTTTGATTGTATTGAAATATATGACGAGGGTAGCCAATTGATTTAATGGAGCAGCGAGACCGAGTAGATTGAATGTTTGAAATGTGGTGGCATCGATAGTAAGGTGTTTGATTTTCTTCCAACGGTAAAAACGAAAGCTGATACTAATGTTTACCCATCTAAGTTGACTACGACCGTATTCGTCCGACTCTATCCAGACCAAGGTTTGAATGTTTGGTAAGACTCGCGTAATACAGTTTGCGGTTTTGTCTTGCAAATGGCAATGGATCATGGAGAGTGAATGGACCCGAGAACCAAAAAGACTGTGTCTGTTAAAGAACTCGAGTGCAGCACTTAACGAGTCCGAGTTGGTTTGAAAGGAAAGGGATTCGTATAGACAAGAGTTACGAATCCAAAGGTGCCATTGTCGACAGACAAGAATGCAATTCAACTTGTCTTTGAATGAGAGGTAAGAGGCAATAGTTTGGACAATGCTGCAAGGTAAACTCTTCATGGTTTGTGCGTTATAGGGAAAGGTAGAGTATGAATAAAAAAAAAAAAGTCTCTACTAATTGACAGCTTTGAAGGTTATATGTATGGCCTTTTTTTTTTTTTTTTTTTTTTTTGATTTATATATTACATTTATTTCTAATTTTTTTTTTTTGTATGGTAAAATTACATATTTAGATAGTTTTTTACTTGTTGGCCTTGTTGGCTAAATCCTTCTTGTATTCTTGAATGAGGTTCTCTTGAACGTTGGAAGGAACAGCTTGATGGTCTTTATATTCCATGGAGAACTCACCCTTACCTTGAGTGGCAGATCTTAATTCGGTAGAGTAACCAAACATATCGTTCAAGGGGACATCAGCAGTAACGTTAAAGTAATCTTCTTGGATCTCGGTATCGACAATAGTACCCTTACGCTTGTTAAGACCACCAATGACAGAACCTTGGAATTCGATAGGAGCAGTAATAGCGACATTCATGATGGGTTCCAAAATGACAGGTCTGGCCTTAGCGAAAGCATCATTGAAAGCGTTCTTGGCAGCGATACGGAAAGCTAATTCACTGGAATCGACAGCGTGAGAGGCACCATCTTCCAAAATCATACGAACACCATTGACAGGGTGACCGATAAGGGGACCCTTATCAAGGGCATCATTGAAACCCTTTTCGATGGCGGGGATATAGTTGGTAGGAATGTTACCACCAATAACACGGTTATCAAAGGCAATATCCTTTCCAGTTTCTTCATCCTTTTCCATAGGTTCAAGTTGACCAACAACACGACCGAATTGACCAGCACCACCAGATTGTTTCTTGTGAGTGTAGTTGAATTTGGCGGGTTGAGTAATGGTTTCACGGAAGGCAACACGAGGTTTACCAGTTAAACATTCGACACTGTATTCACGCTTCATACGTTCAACGTAGATTTGTAAATGGAGTTCACCCATACCAGAAATAATGGTTTCCTTGGATTCAGAATCAACGTGAACTCTGAAAGTAGGATCTTCCTTTTGGAAACGGTTCAATGCCTTGGAAAAGTTGGGAGATTCTTTACCCTTGGGGGTAAGAGCAAGAGAGATAACGGGTTCAGGAACATACATGGAGGTCATGGTGTATTGGATACTACCATCTGTGAAAGTATCACCACTAGCACAATCTACACCAAACATGGCACCAATTTCACCAGCACCGAGTTCATCAACATCTTCCATATCAGCAGCATGCATACGTACAAGACGAGGTACCTTGATCTTCTTACCTGTCTTGACATTGGTGATGAAAGAACCCTTCTTTAAAGCACCTTGATAAATACGCATATAAGTTAATTGACCATAACGACCTTCTTCCAACTTGAAAGCAAGACCAACAAAGGGACTACTAGCATTAGGGACGAGATCGACCTTTTGTTCACCTTGACTGATATCCAAGGCTTGGTTGACAACCTCGGTAGGGTTAGGTAAAAAGTTAACAATAGCATTTAATAAGGGTTGAACAGCAGTATTCTTGAAGGCAGAACCCATCAAGACGGGAGTGAATTTAAGCGAGATGGTAGCACGACGAATGGCTTGCATGAATTGTTCAGCGGTAGGAATTTCTTCCAAGAGATAGAGATCAGCAATTTCATCATCGACATTAGCCAATTGTTCAATCAATTCATGTCTCTTTTCGAGAGCGAGGGGCATTAATTCTTCAGGGATATCACGTTCAACTAAATCTTGACCACTGTCACCTTCGTTGTAAACAGCTTTCCATTTCAAAAGATCGACAACACCGTTGAATTGATCTTCGTGACCGATGGGAATTTGTACAGCGGCGGCTGTCAATTTAAGCTTTTGGCGGAGTTGATCAATAATACGGAAAGGATTGGCACCAGCACGATCCATCTTGTTAATAAAAGAAATACGGGGAACATTATAACGACGCATCTGACGATCGACAGTGATCGTTTGAGATTGCACACCGGAAACAGAACATAAAATCATCACAGCACCATCCAACACACGCAAAGCACGCTCCACCTCGATAGTGAAATCCACATGGCCTATATACTCTTTAGAACTCGTTCTTTCTATTATTCTCTCTATGTTGCCTACCTGGCGTATCAATAATATTGATATTATTATCACCCCAACTGGCATAAGTAGCAGCGGATTGAATAGTAATACCCTTTTCTCTCTCTAAATCCATAGAATCCATCTTGGCACCTACACCATCTCTACCACGGACATCATGAATTTCCTTGATACGACCGGTGTAATAAAGAATACGTTCTGTACAAGTTGTCTTTCCGGAATCAATATGAGCTGAAATACCAATGTTACGAAGCTTGTTGAGACGTTCCTACAAGAGTGTATTCCAGTTGAGTTTTATTTCTTTTGTAAACATATACATAACTTACGGCATCTTTGGGATCGAGACCGGTGGATTGGTAACGACGACCCATTGTAATAGGTAAAAGAGAAAAGACGTTTTGGGGAGTTGACTCAATAAAGCTTGAGCTGACTGCTTTCAAAGAAGCCTTTCCCGGAAGTCCTCCAAGGAAGGAACGCACAAAGGCCATTTGAGTTGATCTACTTTTGTTTGTTAGAGAAAAAAAGAAAAAAAAAAAAAATGTCAAAAAAAAAAAATCCCTTTATCCAGGGCAGGGGTGACCTTTCTTTTTTGAGACGGAGTTTTTTTTTTTTTTTTTTATCTTTCCAATGCTTGCATGTTAAGGAAAAGCAAGGGTAGCTTTTGATTTATTAATATCATGTATGAGTAGACACTACTTTACAAACATAGATCTCATGTCTTTCATTAATGCTTGATTGTTTCTAGTAGACCACAATAATAGACATAATAAAATCCCATTCTGACCTTTTATTGTACAACAGCATCCTTGTGGAAATAACAGTAAAGGTCATCAGAAGTTAAATTTTATTCATGCTATGTAGATTAGTACCTTGGATTAACCATCATTCAACCATTAGCATTTCATGACTATTGTTTCTTATCCAAGGAAAATTTGTAAGGACCCACAATAACAATTCATTACATAACGTTACACCGAGCAAGTCTGAAATAAGATATGGACTCACTAGTCTCGGCTTATAAATTTAGGGGGAACTCAAAGATACTGATAATTCATATGAGGTAGTAGTCAGATCAAAATAAATTCAATATCAAGGCTAATTGAAATAGAAAGCGCCATAGGTTCAAAATGATAACCAGAAAATCGTTGCATAGAATGTAACATTAAGAATAACGTCAGCTCTTTCTTTCAAAGTGTATCAGGTCCAACTTTGATACCTGTTTCCAACACGTTTGAATATACTGTGCATAGCTATGAGGCTGGCAACAAGATAAAAAAGGACTTACTTGAACAAATTAGACATTATCCTATGGCAATTAAAGTTGGATCAAGGTACACGTTTTCACTGTATCTCCTGTTATTCTTTTAAAGGTATCTAAA
Organism: Mucor saturninus; assembly: GCA_016758985.1. Taxonomy (NCBI): domain Eukaryota; kingdom Fungi; phylum Mucoromycota; class Mucoromycetes; order Mucorales; family Mucoraceae; genus Mucor; species Mucor saturninus. The sequence goes on from JAEPRD010000054.1 coordinate 44,706, forward strand.
ACTATCCACACCGTCACTACCTTGATCTTCAGACCTACTCATATGAATTTCTGCTAGGCCTCACCACTTTTTAACGAGTGGGTTATGAAGAGAGAGAGAAGACGTATGTAAACCTCTGCTACTTTTTTTTTTTTCACAATTAAAATAATCAGATGCTGTTAAATCTTTCATAAGGAAGAGTATACTTTAACGCTTGACTGTAGGACATGCCTTTTTTTTAATGTTGCTATCCCTTTTTCTTTAACTTTGTATCTTCTTTAAACTTATTCAATAGGCCCTATAACCTACTTTTTTTGGGGGCTACTCTGTAGTTTACCTATGCAGTGAACTATATTGCTTTTAAACCACAAATGATGGCAGACTGCTGTAATTAAAAAAAAAAAAAAAAAAAAAAGAGAATCAAACTAAGATCCGAAAAAAAAAAATCTATCTATCTAACACGAGAAAGTATGTTTGAAAACCATGCTTAGTTAGCCAAGGATAGCGAGCAAAAAAAAAAAAAAAAAAAGGCATACGGAGAACAAGTAGGAATGAACTCATTGTTACAAAAAATAAGAACCATGATCGCTACATTGCAGTTCTGACTTGTCAAGGTTTTATTACACTCACCAACATAAAACCCTCTCAAGATTATTTTTGTAGGCTACGTGAATGTAATTGAGACTTTTTAGTGATAGCTTGTGTAATTGATGGAACTTTCCTCTATTCTAGTTTGGCAAAAAAAAAACAGAGATAATTAACGCGATCAGCATAGTTTCTAGAACTCTCATCATTTTATACTTGCAGCATTTTTGGTGTAAGTTTGATGTATACAGTGGCGTGTGAAGTGTTCATTGTAAGATTTCTGGTTTTTTTTTTTTTTTTTTTTTTTTTGCTTAAAAATCATAGTACAAGTGTCTGACTTTGATCACGTAAACAAAGCTCTCACGGTTATCTTATCTTGTTGCGCGTGAGCCTGTCAGCAGTCAAAGTCTGGTTGCTACGCACTACTGATTTTTTCTCACTCTTTCTCCTCTTTTTTATTTTTATTATTAACATGATGTTCAGTAATAGCATTGCCGCGATGAAAGCTCACTAAGGAGTACTCTTTTGCACAAATGCCGTGTGTTTACTGGGTTGTAATGTCGATCGGTGGTGATCCCTTACTGCTATTAAATGGTCCTATGGAAAGGGAGTAGGCAATGTATGGCGTGCACGTATACCTGTCTTCAACCCTCCTGGGCTTGCATCGACTGCATTGGGTGCTTTCCAAGACATGTTGTAGTCCTGTAAGTAATATTTAAAAAGAAAAAGAAAAAAAAACATTAAAACTCATATTTAATTTTTTATAGGTCCTCTGTCGCTCTTTGTCTCTCTCTGTCCCTCCCCCCCACTTCCCGGTAAGTTTATAAACCCGAAACGGTGGGTCAAATAACGTCTACCCTCTGAAAAAAAAAAAGGTCTGGGATTACGCGTAAGCAGGCGGCTGACCCCCATACATGAATACGTTCTGTACAAAAGGAGGTGAACTGGTGGTTGCTTACTACAGCTGTTTATGGCGAGGCCGACTGGGAGCGGCTGGTCCAGACGAACGGGTTTTGTTCTGTGGTATCGTCTATTAGTGTTCTGTTCCCCCTTTTTTTATCTTGTAGCTAATTCTCTTCTTTACCACCCAATCCATCTAATATTCTATTATGGTTGAAAGGAAGAGGGTTATCTACAGGATGAAAAAAGGGTGCCTTAATGACAATAGAGGTTACCACAGAATAAAATTCCCTACTTTGGCTGGTTGATCCTTTAGGCCTCTAACCTTAAACAACAATCAAAATATATACATAAAAAAAATGGTAAGTCGCTACCGGTTCTCAACCTCAATATACAAGTACAGTCGTGTTCAGACATATACCCCGAAGCTGCTTGCACAAGTGTCATTTCGGTCCAAAATATATAAAAAAGACAGGTGGACAAGACTCGCCAGGGTTATTCATTCTATCTTACTGGGTCGTGAGGGTGAGCAAGGGTGATATGACGGGATCATCAACATGTTGAGGATTGCACTCTTTGTTAGGAGGTACAGGTCGAGGTAGGGCTGCTGACCGGTATCGTGGATGCTATGCATTGTCTGCCAATCTCTTTTCATAGTAGTTGCCTACGGTAGTGGTTTGTGGTAGATACACTTTGTGATTACTCTTGGCTAGATACGCTTCACATTCAGGAAGGAAGGGGCTTTGACAGTAGCGATTACTTGCCTGCAATGTTCAATGCTGGATGTTGTGATCCTTTTGGGCTATCCTCCTCTCTTTTATATATTGGAAAGTATTTTTATTGGTACAAGTTATTCTAAATTCCATTTCCTTACTGACTCAATTCATTTAGGTCTTTCCCGGTATTAGTGTACTACGGCTACTACCAAAGAAGATAAGTAACAAGATACATCTCAACATCTTGACTTTTATCCGGTGTTCTAACTTATTCAATTCTCTACAATGTCTGGAAGCTCCAGTCATACTGACATGGCTGTAGCGCATACTGTTATCATAACTGTCTAACTTGATATGATACAGAACACTTTTAGACTCCCATTTGGCTGTCTGAAGGAAATTAAGCAATGCACCGTTAATAAACCTTAATATGTTCTTCTTCGAAGTTTTACTTATAATTTATAAATTTCTCGGCTTGCTACCTTGCGGCTCTCGTTTAAACTATACAACCTCAACATCAATAAAAAAAATAGGCCCCTTTTAAATCTTTTTTTTTCTTTTGTGGACGTATTGTGCCGTATGATTAAAAGACGTTTGCTCAGATTTTGAAGAGTAACACCTTCCTGGTACTCTCTTCAATTTTGATTCGCTTTACCAGCCAGGTCACCTCTGAACAAAGAATGGTTTCTGAGACAGTGTCATATTTAAGTTATTAACTTTGCACTTGCATTCTGAGATTTATTAATGAGTACGATGAAAGACTCAATGGTATCATAGTCTAAATTTATACGAATTAAGAATCCTTGTGTTATAAGAAATTAAGTTGCTTACCTGTGATGGTACAAAAAATTTATGCTGAGAAGAACCACAGAGTTCCTCCATTTTCTACCTTATATACACCACAAAAATGAAAGTGGTCAGAGTACAAACGTGTTTGTAGTTAGTTTGCAAAGTGCTCAAACTTTCTTTAACCAAATCGCTTTATTCTCAACCGATTGTTGTAAGGGTAATTGACAGCATTAGACAGTTGCTTGATGTATTTGAAGGACTCATGTTTATTCCATGTCAGAATATAAGACAAATGCATGGGGTACAGGTGGGACTTTTTGTCTTTTCATAAGAAGCTCTTTATTAAATGAGTCAGTCCCATCACAATTAGAAGACAAGAAAATATTTTTTTTTTTGGAGACAACTCATGCATGAGTATATATATATAAAAAAAAATAAAAAAAAGAGGTCACAATATTATTTGTTTTTCATTTTCATTAAATTTGAAAAAAATTAAATAGGGCCAAAAGTCTAATCATTCAACACTTCCCGATGCTGTCACACTGGAGAAACTTCCCATTAGTTGAACATTGCTGATCCACTCGTAATTGCTGATGCGCTCGTTTCTTACTTGCTGATGCGCTCGTTTCGTATTTGCTGATGCGCTCGTTTCGTACTTGCTGGTGCGCTCGTTTCGTGTTTGCTGATCGAATGGAAAGTCACCCGCCCGTTTCAACACGCCCGAAAGCAGGAAGTGGATTAGAACTTTTAGCCCAATTCAAAAAATTATACGATAACCCTACCGAAGTAGTTGGCGATTACCGCATCATATGCTAGGCATAAGAGGATTGGGGAGAAAAAATGAGAAAGAGGAGAAAAATGAACCCTTTTTATACTATTTTTTTTCTTTACCCAAATTTTTTTTTTTGTCAAGTGACTTTCCGTGACTTGACAAGATGTGAAGAGTGATACTTTTCCTTAAACGAAAAGTAAACAATAGCACATGTTAGAACGCCAAATCAAGTTTTTTTTTTAATATCATTACTGAGTGATATTTATGTTGTAAATAGGGATTTGGAAAGTGGAATAAAATGATAAAAAGAAAAAACAGCGAGTCAAACTAAGATCTATTTTATTCCAAAGAAAATTAAAAGAAAAACTAAGGTGCATCCGCCATGCCTGCTACGATTATTTATCTTATTTTTTGTTTACGAATCTTATGATTATTATGTAATATTATTGATTACGGGAAAGTTTATTCTGTTAATTGGAGGTGGATTCTAGAATCTCTTCCTGGTTCTATTGCTGCAATCACTGCAATATAAAGATAACAGAATGAAGACTTTATACTTTACATTTTAACGTGGTAAGATTTTCATTCACACAGAATGAGAAGTAGTCGCCATATTTCATTATACACTGAGATACATTAATTGACTGTGTGTAACCTATCCATCTCCTCAGACATAATCGAAGCGATGCATAAAATACCATGTTAGGCGCATGGATCGAATCAGCAATTGACACTGAGATGAATGGTAGTGTTTTCAATTGTAAAATGATTAAAATCCATATGTTGTTTACGCACAACTTCCATAGTTAAAGCATTGTTTACCACACTGTTTTAATCTCAGAAGAGGTTTTTTATTTTGCCAGAGTACCCTCTTTGTATTTTTCTTTCTTGAAGATACGTGTTAACAAAAGAGTGACTGATGAATCCTACAGTTTCTTATATTGAACATCCCCCTATTTTTGTCTGTTTATGATTGCTCTTTTGCTCAAAAGTGCTGTCAAAAATAAGATTAAGTAACCACGGGAACCCCCACAAATTACCTCAGGCTATGTCGTAATATTGTGAATGGATTTAAATTAAGGTACACGTGATACTGATAGGATGTCATATATAAATGGGAGAATCATGCCTCTTTAGAGGTAACGTATATGCTTACAATTACAAATAATAATAATACTGTACTGTTGCAAAGTCACATTTAACACTGTTGAAAAGATATTATTTTTTTCGAACCGGGAGTAGACAGTTGATTTCTATCTGGGGTAAAAGATTATATAAAAGGATTGAGCAGTAATCTCCTTTTGAGTTCACGCAGTAATGAGCATTAGTTCAAAGCTGCCTGATCAATGGATGAACAGTTGCATTAATTTTCACTACACTTGGGATACTTTTTTAGCACGATATCAATAATACCCCAAATGATATTGTATTCCTAATTCTAAATAGACAACGGTAATAGATAAATTCGGACATGACATCATATAGAAACCAACGTAGAAAACGAAAGTAAACGTCGATGTCTCTGTGATTTCATGAGATGTAGGTTAATTAATACTAAACAGAATACGCGTGCAGCCAACTATGAAGTAATCTATTTCTAGATGGGATCACGTCAGAAACATAAAAAAGATGCATCGATTTGCAAGCGGTAATAATAAATAAGGTATACCCGGTCATTTTAAGTGGTTGGTTTAGTATTCATTATTTTCATTGCACCCAATACCCATCCATATGGATAACTTTGAAATATAAATTTATTGTGATTTTTGATTTACTGTAGGCGGGATAAAATCATGTCTAACTTCACACATGATAGGTAATAAGTACCGCCTGCACGCATGAGAAAGTTTAATGCTTAAGGAAAAGAGAAAAAGGCATGATGCCTAGAGTATATGCTTGTGAATGACTTTTTTTTATTTTGATATGGCCTTGACCCCTATTGATAAAAGACTTTTCCAACCTGGGTCTTCTTAATGTATCAGTAAATTAACAGGCATAATTGGGATGATGGTTCAAGAGAAAAAGGTGGAATTCATTCGATTGCAAGTTAAAAATAAAGTATCTTTTTTATGCCGACAAATAAACTGATCTTTTAAAGCCAATGCGGTGTAATAAAATGATTCTGGTGACTCGCACAAATGATATTTTCGAGATGCCTAAATATAAAACAGTGTGGATTATCACAATGTACACATTCACACTCCTGCATAGCTCCTCTCTTTTGGGAGTGTTTCTCTCCTCAATTATATTTTCGGGCAAGTAGAAAGGCAAAATAAAAAGTGACACATTTTTAGATCTTTTTTGGTTTAGTGTAACCCCACGTGGAAGAAAGGTATAAATACAGCTCCCTTTCAAGCAAGTTGATTTCTTTATCTTTTTTTATTTATTTTATTGCACCACCTTCCATTATACAGCATGGTTTTTTCATTCAGTAAAAGAAAGACAAGAAGCAGACTTGTTATTGACGAATGCTCTTCAGGCTCATCCGTTTCAGCGTCAAGATCGAGTTCGTTTGATCAGCCCATGTCACCTGTTTTACCTGAATCTTTGAATTCAAAACTTGTTAATGTACTTGTGGTGGGTCAAGTATACGAGGATACGATCATGACTGTGGATTATTATCCAGAAGAGGATACAAAGGTGAGATCAAGCCACACACAGCAAAGACGAGGCGGAAATTGTGTAAACACTGCCGAAGTATTATCACAGTTTCCTAAAATGAATACATCCATTATGTCTGCAGTTGGACCCAAAGAACAATCACAGTACGTTTTATTATACTAAAAGACAATATAATATGGATGCTGACTTTTTATGTGTCTCTCTTAGTAAACTTATTTCTCAGCTTGAACAAAAGGGAATAAAGACGCATACATGTTTTTATCGTAAATCACCCACTCCTTCGTGTTATATTCTACAGTGCAAAGACACTGGTTCTCGAACAATCATTTCGTGCAATACGTAACGTGCAACAAGAATATGATTAAATTTTTTGCTTATAATGTTTGTACTCATATATTAATTATTTAGAACACAAGATATCACCAAGGATGAATTTGCTCGTAAATTTGAAATGAGTAGCATCACAAAGACCATGTCGTTTGAATTTGATGCCAGACCAGCCTATTCTTGGGTTCATTTCGAAGGTAGAAATGTGTATGAGACGGCTGCACAGATTGATTGGCTTGAAGCTAAAGCGACACGTGAAGGCTGGAGATCTCAACTCACGATATCTGTTGAATTAGAAAAGCCAGATAGGCCTCATATAGATATATTATTAACAAGAGTAATGTTTCCTTATCAGTTGGATTTATTATTGCATGTGCTAATCATTTGTTGTAAATAATAGGGTGATGTTATATTCTTTTCAAAGTTATATGCAACGAAGCGTGGTTATGATGAAGCCGAAGACTTTTTAAGAGATAATCAAGGCCGTTGTAAACCAGGGTAATATAACACTACATATGAATTGTTAAACAACGACTAATTGGCTGTCATGCATGTAGAGCTATTTTGTTCTGTACATGGGGAGAACAGGGAGCCACATGTCTATGCAAGGGAGAGATCCTTCAATCCTCGGCACTGGCACAGACGCACGTTGTGGATACAGTGGGTGCAGGAGATACCTTCATAGGGGGAGTTATTTACTGTATGAGTCGCGGACATACATTATTAACTACACTAAAGTTTTCTTGTGAGATGGCTAGCAGAAAGGTAGCACGGTCTGGATTTGATGGTTTGGCAGATACCATGTTTAAGGTGTGGGAGACATCACTTGGAGCAGAATTAAACAGAGCCCATCATCATCCATCGTCTGGTCATGGTCAAATGTTACACTCTAAAAGCTATGAAAATGGATTTCATGGATTTGATTTTGGAACGATATCAAGTAGAAGATCTGGTACGTCACATTTAACACAATCATCTTCGGCTCCGTTATTAAGAAATTTATCAAATAAAAAAGATAAACCTCTTTTAGGCCAGTTCTTTCCCTAGATACACAACATTATACCCTCTCTACCACTTGTTCATTTAATTAAAAATGTATTCTAAATATGATTCTTTTTTTTTTTTTTATTGTGATTGCTGCAATTCGTCGTGATAGCTAACTAAATGATAAACAAGCCCCTCCCTAGTAGCATATGCCTTTGTACGTTTACAACCAGAAACAATACATCTATAAGGTTCTTCTCCATGATGTGCTTCAACCAAATGTCGAATAACGTGTGTCTTGCGTTTAAATTTCTCTCTGCAGGAAGGGCAAGTGGTCACATCATATACCTCATCCAATTTTTGCTGAAGATGTGGTGATACCTCTTGCTTTCTTAATTTCTTGTTTGAGTCTCTTGTTATAGGTGATGATGTACTACATCGATCTGATCTTCGTGGACTAAAGAGAAAGGAAGGGGAGGGTATTAGGGGTATATGAAGTCTATTTAGGGTTGAAGTCTACCTTTCTGATGTATCCGAGACTAAAGTGACCTTGTGAGCATGTTCCAGATGATATCTTAAACCAGGCTTAGAGGAATAAGCTTGCTCACAGGTAGGGTCCACACATTTGAATGCTTTGTTTCCATGATGTTCAGTTTTGAAATGTAGATCGGCGTCGGACCTTCCAGAGGCCGTATATAAACATGTAGGGCAAACCGTAGGAGGATATGTTTCATCAATCAACTCCATAATAAGTCCTTTTATGTCAACTGATCTGTGTCTACCAGGACCATGGCGTACTTCTGTCTTTTTGGCTACTAATGTCGGATGAGGTTGAACTGGTGCATTGCCATCGATCAAGAATTGATTCACAGTCGAGACACCAGAGTCAGGTGAAGCTCCTCGACTTTGAGTAGGCGTAGTACGTTTGTGCACAACTCGCGTGGGTTCTTTTCTTGATGATTCAAGGGTATTAGAACGAAGATCATGAATCTCGTTATTCTCATGTCGACTTATCACTGCATGTTTTCTCTTTTTGGAATGCATCCCAGTCCTATTACACATGAATTTAGCCTTTTCTTTTTTTTTTTTTTTTTTTCTTTTTTTTTTATAGGATATTTTACCATGCTTGTGTAGGTTGACTATCGTGAACAGCAAAACTCATTTCGAAAAGAGCTCTTAATGGTATGTCGTCGAGAAAACAACAACAAAAAATAAGAAAATATTCCTCTCTCTTTTTTTTTTTTTTTTTTTTTTTTCACCAAATCCCAAAAGAGCACAATGGCTCTGTAATTCAAGCGCAGTCACTGGACGGGTTGAATTTGAGACTCTGGAGAATTAAAAAATATCGGATTTTTTTTAAAGTAGTAACTTATGTGTAGGTGCTATGTAAATAAAGGAATATGGATTACTGCAGGGAGAATATGTGTAAGTCAGACCTTTTTCATTTTTATCAATTGCTGTCACAATTTATACAAAATTTGCATCTGTGTTCAATAGGAACAAATACTTTTAGTTAATCAGAACTTTCATGCTGTATTTCTCAAGTTGAAATAGACTATGAACATGGGCACTTTCCTCGCTCAAAAGCTTAGAAATGATGGTGTTATTTTTAAGCACGTCCCCCTTCTGCATAAACAAGTCAAATACAACTTTGTTTCAAACTCATCAGTTTCTGCAAAACAAAGTCACGAAAGGGTGATGCTTTTTTTTTTTCTTTTTTTTCCATAAAATATAATTTTTTTTTTTTTACACTTTTCAGTTTGAACAAATTGACACATTTAAAATGGTAAGGTACTATCAAGTGTTGATTAACTTTCATGGTCTAACAATGCAGTATTAGATTCGTAGAAACACTCGTCTTCGTAGAGAATACCTCTATAAGAAATCCCTTGAATCCAAGGAACGCACAATCTATGATCGTAAGCAACAGATCAAGGACGCAGTTGAACGTAAGTGGGGAATATTGCCGTGGTGAAATTTGACTTGCAATGTACTGAACAATTGAATAGAAGGAAAGCGTTTACCCACCGAATTAAGAGACATGGATAAATCTGCAAAGGAAGATCTCGGTTACGATCAAGCTCAAGAAGGTAAGAATAAATCAAGAGAGAGAGAGAAAGAAAGAGCGGTGGTGTAACCTGTATAATAGCACCTTCCACACATGAGGATGATGAATATGCTCGCGGCGGTGTTTTCGACCCCAAGATTCTTATTACAACATCCAGAGATCCCAGTAGTCGTTTACAACAGTTTTCAAAGGAAATGCGTCTTGTATTTCCCAACTCTCAACGTATCAACCGTGGTGGACATGTTATGAAGGAAATTGTCGATGCTTGTAGAGCCAACGAAGTGACGGATTTAATTGTATTGCATGAACATCGTGGTCAACCAGATGGTATGATTGTCAGTCATTTCCCCTATGGCCCCACATGTTACTTTTCTTTACATAACGTTGTTCTTCGTCATGATATTAAGGATCAAGGAACAGTGTCTGAGGCATTCCCTCATTTAATATTCGAAAACTTCAATTCCAAATTAGGTGCCAGAGTAAGTCTTGATATCGATCTATATCCATACGCGTATTTAACGATTCATTGTAGATTACCAATATCTTAAAATTCTTATTCCCTGTTCCAAAAGACGATACAAAGCGTGTCATGACATTCTCGAACGATAATGATTATATTTCATACAGACATCATGTTTATGTTAAAGCAGCTAACCAAGTCGAATTGGCCGAAGTTGGTCCTCGTTTTGAAATGAGACGTAAGTGAAAGATAAGCTGCTGCCATAAACATCGCTCTTACTAAAGCCCATTCTTCTTCAAATAGCTTATGAGATCAGACTCGGAACAGTAGATTTAACAGACGCAGATGTAGAATGGCAATTGTCAGCCTTTACCAGAACAGCTGCAAAGAGACAAGAACTTTAGATATTTCCTTTGCAACCACTCAACCCCCAACCCTCCTTTTCCGTGTACAAAATAAAAATAATCTTGTTATAAACAACTGTATATCTTTTTTAGTGGCAGCTCAATAAACAGGTTGTGATAAATAGGATACACTTTTAACTTGGCGGGTGTTTAACGCCTGATGCATTATATTAATGCTCTAGTCGACTCAATGTAAGAATACCCCACACACACACTAAGCACGCTCAGTACAATGAAGCATATCTGCTCAAATAAGCAGCTATATTACCATATTCGCAATTGATAACATGCACCCACCGTTTTACCTTGGCTAAAGTAAACCGCAATACAAAAATGCGTATCTTATGAAAGAGGCTGCTTCTTGGAGGCTGTGTATATCCCACCCGAGCTGTGGAATATGTAATTTTTCCTCATCGAATCGTATTCTAAAAGAAATAAGGTGCATTATTTTATCTAATCTTTTTTCCCTTATATATCTATTTTATTACATTAGTATATTGTTGCCTTCATGATAAACCTAGAATCACATAATTCGAATACAGAAAAGGTGATTTTAAACAATGATTTATTACAATACATGTAATGACAAAAAAAAAAAAAAAAAATTAGAAACTACAACCTAAAACACCCGCTAAATCCTTTTAGTATTTGGTCTCCTTGAGATCCAAATAAAGTAAAGTTATTTTTCTGAAAGAAACCTGTCTCTGAAAGGGGAGGAGCCAAGACTTTGAGCGCTCTTCCGTTATGGATCATGGTAACTCTTTCAATCGATGTATGCCAAATAGTTAATTCGGGTAAACACACTGTTTCCTCGGGAATATTTGCGGGTTGAATGTTTCCTACAAGACATCTAAAGTCTCGTTCTTCACGCTTGGCTTTTGTGTTGTAAAAGCCCATCTTTATATAGAAAGGCGACTCTTCCTGATCACCTATGACGAATTCAAATACGAGCTCTTTTAAACGTCTCGCCTTGATAAAGTCAAGTAAGGGCTCTGTCAAATTCTCTTCATCGATTCCCTGTAATACCAGTTTGTTGAGACCAGGCATTAAAGAAATAAGCTCGTATAAAAGTGCTTGACTAACTGTGCCAAAATGAATGTTCAACATCATGGACTTGGGTTGAGTCTTACCAAAGACTTTGACTTTATTTTGCTCGGGAATATTGATGGTCATTTCTCTTTGGGATCTTCCAACAATCAAAACAATTGTTTCGGCTTTTTTACAATGCTTTAGAACAAACTTCAAGACCTTGGACAAATCGTTTCGCGCGACACGGATGGTTATATGCCTAATTTTGGTAGACAAAAGTTGACCATCAGCAAAATTGGTGGTTAATATGTTGTGTCTTTTTATACAAAAGTAGTCGGTATCAATGGTTTGGTGGAAGGACAATGAATCATTAGTTATAATCGTATTGATCTCTGATATCTGTTGGAAATCGTGTTCTTTCTTTCTTACAACTAATTCAACATTCAATTTATACTGGTCGAATTTACGGTTGCCTTGTAAAGCATGCAAAAACTTGACGAGGCTCTCCTTCTGAATTTCATTTTTAACCTCTTTTGATTGATGTACTAATCTAATGGGCTTATTAAGGTTGGTATAACCTTGTCTGACACGAATGACTAAGTTTTTGGCTAGACTTAAATGGTGTCCAAATCTCTTGACTTTTTGCATATTGATTTCACCAGCCCAGTATTTGAAGGTGTCGACATGGTCTAACAAGATCTCACATTTTTCCATCTGAGCAGTAGGAACAACTTCTGTGATATATTTCATTTGGTGCTTGTCCAGCGAAGGCAAGGAGAGCGACAAAGAATTCAGTTGGGTGTTGGTTCTAAAGTCAGGATATATTTTAATGGGAACTTTATTGATACATGACGATGGGTGATGCTTCAATTGTGATGCCATGGTATCCTTCATGCCGTCACAGATGTAGTCAAAAGAACGCAATTTAGGACAAGCTGTAAAGACCTCGGCGTATATTGACAGTGCGTTAATTCTATCTTCAGTGTGGTAGTGTAGCGTCAAATGGGATAATTTTCTAAACATGGCTAATACTTGCAGATAGTTCAAACCTCGTTGATCACCAATATTAAATTTTTTGACTGGGTCTAATAGTTCAATATGTCTCAAAGTCATTCGAAACGTATAAATAGCACCGAGATAGTAATTTTTGACACGGGTGCTGTTTACTGGAGACAAGGTATGCTTACTAAACACTCTAATTTCCTCCAAAATGTTCAGGGCTGTTCCTGATTTGATATGAGTCAAGTTGTGTAGATAAGGTACGGGATCGTTGCTTTGAGAGACATCTAAGCACTTTATAAATGGGAAATAAGAGACGATTGTACCCAAAAGCTGATGGGGATTCTTTAGCATGCTTGGATTGTCATTGTGGATAGTCAATGTTTTGACAAGATAACCATGGCTTTTCAAATTGGCATCATCGGGGCCTTCAGTTTTAAATAAAAGGGATTCTAACATTAACAGATTTTCTTGTGTCAAAACCAGGTGATTGTAATAGAGACTGGACGAAATGTTGTACCAGCTTTTTTTGAGTATCATGCATTGAAACATTGATCTTCGAGGTAAAAAACTCACGATACGGCTCAGAATTTCATGCGGAAATTGTGATATGTTCATGCTACGGTAATTCCTTTAATGATAAAATGATGCAAACAAGAACAAAAAAAAGTCATGAATTAACCGATAGGATTTTATAGCATGTTGTATAATGAGCCATGCACCCTTTATTAAAGTTATGCGTACATTAAATAAGCTCTGACAAAGACAACAGAAGCTCTTTGTTCGTTATGATTGTGCATTATCTTAATCAGGAGAACCGTCGTGACTTTAGTTTTGTCACACTCTGAACAGAAAAAAAGGCCGTGCGTTCCCCAATGATGCTAATGTTGATTATTTTTTTAGTTGTGTTTGGTTTGATTTATCATTGTTACCATCAGGCTTTTTGAATCAAAACATCAATATCATATGATACAGCGTCTACAAATGTTTCTTACTGTTACATATATTGAGTGCTTTTCAACATAATTGCTAATAAAACTGATACATACTTAATACCGATGACATATTGTTATCTCTCATTGCGGTAGCTAAACTGGATTTCAGCTACCACAAGATAAATTCATGATTAACTTACATCGACTCTAGTGTATTTTTTTAGCATTTGAATCTAATCTTTAAGTATTCCAACCAGAGTATCATCATTTAACGTGATTGAAGTAGAGCAGCTAGAAAAAAAAACTGTGTCTAAAAGGAATCTCTTTTTTTTTTTTCTTTTTTTTTTTTTGAATAAAAACGTGTTGATGTAGAACGATGACACAAATAAACAGAAAAACATTATAGAATTAGAAAAAAAAAATGTCTTCGGATTAATTTAAGAAAGCTCAACTGCATTTGTAGTTTCAAGGTGGTGAGAAAGCGATATGTGATAGATCGAGATCGCGTGGTTATGGCTCTGTTTTGTACTTGTCCCAGAGTTTTCTATTTTTAACATAGCCTAGATACGATAACTCTTTTCAGGTTCTCTGCTATCGATCACCGGATCTAAGAACACATGATATATTCTCTATTGTGAATGAAAAACAAAGGGGATGTTAAATGAATAATAAAAACTTTTCGATAAGTGATTGTAGCTGTCAAAGATAATGAAGACGGCTGAGGAATTAATTGTAAACATATGGCTTTAATACGTGAAGTAATACAACCCTGAAGTAACACAGAAATGCTTAATAACTCCCATAACCAAAGCTGTGATTCCGTGGTCATAGATGCAGGTCAATAAAGAATGACGTTGAACATTCCGTTTATTAACAATTTAAAATGAATTATTTCCTTTCCAAGTCCTTTGCAATCAAGATGTGTATGATGTCTCCTTTTAAAATCCCCGCAAACCAAAAAAAAAAAAAAAGAAAAAAAGTGACACCAAATAGCTAATGAAAGCCACCGAATTTGGGGTCACGAAATGTCCTTGTTTGGGAGGCAGAAATATAAAGAACCGATTTTCTTCTCTCTCTCTTTTCCTTTTTTTTTTTTGTATGCTCTATAGTTTCTATTAAATGAGTGATAACGAACGTTCTGGGCCAACCGGTGATGATGAGCTTTCTCTTCCTAAAGGTAAAGAGTTTAGCGCTATTGTTATTTTAGTTCTTGGTTCTAATCTTTAAATATAGCTACTGTGCAAAAGTTAATCAATGAAATGATGCCGGACGATATTATTTGTTCTAAAGACACACGCGATCTGTTGATAGATTGTTGCGTCGGTAAGTTTTTTTTTTGTGGTAGTAGTAGTGTTGTCTTATAGGCTTCTTGTATTTACTTTGGCGTTCAATAGAGTTTATTCACCTAATTGCTTCTGAGGCAAACGAGATTTGTGAAAAGGAGACTAAAAAGACGATTGCAGGTGAGCACGTTGTTGCTGCGTTAAAGACACTTGGCTTTGAAGAGTATGTAGAGGAAGTGGACGATGTATTCCAAGAACACAAGAAACAACAAAAGGTAAAAAAAGCATATATGATGTATGTGAAATGGTGGATTTTTTTTTTAATTCAGTGTATCATCTTTAGGACCGAGATAAGAAGAGCACCCGATTAGAGAATACTGGTATTTCAGAAGAAGAATTACTACGACAACAAGAATTACTCTTTGCTCAATCGCGTATCAAATTTGAGGCACAACAACAATAAATCCTTTACTTCTTTTCTGTGTACAGTTTTTTTTATTATTCCTCCTCCTTCCACTCACACAACACACCACTTTTCATTCCACCGTATATATAAATAATATAATCCACATTTCAAAAAACACAAATTCTTAATTCAAAATATTTCTTGTGATTTAAATCAACGTGTATGAAGTTGCTATTGACGAATTATACATACACGATTTTCAGAAACATTGCGCATAAGCGTCGGCAATTGCTTACAATTTTTTTTTTCTCCGTGCCAATCTCGTTGTCCCTGTTCGAATTGATTAATCAAATCCGTATTTTTTCGAAGTCATGGTGTACAATCATAATCAGATTTAATTATACCACTCTTCTTTAAATACCTCTGTTTTAAATATAACAAAGTTTTGGGCTAGGCATCTCAAACACTCTGGGTTCATTTATTATGGCACCGCTGTCAACTGTCCGGGCGCAGACGCCAGCTGCTTGCTTGCATAGGATATTCTCAGAGAGTGTTAGCACAACACACATTATTGCGTCGATGCGACCTCAGTTGTTCAATTATCTTAAGCATAGATAGAAACATACATAGGAAGATACACACATATATACCCTCAATACTCAATACAATGTAACCAATAAAATTACCTCCTTCAGCTTAAGTGTAGCTTTACATCTGACTGTATCATACAAAAGGTTTGTAAACTTTTTATTTCATTGTTGAATCCTTATAGCTGAGATTAGATCAACTTCTGCTGTATACAAATAACGATAATCCCCCTCTTATTGTGATGAATTCATATCGATTGAAACTTGTTTAAAGAGCAAATGAAAAAATAGCTTCCATGTCTTGTATGGTTCTAGGTAAAATAGCGTCTGGATTTTCATATCCGTTGTTGGGATCCTGTATTTGTCTGCTGATTTCACGGTATGTATCTAATAATAATCGAATTGCACCTGATTGTACTTGTTGACAGTGCTGTGTAGAAGAAAGCTTTTCCAGTTGTGGTGAAACATCTGCGCTCATCAAAACTAAGAATGAGTCAAATTTGGCCATGGCATTGGTGAGCGACTCTGCATCCATATTAGGTAATGAAGACAGAGGGGTCTACAAAATAAAGTATGTAAATATTTGCATGCATTTGGAGAAACATGTAATAATAATTTACCTTGGGGTCCTTGGTGCTGATTGCCTCGGTAATTTGTGTCAATCCAGCTTGTTTTAACAATTGTTGGTACTATATGCATATGCTTAAAGTTAATATTTAGTTACTTCATTCGTGTCTTTAATATACCTCTTCAGAAGCCATCTCACTTAAGAGATCATTCATGCGTGCCGTAACATTTTCTCTCTTTTGCTTGGTGAAGGAGTAAGGAACCATAACATTCTGCTTACATGCGATTAGTTTGAGGAATGGATTTCAGCATGTAGTAACTTACGTTTATATGATACAAACAATTAACCATGTATATATCTTGATCAATCTTGTTCATTCTGCTTACAGACAACTCGCATGTATTTAATAATGGCTCAATAATCGCA
Organism: Mucor saturninus; assembly: GCA_016758985.1. Lineage (NCBI taxonomy): Eukaryota > Fungi > Mucoromycota > Mucoromycetes > Mucorales > Mucoraceae > Mucor > Mucor saturninus. The sequence continues at coordinate 61,545 of JAEPRD010000054.1, forward strand.
TCCAAAGTCTCTGCAAAATCGAATTCAGGAAATCCCTCGGTGTTATTGGTGGCCACAATCAAAGATGAATCATATGATGCCAGAATTTCTTTCTATCACACTAGATTTTAGTATACCTGGGTCAAAAAAAAAAAAACCCTTCAAATCTTCTTTTTTTTACCAACTGAATTGTCATATCTCTCACCGTAGGCGCAATTGATAGACTACGGCTTGGTGGCTAGTTTGTTAAGAAATGAATAAATATGAACAACGTATATTATCTCCCTTTATACCTCTGTTGATTGCATCAATCTCTCTGCTTGTGCATTCAATGTCTTAAAAAAGTACTTGTACGCAAGCTCTGTCATTCTGTGTAATACCTGATAAGTAAAACCACTTTATATAATCAAGCACATCCACTTACTCATACAAGACTTTTTCCAAAGTCGCACTCTTTCGCATTAATTTACACAAAGTCACGGTATAAAACTGGATCAAATTAGCTACTTTGTAAGAAGTAATAGCGCCAGGCTGTAATAACAAGACTTGCTCCATACGTGACTTTAAAGGTCTACAAGTACCTTCCATTGCACAATCTAATAAATCACCGATGGTATCCGCCACACGCACAGTGATACCGCTCAAATCCTCATATTTCTCGACGTTGCGTTGGAATAAACTTTCTAACATTTCTTTTTCTCCTGCACACGCTTGATGTACCCACGCCAACATATCACCGATATATCGAAGTGGGTCTGGTGCTTGTAGTTCGATAGGTCTGGGTGTTCCGCCCGGTCCGCCTCTTGTCAATGCATTGATAAATGCCCTTGCTACAGCATCGTGTCTCGCTGATGCAATCTCGTCCAAGATTGTTCTACATCCCTTTGTTTTAGCACAGTTACTCTCTTTCCACACATGTAAATTGAACTTACTGGAATAACACTGGTCTTAGCATTAATGCACGAAGAGCCTTGGTCATCAAGGCGCTCACGTCGATACTATCACCGCCAAAGGATGTCCTGCTCTCGTACTGTGTCCATTTGTATAATTTGTCATAGGCATTCTCTTGTATCACAGCCATAGATTCCATAATTTCTCGGCTATGATTAAAGTTAATTTACCCAAAATGAAAATGGATTGGTTCTTTTTTTTTTTACCCGGCTGTTTGGTTTTTTGTGGTAAGCAGTAATTGACAATCACTGTGGATTTGTTGAAGATGATTTAAAGCGTCAAAGAATTCATTATTGATAGGTTCAGAAGGAATACTTAGTATTCTTATTTCGGTCTCGTTTAAGGTGAATTTTTCCAGGAACCTGTCTGCTACAACAATTTGAGTTGAACAGGCAGAACTATCGACAGTGGGTGTTACATAAAAAAAAAAAAAAAAAAAAAAAAAAAAAAGGTGGTTTTTACCTATGTTCCTGCATAATATCAGCTTGTTCAATCATATCAGCAGTTTGAGATTCTGCATTAATTAATCTTTGCTTCATGTCTTTGCAGACATTTTCCATTTGTCCCATTTGAGTTTCAAGACATTCGAATTGCTTATTCAAGTAAAAAAGTAAAAATAAAAGGGGGGTCAGCTTTATGCTTTTCATTGGGGGAAAAAAGGGGGTTGTTACTTTGACGACTTTCTTAAAAGCAGATAAAAACTTCTTATTGGTTTCTATTTCCTTCTTTTCAATGGTGCCACGCAAGTTTCTTCTCAAGTTGGATTCATCCAGGTCGGGAATATTGGAAAGTGAAGTTAAAGCAGCCTTTATTTTGGCATCTTCGGAAGCAGAAGAGTTCAAAATTTTGCTTAGCTTCGAAGCAAGAGGTTTGTTGGGTTTATTCGAAATCGATAATGATGGTGAATCGGGTGTCTTGGCTAATTCCATAATTCTGTATTCTTTTTTGAAAGAAGGCACAGGCTCGATTTTCCTCAGGTTGATGGAGTCTCACGAAATTCGTGGTCACAGTCTACCGACGTGTCACTTTTCATTGCTGCACTATTTGCTTTGACCCGTACGTATATATATATATAGCACACATTGCTTTAAGGTGCTGCTTTCTTGTTCTATAAGACTTTACAGACGTACTTGCAGCCTGCTCAAGTGCCGCGTTGTTCCATTAACAGTCAGTGTAATTTTTAAAAAAATGCCTACTGTCCTCTCTACTTTAGCGATCAGGATAATACCAGTCAGTTGCTGGTGTCAGTGGTCAGGTAGGAATCCAATGTGGGTCCACCTGTCAGCAGTATGCCTGCATACAAAGCATGTCCCACGGTTGCACCTGCTTTTCTTTCTCTTTCGCAGATGATTTCAAATGGTAAAGGGAGTTGTACTCTGTCTGATAACATGGATCGATACTTCCACAATTCAAAGTGACTACCATCAATTTTACAGCCGAGCGAGCTTCGATCGATACTCGCTCGAATCCAAAAATAGTGGCGCATGCTCTGTGATATTTAGCCATATTTTCCGTAGTCGAATTAGGTTACACGATCATAATCCATATTAATCTGTGGTTAATGATATTGTTATTGCCAATAATGGGATGTCATTATATTACATGGAATAAAATGTATCACGGATACATTTGGATTTTTTTTCTAAAAAAAAAATAACCACCAATGCTACCTTGAAGAAAACATGGCTTTTCAACTTGTAACTACCTTCCTCATGCTTATCTAGTGTCTAGCTCAGTCTTTCTAGAAATAACATTTTCGTAACTGGCAAAATAATCAATAAAAATGAATTCACAGATTGAAGCAAGGCCTTCAACTCATAAATTATATCAGAATATTCAGGTGCCAAAATGAGAAGGAAAATCATAATCAACATACAAGAAACACTTGGGATTCATGTAAAGAAATAAACACGGCTCACGGCAACACGTGACTGGCCCAACAATACAAAGTGGGTGGTGAGGACGTGTAGTGTTTAACGCGCCTTTTGATTTTCTTTTTTTTTTTTTTTTCTTTATTTCTCTAAAAGACGTCATGGCAAACATTAAAGAACTATTATTACAATTGAAGGACCTCGCTCATTGTAATGACAATTTAGCCCTCACGATTCGACAGACCGTATTGGAACCGTTCCAGCTTGACTTGAGTAAAGTTGACGCAGTTAGGAAACCTCCACCTACACCTGCTCGATTCAAGCAAATGGCAACTCAATTAGCACCCTTTGCCATGCGCATTGTCAATCAAAATATTGAAAGTCTCGCAAGCTTAAAGGGAACAACCTCAAAACCAAAACAATACGTTATCACTGTCAATTGTCTGGTGGATACGTCTTTTTATGCTTTGTCTGCGCTGCGACATATGAACACACACACAACTTTGAAACCTTTAGACATCGAAAAAACTACATCAAATTTGATTGGAAAAATGGTGGATATTGGCGAGGTAAAGGCAATAAGCGACTTCATTACAATCAAAAAAAATTAATTCTTATTGTTAGTATCACCGTGCACTGGATGAGTTAAGGAAATTTCGCTCTGTCTTGGCCAGTGTGGCCAAAGTTCAATTAGACTCAAAACTGACAGTTGACAACAAATCAAGGACAATTCCAAAGAAGCGAGTACTTGCGGAAACTCAAGATAATAACCAGTCCACTTATAAACGCTCATTTTCACCTGTGCCTGATTCGATGATTGGCAATCAATGGGAACAAGAAATGCTGTACAAATACCAAGATCTGTTTCAATTTCCGTACGACACTTCCATCAACGACCGCACAATGGTTTTATTAGTTCTGGCCTATCAGATGAATGCACTTCGTTGTTGGTGTGAAGTAGGAGATAATGCATTAGCAAAATACGTACCTTATTTCATGGAAAAATCTGGCAACTTTATCGATTGGAGTAAACACCTCTACAAAATTGATGCAGAGACCGCTAAAAAACAGCTGGACTCATTTCAACGATTGTTATACAAGGCTGCCAACAAGTATCCATTAACAGGTATTTTCAGAGGAAGAAATATTGATGCACACACACGCACTTACCCAGTTTATACACTCATATAGAAGCAGCAGCTTTTCATTGCTATAATTTACAGACAGTTGCTTTAAACACCATCAAACTGTCAGGCACATCACCATTAAAACCTGTAATGGATCGAATGGTTCGTATCGGCATGACCTATGAAAAGGCTACCAGTCATACTAGCTATAACGAAGTACAAGAACGATGTAAGCTCTTTTTGGAAGACTTGAATCCTGATGTCCATAATGAGATGGAGTTGGATTCATATTTTATCCTGTGTGAATATTATGCGTATGTCTCCCAGAAAACGAAGAGCCATCAGGGCTTGTATTTTGCTCATAAATTTATGATACGTCCATTGGTGCAAATTATCTTGACCCCTAACAAGTGTTCGTTCTATCATGCTGCGTATGCTACGAATGCCAAGCTAGCACTTACCTCTTTACAAATGGACAAAATGGTTGCGGATGACACATGTAAGTATTTAAAAATGATATTAAAGTAAAGTTTAGCTAATACCTTCATTTTTTCTTTTTCTTTTACTCTACAAGTTATGGATATTAATGGTGTCTTCGACGAAATAATTGCCTGTTTAAATGCTGTCTCTGCAACTTTGGATAAGTCACCTGCTCAAAACGAACATACGGAGCGGGCTCTTTATAGTTTATGCAAGAGTATCGACGGATTTAGACAGAGCGCCAAATACCTCTATGAATTTGTCTCGAATAAAACGAAACAAGCGCTTCAAGAAGATTGCAACAATCCATACAAAACTCCACCCCGTCAAGGAGAACTCATTACACCGAGTGATTTCGGCCCATGGAATACCAACATGGCTCAATTAAACACGGTGCTTCAATTATGTAGTGATGTTTTACCGGCAAGTTTGATCTTAACAAAGAAAAAGGTAAACGAGCTTTTTTTTATTATTATTATTGACGCTCATTTGACTAACAGCCGAAAAAAAATTGTAGCCCAATCCAGCAAACAAACGAACCGTTTCACTAACAGATGTCATGGTATCATTCATTGATATCATGGTACTATTAGCAAGAATGGGATTTAATATACTCGACGAAGACACACATCATGTAGCTTACGGATATCTAACCACAGCTGAACGTAAATGTACAGAAGTAAATTTCCCAGAAGGATTTCGATGGTTGTCAGGTTCTTACTACAACTTGGGTGCTACCATGATTAAAACTGAGCTATACAAACCTGCTCTCTATCCACTTCGAAAAGCATGCACTCTCTTAAGAAAGGACACCGAGCGTATCACCTCAGTGGAAGGAAAATTACAACTCTGTAAGCGCTATGAAATTCTTGGCACATGCTGTCAAAAGAACGGAGATTATGAAGAAGCTATTGTTGCCTACCGATCTGCTTTGAAGAGTATTCCCAAAAGCACATTCGAAAGATTTGTGAGTCGGGCAGATACCACCGCTATTTCTACCATCATCGAAACGGACCCATTCGTACCCAAATTAATCGATCGTTTCCTAAGATCCTCTATCATTGATCCAAATCAATCTGAAATTCGTTTCGCTAATGAGCTGATGGATCTGTCTGGCCTGACCGCTATTCAACAAGCCCTTGTGTATGAATGTGAATTGAAAGTATGGAATTTCTTGGCTTTAAAAATGAATGTCACCAAATTTCAAATGGCTATCGTTGAAAACCTGCTCTTAATCTATAATGAGACCTTTTATCCTATTCGTAGGGCTAGGTAAATAATTGTCTACAATTACAAGTATGCCATACTCATACCAGCTTTCCATTTTTTGTTTCCTTTTTTTAGGGTTCTCTTGAGTCATGTATGCATCGAAAGAGCACGTTTTACAAATAGTGAGCAAAGCACTCGCGAAGCCATGACATCCGCCCAGAATGCAATTCAACACCTTAATGTGACTAACTATGGAAAAGACACCGATTTATTAAATTACCGTTACCATTATCTTGCATTGGCTTCTTCGTGGGTCGCTATCTGTGGACGAGAACTCCAGGAAGAAGTATCCCACAATTTCGGAACCACACTACAACAATGGGGTGTCTTACTTAATTCAATCACGCCGATTTATAACTCTGGTGGTTCTTCAAAGCATGACATCGAGCAAGTATATAAAAGCATAGATGACATGGAACAACTGTATGATCATGTTCGTATGTTGGCAGATCTATTTGGTGTGACAGGCGAGAATGTGTATCAAATCAGAGCATTGCGTATTCTACTCAAGTTAAATAATCAATTACGCGATATCAATGTGGATCATGTATCAGACTCGATCATTTTGAGTTGTAAAATTGCTCGTATCTATACAGATTTGGGTTATAATGGAGAAGCGGCTGCCGAATTCAAAAATGCAAAAAACGCGATCCTTCACAAGCCATGCAACAACATGTCTGAATTGGTATATGGTGTTACTTATTCAAACTATTTAGCCTGCATTGGACAGTACGAATCCTCCAAAAAAGTGTTTAACGAAACAAAGACGGTTTGGGAGTATACACCAACTGCCGATCCCAAAAATGCTTTGTTGACAGCAAGGGCGTATACTGAACGATGCATGCTTTTAGCGGATGCCTATGTAACAAGATCACTCATTTTAGCAAATACGGATACCCTCGATAGCGCCATTGATTGCTCAACGGCCGCGCTTCAACTCATCAACAAATGCATCAAGGTGACACAAAAGACCATTGTCGACCGTTCCGAAAAGAAGAAGGTGTCAACAGAATTGGAAAACCCCTTCGCGCCTACGCCACCACCATCTGAACAAGACAAGACTAAGGTTGTATTTAAAGAATCCCAGTGGACAATGGCTCAAAAACTTGGAAAGTGTCTAAATACATTGGCTTCATTGTATATGCGAAAAGGTTCTTGGAACGAAGTAAAATACTTTATCAAAGAAGGGCCATTACTTGCTGGACAGGTGAATTCCAATGCTATATTTTTTTATTCATATTTGATCTCCAGTGAATTTCATCGACGATGTGGAAAATTAGATACTGCAACAGAGAATATTGAACAAGCGGCAGCATATAAACCTACTGGTGATCATCACGCCTTGGATGAAGTCTACCTACAACTCACAATGGCCAATTTGGGGGTTTCAAATGGCTATTATAATGATGCTATCAACGCATTTGGAAACATTAGAACTGTATTGGATCATCTCTGTGGAATAGACTATATTTCCAGCATTGAAAAAACAGAGCATATTAGAGAACCAAATACTCGAGTTACGTTTGACGACGAAACCAAGAAATCTGAAAGGGGTGACTGTGCTCCATTAGAACTTATCAAAAGTGATGTCATGATCCAACTCTCTTTGGCACTTGCATCCAGAGGTGATACCAAAGAAGGTCTCTCATCGTTGGAAAAATGGTATGAATCAGGACTTGAGACCCAAAATGAGACTGAATTCAACGCTGCTTTTGCACAAATTAAACTGCTGATGCTTCGAGAAGAACTCTCTACAAGACCCGATGCAAACGCTTTGCTTTACGAATCTGTGGCTTTACCAGAGATGAAGGTGGCACGCAGGGAGAGAAGAGAAACAGCTGGATCTACCAAAAATGAACGCTTATTGATGCAAGATGATTTTACAAATTTAATGGGTCGCATGCTTTTAGCATATCATTCAGGCTACGCCAGGGAACGTCCTGTTCTCATTGAAGGTGTTTGTAAACAATCTGTATTCTCGACATTATTACAGTGTCAAATGTTAAGTACTGGCAATAATAGTGATGCACTCAATAGTTCTTACTATCTAGAAATGGCTAAAGGAGTATGCTTACGACGTGATATGCAAAACTGTCTCAAATTGAAAACAAAAAGATCCCAGCCACCGAATGATAAGAACTGGCCCTCAGATAGTAATCGAGCTCCCACATTTTTTGAATTTGAGCTGGGATGGCTGGAAGCACATTTAAATACACTCACGACAATGTATACTGATGAAAAAGATTTGGAAATCACGGACTTTCAAGACAAATACATCAACATCATACCTAACAATTGGACCGTCTGTTCTTTAACATATGACCCGATCAATCAAGACTTGTATGCAGTACGTATGAGAACAGGTGAGACGCCATATGTTGTCAAGATTCCATTGAACCGTTGTAAGCATCGATCCAAATTTCATAGTGTCATCAAGTACGACGAGGCGCTATCTGAATTTCAAGATATTATTGCCGGAAGCGATGAAACAATCCAAAACAGCTCTAGCTGTAACGACCCTACTGAAGTAGAAGATTGGTGGAATGCGAGACGTGATTTGGATGATAGAATGAGGAATCTGTTAAATTCAATTGAAAACCAATGGTTTAGTGGATTTAAGGTAAAAGCTATATGTCAATTAGTATATAAAAAATTAATTCTTGTGTCAAAACAGGGTATCTTGGGTGGACGTACTTTTGAATGCGTGAGTGAGTTACAAAATCTCCAGAAAACCCTGAGCGAATTTGCGTACAAAATGATGTATTCAGCCTCAAGCAAGTTGAAGCAAGTGGAGTTGGATATAAACTTTTGTCGTATGATTGTTCGTTTAGGCTCTAAACCCAATCCAAGGGATTTAGAAGATTTGGCTTATTTTGTCTTGTCACGTTATGAAGCTCAAGATGCTGAATTGGATCACTCAAAACTGGATATGAAGAAGGTAAACTTAAATATTATCACAACTTTTCTTTCTTTCTATAAGCAAGTAACTAATATATATGTATTTAGATGGCGGACCAAATGAAACTGTTGAACATACGTTATTATGACGCTTCTCGTAGAGCTGGGATTGATCCTAACAAGATCGTACCAAATGATCATGTCATTCTTATCTTGGATAAACACTTACAAATGTTCCCTGTCGAAAGCACACCAATCCTTTTTAAACAATCTGTTTCTCGATTACCGTGTCTTTCTTTTTTGAGAGACCGTATTCTTTATGCTCGAGCACATGCTACCAGAACTTCCGGTACAACTAACAAAAACAAAACTGAATGGAAAGATCTCTCCGTCTCAAAAAAGAGTGCATTTTACGTGTTAAATCCCAGTGGAGATCTAAAAGATACACAAAAGGTGTTTGAGCCTATCTTTAACAATATACCAGAATGGAGCGGTGTGACAGAAGCAATGCCTATGGAATTGCAATGCAGAGATGCCTTACAAAATCGTGATATATACATGTACTTCGGCCATAGTGCAGGTCAATCATTTATGCGCGGAACATCTGTAAGACAGCTACCCAAATGTGCTGTGTCTCTGTTAATGGGATGTAGTAGTGGTGTCTTGGAATCTAACGGTGAATTTGACCCTCATGGTTATGTATTGAATTATCTATTGGCAGGAAGGTAATGAAACCAATTTAAAAATTATTTTTATATATACTCACTACATAAATTTATAGTCCTGCAGTTGTAGCTAATCTCTGGGATGTGACAGATAGAAGTATTGATCGTTTAACCAAGTTCATGCTTCATTCTTGGGGCCTAACAAAAAATTCAAATCCCGAGAAAACCTCACTTGTTCAAGCGCTTACAAAATCCCGATCTCAAGGCAAATTAGTATATTTGATAGGTAAATGGTGATAAGGGGAGATTTTTATGGTATTGTTACTAACATTAAATGAATAGGTGCTGCTACGGTTGTATATGGTATACCCGTATATATTGATTAAACTTTATTTTCCTTTTTTTTCAAATAAAAGTGATTAACTACCAACGTGTAGAAGGCCTATACGGCTGAGGGGGTAATTGGGGAGTGGCAGGCGTTGGATTCATGGAAGTGGGTGGCGGGGGAACAAAGTAACCTTGTCTTGCTGGTTGTTGTTGTTTTTGAAGCTGAGGCTGTTGTTGCTGAAACTGTGGCTGCGTTTGTTGGAGTTGTGGCTGCTGTTGATGCTGTTGATGTTGTGGTTGTTCCTGCTGCTGATGATGTAATCTTGGGTCATAATTTATATTACTAGATTGAGGGGGTGCAGGAGGATAATTGGGGACAGAATACTGCTGTTTCTGGGGAAGATATGAGGATGACTGAGTGTTAGGTTGAGGGGCACTTTGGGGATTTTGTTGCAGAGAAATTGGTCTTTGCTGCTGCTGGGGAGCCCCGATAGGTAATTGGTTTTGGATATATTGAATATTGGAAGGCTGCTGTTGTAACTGAGGAGCCGGTTGGACTTGAACTTGAGAGGTGGGAGGAGGTGGATAATATGGAACTTGCGACGACGAAATAACGGGGGTTGACTTCTCTGTCATTGGCGATTTTTTATCCTCTTCGTTTTTTTCAGTTGCATTTAAAAATTCAGCTAAAAATTAAGTTTTAGAAAAAAAGTTGGGAATAAGGAGTTATCATGTACCTAATTCCGATGGCGTAAGTCGACGAGTTATTTTGGATTCCTCGCTCTTCTCAGCTACTTTACTAGGCTCTGGCTCTTTAGATGATTGGATCAATTCGTTTAGACTGTCGCGAATCTCGATCAGAGAGACTTGCAACGAAGAAGACGATTGAGATGTTCCTGCCTTGTCGAAAACTGTAATTTTAAGTAGACTGCTGATTGAGATAGCATGGCTAATATCGATATCATCTATTTGAATAAAAATATATCAATATGATAGCGTAAGTAATCATTTATCATTGCTTTACCCAACAAGCTAATCATATCTCCCTCTGGTCCAAATATAATAGACATTAGAAAATCATGCAAGTTTTTTTATATTTTAGTTTCGTCTTACCATTGTCCATATACTTTAAAACTATGTTCTCGGGTTTGGATATCTCTGTCTTAAATACCCGATACATCATCAGACACAACCTATGCAGACAGAATTGAGATGCAATTCTAGATGTGGGGAGGTAAATCAATGGCACTTACTCATCATAATTTGGTACCTGGTTAATGGGAATTCGACGGATGTCATTACCAAGACGGCCTAATTTGAAGTGACAATAGTTAGGTGGAATGAGATATTCACGCTTCTGCTTAGAGAGAACTTACACTTAATAATAATGTCACCCGTAACTATTTTACGAAGATTGGCATAATCAGTCATTTTTAATGTAACAGGAAACTGAAAAAAATAGAAGGCCAGGGAAAAACACAAATTTAAACTTGGATAACAAAATTCAGCCACTTGACTGAACTTTATGCAGATATGATGATATACAGCAAAAAAATACACAACACAAAACACATTCATCAATTATTCAGTGATCATGCAAGTAGTATTGGAACGATTATGGTTATAATACATAAGCATTATCTAAATTGCTATGACGCCAGTAAAATCCATGGAATTTTTAAGGTTTATTGAGAGCAATGGAAAGTTACTGTTTGAATACACATAAAGTTTCAACAAAGAGACAAGCATAATCGTTTCGGAAAGAATAATCAAAAATTAAATTCGTGCTTGTACCCTTTTAAAGTTGGTTACTCCTGGCACTACAAGATAGATTTACTTTGGAGCGATGCATGTATTAAGAATAGGACGGAATATACGCTTAAATAATTACTGCTGCTGATAATGTGCGATCGAGTCTTTTTGAAATTGAAAAAGCTGCTCATAAGATGACCATTCAAAAATTTATACAAACGCAATCATGGGATGACTTATGCAATCTGCAATTTTCCCTGTGCTCCTTTTTTTTTCTGGCAAATCAAAAAATAGGTTAAAACCAAATATTGTATTTTTTGCTTTTATTATACTTTCCATTACAAAGAGCTTTCTTTCGTATCGAATAAATTTTATAACTGATCTCAAACTAAATAATTTTCAAGTAAACTTCATCACACTCAATCGTTAAGGATGACTACGCTGAGGCGCAATGAATCTGCTATCTCTGTTATTGACGCTAACCAATTATGTGATAAAGAGCCCACAAATTCTTCCGAACAAAAAGCCAAAGTATTTTCCCAAAGGTTATCATTAATTTTTGCTAGTATTGCTTTAGGTTCAGATGGATATCAAGCCAATATTATTGGTGCCGTAGAAAGTTGCCTTAGTAAGATATATGGACCTCAGGTCCTTTCCAATGGTCTCTCAACACGGGTCAGCAATGCCATGTTGGTAGGTGATATTGTTGGTCAAATTGGATTTGGGTTTATTATCGATGTCTTAGGAAGAAAATTTGGAATTATCGCTTGTACCATGTTTGTTTGTCTCGTAAGTTACGCTTACGTAGTCCCAGGCCATGATTTTTAACATGCATTAAAATACGGACAGGGTATAATTTTAGCCTCGGCTGCAAATGGAGTCTCCGTTAATGGCCTCATTTGGATGCTGATTATTGCTCGAGGAATTACTGGTGTTGGTGTGGGTGGAGAATACCCTTGTTCCAGTGTTACAGCTGGTGAAGCAGCTGAAGAATCTGGCCGTAGCCGTGGTTTATGGCTGATTCTAAGTGGCAATTTTATTATCGAGTATATCCCTAGCGTAATCCTTACAAGTAGACTTTATTACTAAAACTACGCATATATATAGTGTTGGCTTCGTTGTTGCTACAGTAGTTCCGGTCATTCTTCTTGCAATTTTTGGAGAGGAAAGGCTTGAAGTTGTATGGCGTCTCTCTATTTGTTTAGGACTACTGCTTCCACTAAATGTTCTGTATTTTCGTTTAAAGATGCTAAACTCTGAAATGTATAAAAATAATGCTCTTACACAAAATGTACCGTATAAACTTATCTTTAGAAAATACTGGCCTAAACTTTTGGTTACCGGTGGTATTTGGTTTCTTTATGATTTTGTAGCATATTCCTTTGGTATATTTTCTGATACAATTCTATCTGTTGCTAATCCTGAAAATACCCTGATGCAGACTTTATGCTGGAACATAATCCTAAATGTGTTTTATCCCTTTGGTGCATTAGCTGGTGGACTATGTATTGATAAGATTGGCCGTAAATATGTCATGGCAAGTGGTTTTTTTATTCAAGCTACCATAGGAATTATTGTTGGGGCATTTGCTCCTCTAATCATCAAAAGTTGTTTTCCGGTCTTTGTTGTTCTCTATGGATTATTTCTATTTTTCGGTGAATTTGGTCCTGGTGACTGTACAATACTTGTTTCAGTTGAAATGTATCCCACAGCTATACGTGGTACAATGTATGGACTCTCGGCTGCCTTGGGTAAAACAGGTGCTGCTATCGGAACCCAGATATTTAAACCTATATTAGCAGCTTTAACTGTAAGTACTGGCGATCCGCTAAAAGCTCAAGGTCATTTGTTTATTATAGGCTCATGCATAGGTATTCTTGCGGGAATATTGACTTTATTATATGTTCCAGATATGACGCATGATTCTATGGAAAATCTAGACATTGAGTTCCGTAAGATGTATCAAGAAAATGGCTACGACATGAGCCAACTTGGTTATTCTGATTCTATCAACGAGGCCGAAACTTTGGTTAAAAACTGATGCCTTCCAATTCTTTAACCCAATCAATTGAACAATGATATATTATTGATAATACAATATTTTTACTTTGAATTTAGACAAATTAGTTTTCCAAAAATTATAATTCAAAAAAAGTTTATCTTTTCTTGGATGAACAAAAATAAAACTCAAACGACGGGATTCAACAAAAATATCACACTTGAAAAGGATACTACTAAATGCTTGATACCTTTTTTACGGCACAATTTACCCCGGGTTTTATGATAAGCCAGTTTTTCAGGTTTGGAATATAAGTGTTAAATAATATCTACTTGTTAGAATTGATTTCAGGTAACATTATCTCATTTAGCGGATAAGAAATACGCTTAATTTAGTAAATACCTAGTGTCATGGTACTTTATCGACTAAAAATTAATATATGATTCATGTAGCAAAGTAGGCTTTAAGTAGGATAGTTTTTCAGATAAAAAAAGTTAAAAAAAACAATAGGGTCAATTAGAATTGGCTAATTATACGCGCACCATACTTTTTGCTTGAAAAAAAAAATCTCGCGCACCATACTTTTCTGTGCCGGTCTAATAATAAATTCCGGGTCGGACCAAAATTAATTTTTGCACATAGAATTTTTCGCTGGCGGGACCATACTCTTTTTTTTGCTGGCGGGGACCATACTTTTTTTCGCTGGCGCACCATACTTTTTTCGCTGGCGGACCATACTTTTTTTCGCGTACCATACTTTCTCACGCATAATAGATGCAAACATGATGTTGAGGAGTTTGAACGATTCCATCACTGTTCCTTTTGTGCTTTTGAGCCAAATCTCATGTTTATTTGTCTAAGTTTATTTTTTTATTTTTTTATAATTTTAAGGATAAATGTGATAAGAATAAGTATAAGGATAAGTGATAATTCAAAGAAAAAAAAACATTTAGTTATTTTGATAATATTTAGATACGTCGTTGACACAGATGTCCCGGTTTGCATTGAATATTTTTTGATGAGGGAAATGGTCGGTTGGCCATTTTTTTGGGATAATGGCTTTCTTGGTTATAGAGTCAACAATAGGCTCAATCATATAAAAATGACTGTTGATAAAAAAAGAACAATGGGCTCATTCATTTCCTCCAAATCTAAACCAAGAAATGGTACAAAGTTATTTATCCTTGGTATAAATGACGTTTCCGTCATCATCCCTCCACAGATTATCATATTTGTCTGTTTTTGGCGCTGTTGCATGCAAGATTACTGGTCGTTTAAACGTATCAGCAACAATTTGTGGGCAGCCATAGCAGTCAAACCAAAGATGCAAATTTTCAAGACATGGCGCTTTTGTTGACATACGTTTTGTTGTTATGTATGATTCATTTAGTCCGTAGCTGTCATAAATGGAACTAGCATACTTTGAAAAAGTAGCTAACATCATTTTTTTGACCTAGATCCAGGCTTCTTCGTGTCCAAAAAACAGCAGCACTGACAGCACAAAATCCACAATTACCATTGGAAATAGGATTGACAAATCCAAGGACATCATCGGCATATTGACTATCTAACATCTTAAATAGATTGCTATTGTCAGAGTTGCGTGTTACCACTTCGGATGGTTTGTATCTAAAAAAATACAGATATTAATACCGTGAAATATTAAGCATTAAGAGTATATATTTACTTTGATCTGAGCTTATTAACGGCTGTTGTTGATGGCTTACGAAGACTTGGTTTGTTTTTTTGGCTTTTGTCGTTTTCTACTTTTTTTTGTTCTTGCTTGATTTTTTTTTTTTTTTTTTTGAATTTTTTTGCTCTATGCAGATTTTTTCATCTTCGTGCTCGACACCAATTTTGCTTCTTTTTGTGCCTTTTGGGCGACCCTTTTGAATTTCCACTATTTCTGGAGCAAGGGCAGTATCCAAACGGTCGGTCGAATACTTGACAATCAAAGCATCCATGTCTTTTAGAAGATCGACTGATTCCTGTTGACTCCCCAAGACTTTACACAAAGACAGCAATTTTTCAAGTCTAAATTGAACTTCATTTGTGTTGCTACATAATTCGGGGGAAGAGTCTTTACCCAACTCGGCAGAAACTTCAGCAACCGTAGCAACTATAAAAAACAGTAGTTATAATTATGGGTAAAAACATGGTGTGTTAATGAAAGTTGTACAATTTTAAATTTTACCATTCCCTTTGACATAAGATATTCTCTATCTTTGGTGAACGACGGACAATGGCACTTTGTTATAAAAAAACGTGACAGCAAGTATATGACTGCATGGCAATCTGAAATTTTTTCTCATCTTACACAGACAGTTCTCACCCGACCGAACATAACTTACATGATCAGGGTTTTCTTCTGAAGCCTTCATTTCAATTAATTCGTTTTTTACGCTTTCAAAAGCAAAGCTGGAAACGTTTAAGCGAATAAAAGATAGTTGGTCAGCGATATCATGCTCTAAGAAAACTGGTCGTTGAGAAGCGGATTCCTTGATTGATTGCAAGTTACGATAGTCCTCCTAGAGATGGATTATTTAGAACTAAAAACAAAGAAGAAACCGTGTTTTAACTACTACGTACTCTTTTTTTGATCCAAAGATCAATTTTTTCTATGACAACAGCCATGCTCCCAGATGAAGCGTTGTTACTTCTTTTGATATTGACATGGGCAGACTCGACTCTATTGGATGTTCTATTGCCCATATGCATCAAATTGTTGACATAGTATCCAACCCAAAATTGTTTCTTTACCATCATGCTACATTTTTGCGTTAATAATCCAGGTATAGCCTTCGGTCTGGACAGAAAAGTTGCAATCAACATAAATACTTACTGATGGAGGTATTTGATCATCGTTTGGGCACCACCCTTTACACACATCCCCTTGGTTGATACAAAGGTCTCGTACGCATCTTTATCAAGCAAAAATTCACTTTTTGTTGCACATGACAAAGCCATTTGCTTTATGATAGCCATAAAAAATTTGACCTCCATTTCCGACAGGTTTCCTGTGTTATAGCAATGAGTTAAGTCAGAAGGATTTCTTACCGTCTTTTAACTGTTAACATACTGTCCTGTCTTTTTTCTTTCGACAAAATTTTTTTTAATCTCAAAATAAAATTTCTTTGGATATGAATCCAGCACAAGATTTGCTTACTCTCCGGGAAAACAGACTTAATTGCTCTCAACAAGGCTTCGCCGTTATCCGTCACAAAGCATTTTGGTAAGTTACCAGTGATTTCAACGACGGGCCAAACAATCTCACGAAAGCAATTCATAGACCAACGACAGCGATCATCTGTCTCGCGATCTATCCAGCATCCCGCAATAGGCACTGTTACCAATTGCTTGGGTTTTTCTTTTGATCGCAGAGTACCTACAACAACAAAATTCAACAAGACCATTTTGTGTGAATTGGTCTTGTAGGTGGCATCAACAACAACACACTCGGAAAGCTTTCAAGCCTCATCAATGCCATGTTGATGTATGAAAAATACACAACAAATCCTTTCATCGGCATTTGTCATGTAGCGGACTTGATGACCACTGGATTCAAGATTTTTGATGAAGTTCCACATGTTGGTGTGGTTATCTCGACAAAATTGCTGTTGGATATTTGCCAAATCCGTTACAATGAGGTTATTCACACCTCTTGTTTCAAGCATCTAGTCACCAAGAGAAATTATTATTACATGCCAAAATACAAAGAGGCATAGATATGCTAAAGAATATGCACAAAATAATTTTATTTATTATGACTAAAACTTCACTAACTATTGATTTCTCAAACGCCTCCTATATGTCAATTTTCAACCTTACCTTCAGTGTTTCACTGGGTGTTGTTCCTGCACGCATAAGACTGATTGCGAGCTCCTGGTCTTCTGCATTGAGGTTGCGATTGTTGTGATAAGCTCTTCTATCCTCACTCAATGGATGATTATGCTCAAAACAGCTGGTTCTGATTGTCCATGGCTGTCCGACAGCTGTCGCATCCTTACGAACATATCGAATGCCGAGCACCCTGTTCTTCCAGTGGTTTGATTGGAACGCTGCGCAACACTCTCCAATCCCTCACCAGTTCCAAAATCCTCTTCATCTAGTTTGCAATTAATTTATCGAATTATTATACGACCATATCGCAGATTTTAATTTATATTACCTTCACCCTTCTTTGCGGCACGATATTTGCCAAAATGCTTGCAAATCATCTTGATGTATGATGTATTGCTCTTACAAGTCTCGAAGGGGATCTTGTTTGTTTTAATGAAAGACTGTATTTCCAATCTTGCAATGTCCTTGTCGACAAAGGCTTTTCCCACGGGAAACTCGGCTTCGAAAGCAGCCTTTAATTCCATGACTCGTTCAATGATGGAAACAGTCTCCGCAAAAGAAGAGACTTGTCGTGTGGTTTCGACACTAATGTCTTCCTCCTGAGGCTCACTAAGACATTCCCAGTCGTAGTCATCAGTCGTTGTTTTCTCGGTATTTGTTTGCTCAGCGTTTTGTCTGTCAAAGGTCTCCTCGAAACTGTCTTTGGGTTCTTCGGCAGGGTTGATCACAGATAAAAGACTGTTGATTGACAACTGGCTTTCGCTCAAAGATTGTTGTGAATCGTTTGAATTCATTTCAAAAATAAAAATTTAAAAATAAAAATTTAAAAGAAAAAGAATAAAGAGCCGTAAATAAGTATGGTGCGCGCGAAAAAGTGTGGTGCTCCAGCGAAAAAAAGCATGGTGCGCCAGCGAAAAAAAGCATGGTGCGCCAGCGAAAAAAAGTATGGTCCCGCCAGCAAAAAATTCTATGCGCCAGCGAAAAATTCTATGTGCAAAAATTATTTTTGGTCCGACCCGGAATCTATTATTAGACCGGCACAGAAAAGTATGGTGCACCACCTATATCAACCAGCACAACGTGAACTCAGCCAATTTTCTTATCATTTAATTTTCTTTGTTTTTCTTTGTATTTTAACTCATTCCATATTACATCATTTCACTATCACTCCATACCTCTCATTATGACGTGTGACTTTCATTGAATCTTAAATAAAATTAGGATTTATACAAAAAAAAAAAAGTATGGTGCGCGAGATTTTTTTTTCAATAAATAACAATTTTATCATAACTTTTGTAATTAACCTCACTTTGATGTGCACTTTGTGTAATAAAAGGGCGAGCGAGTTCGAGCTATCGTATTTGCAACCAAGCCGAGCTTAAGAAACTTCGAGCGAGCTCGAGCTGCAAAAAAACGCATTCGAGCGAGCTTCGACTGGAACACGATCGAAGCTCGTTTAAGAGTTTCGATCTTCATTCCAAACACTACTATGGCAGTAACTTGGTAAGTGCTATGCTTTTGGCTTGTAAATGGCTTAAAAACATGCCCTAAGTACCATGATTGATCCAATTAGGGATTCAGCAAAATGGCTTGAACATAACTATATTAACGACAATGGTATTCCTGGGTTTTTCATCCAAGGAAATTATTTACCCAATCAACGGGATATTGCAGAAAATGAATATCGAGAAACCGTCCAACTACTAAGCTCAAGCGAAGTTAAAGAGTGTTCGGATTGGGCTATTAAAACAATAAACTCTGATTATTTGGTAAGTTAATCCAACCAGGTGTCTTGTTCTATTTGTTTAGTAAAATGTAGGCGCTTTCCACTACCACCTCAACAAACTTTTGGAATAATAATTTATTTCGAACTAATGTCATGCAAAGCCTGTTGGCCCCAGAAGCACCTAGGTTTGTCCTGTCACTTCCTTCAGATTTTGAATCACCCCAAACAGTCAAGGCTTCAAGAAAGGCCAAACAAGACAACAACAATGCCAAAAATGCAAGATCAAAGATCGATGTAAGGTGGAATAAACGCTGTATTGCAATAATAACCATATTCATCGACAGTTTACTTGTAGATTGTTGAAACTGACAGTATCACTCTTCCTGGGCTAGATGTTAGTCTAATGTCTTTTTTGAAGACAAACGCTGCAAACAAAGCCTATATGTACTACAACTATGATGGTGAATCTAAATATCGCATAACATCAGTTATGAACGATATATTAGATCTAACAGACATCTCTGCAAATGAGAAAAGTTACTCACTAAACGGCGAACAATTGGACTTTATCGTGGCTGCCTTTCATATCTCACTTCCCGAGTATAACAACATTGGCAATGGCACAAGGTTTGAGGAACTACTAAACGGGGCTTACAGAAATTGGAGTCATGCTCTCAACAAGCTATACAGAATTCTGATCGAAACTAGCAGTCCTGAAAAGCTTGCGTTATAGCTTATAAAAGCAGTGCTTATAGGCTGTGTGCTCAGCTCAATACACTGTGGAGACTATAAATCAGTGAGAAGCGTCACGTGAACCTTTTTTTTATAGTGATGCACGCTTAGTAAACTGTAGCCCAGCCATTCACAGTCTGATCCCTGCTATTTACAGTGTAGTCCCTGCTATTTATAGTGTGCACACAGCCATTTACAGTGTAGTCCCTGCTATTCACAGTGTAAAAATTATTACGCAAGATTTGTATCCACCTGTAAGTTACTCGCTATAAAACATCAATCAAACCTAATGACTCTGAATTTATTTTGGCCTATATTTTTTGTAGCGTCGAACTTCATGCAGAAAATGACAATATATTTGAAAATGAAAAGAAATTGTCAGAGGGAGACTTTATTATCAAGGCGTGGGGGCCAATCTTGGAAAGGCTGTTTGCAAGAACAAATGTGTTCTTGCACTGGGGAGACACACTTTCTGTCACTAGCGATGATGATAGCGCCAAACGACGAATGGTCTTATGATTATTGTGCAAAGCAGGCATCGACAATTATGACATTGGCGAGGGAAAATTTGGAAAAGATGCAATTAAGAGCAAGCTGTATTCTGATAAGCTGAAATTAATTGCGAATGGAAAAAAGCAGCTGAATTGTATTCTTGAAGAATATTCTGGCAATCCCGATAAGATCAAGCTTTGTTTTATTCAAGTTCTTGGTTTTGAGGTTGAACTCTTTCAATTATAGCTGGAAAGTGATGGCGTCTAGTGTTCGAACTTTTCGATCTTGAACCGATCTTGCGCCAGTTCGAATAAAGCTCGAACTGAGTTTTTGTACTCGAGTATGTGCCACTTTTTTTTATTTGAGCGAGCTTCGATCGATGCTCGCTCGAAGCTCGCTCTACAATAAGATTGTAAGCAGCCACTTTAAAATGAAGACAGTAAAAAGACGGGTGATAGAATTCCCTTGATAAAACTATTGGTTTTTTTTTTTTGGTTTTTTTTATTTTTTATAATTTTATCCACCTAAACACATGATTGTAAAGGAATAAATTTCAACAAATGAAATTATCGACTCTCGTGATGTACTCCTCTTTATGTTTATCATGTATTCTACGAATTTCATGCGACTCCACAATAATTTTTTTCAGCAGCAGCAAAAACAACACTACAACCAATGATGCATAAAATATAGTAAGCCTCTTCGGCATGAATCAACTCAACTGCATTTCAATTCAACAGCAAGAAAATTTTGTTGGCGTAAATAGAATTGCCGTGTAGCCACAAAGGATCATGATTTTATTACAAAATACCGACAGGTAGTAGAATGAGGAGATTCATAATTGTATTAAATGTCAAAGAACAATATCATGGACCTTGGATTAAAATGCTATGGATAATATTGTAAACTCTTGTAATTAAAGAGATTAGTTTTACAGAAATTTTTCAGCCTCATGAAATTCGTATAACTCTGTTTTTAAGGAAGACAAAACTCAATTGATAGAGCAATACAACAGTTGATTACTGTAAAAAATATAGTTGATGATTTTATCCTTCACCAAACGCTTTCATCGATTTGAAAGGAATTATGTACTCGCCCCTTTTTACTTCCAGAAGTAACTAGAACTTTCAAAAATCATTTGCTATACATTACCATTGAGTTATCTACTGTAAATAAAAGATCAACAATCAATTAGTGTTTGGGCACACAAAAAAATCTCTCTTGTAAAGATTATTATATAGTCTCATTTGATAACTACGATATTACAAATAACATAAAAACCAGTTGGCAATGTACTTTGGTTGACGCAATCTAGCCGCAATCTTGAACATTAGATCCCATGAACTCAGTGACTCAACAACATTCCCTTCCTTTTTCGGATTCATAAAATCAAGTTCTTATGGCTCTGGGGAAAAAGCTTATGCTCATGTTAAAACTTCAGGTATTTTTTACTGTAAGTACAAATTGGCTTTAAAGGCTTTTTACCATACTTCCTGCTGATAAAGCACATCATAATAAGATAGTTACCCTTACATGGAGGCCGCACAACTTTCGTAAAAAAAAAACTGCTGGTGTAAGAACGTTTTACTTTACTAATTGGATTTAAGGGGTGTAAAACTTTTAAATTATTTGAAAGTGGTTTTTACTACAATGAAAACTAGTTCCAGAGGACGCTGTTTGTATGCTGTAGCCGTTTATAGTCAATAATTCATGGAAGATTTGCTTATTTTACGGTGGCAGTTTTATTATAAGACAGAAAGACAAAAAAAGAAAGAGGAAATATTGTCCCATTCTAACTTTCGCGACCCACAAATGTATTTTTGCCTAAGTCCTTTTGACAAATAATGGTAACAACAGTACCAACAGTAACAGATTTATCATTTTCACTTGCTTCTTTCACACCTACTCGGTTCAATATCTTTTGTGGCAATGAGGAAATGGATGTCCTCAATCCCAAATACGCTGGTGCTGTTGTAGTTATCCTTGAACGTACTCAAAACCAAGTGTTCTCTGGTCCCTTGACTTTATCAAGACCTAAGAATAAGCGTGCTGCGTTACTGCATAATTTGACAAAATAGTACACTTGTAAGATAATGAGATAAAAGTTTGTCTTTATTTAGGGTGAAAATAGACTATAGAACTCTACTGCTATGAAATAAATGATCATTTTTAATAGTGAGTCAACCTTTCTGGTATTGGAATAAATCTATACTCAGTTTCCTGCCTTGATATTAAATGAATTCTACTCGTTAGAATAAATTTCAAATAACGTTGCCCTGGATCAACCGATCTGGGGACACTCTTATTGTTCTGATTTATAATACAGGTCAAAGTAAGATAGCGTGTAACGGTAGCTGTCAAAAGATGCATAAGGATTTTTATGTTTAATTGGCTGGGGTAGAACATGACATTATGTCTGATCATTTATCCATTCTGTAAATAATCTTTATTTAAGACATGGTTAAATATGCGATCCTAAATATAGAACATCTTATCGAGGCTGGTATATTTAGTTGTAGAAAGTGGGCATCCAATATTTCGTGCACCATTTCTATTATACACTTACAGTCGTATAATTTATGGAATCAATATATAAGTAAATGAACCATTTATACCAATAGTTGTTCTATTCTCTCAATGGGTAGCTAAGCCATTGGGAAAACTATTAGTATTAAGTTTCTCTTTCTTATAATTCTTGATTTGATCAAAAAAAATTCTCTTCTCGATCGGTGATATCGTAACTCAGTGGTATAGAATTCTGAATCCATCTGTCATTCGTCTATCGGTTTAAGCCAATCATGCAATTTTTTATATAGAAATATGTACTCGAAGTAGGAGAAGTTCTGTATCATCATACAAGTGTATGTTGATATGCAACATTAAAAGTTAGTTTTCATTTCATAATTTATTTATATATACGATTTACTTTTAATTCTTAAGTCAATCGTACCCAAATACGACACGCAGGCCAAATTAAAGAGTAAAAGTGACAGTGGATTTCCTTGTCGAAGACAACGAAATTGCGGGACTTATTCCGTGAGATGACTATTGATATTCAATTGTAGACTAATCCTAAAGAACAATTGGAGCATAATAAGACGTAGGTATTCAGGGTGAACCCGGTCATAGGCCTTCTCTTGGTCAAAAAGCAGACAGATAACGGAGGAATCAGAAGATTAATCTTGAGTCATACGCAATTTCATCAGCAAGCCGTTATCAGTAATAAATCGACCATGAATAAAGCCATATTGAGAGGGGGTAATAATACTATCCATACAAGTGGCTATCTGATTGTTAAAAATTCGAGTGAAAACTTTAGCGTCCGTATTGATCAAAGAGATAGGTCGCCAGTCCTTTAAGTCCGTAAGATCACTTTTTTTTTTTGGCAGAGCAGAGACGCAGGTCTGTAACCAAAACGAAGGGAACTTTCCATGATGTTAGGCGTTATTGTCGACTTGAAGTAGTATGTCATGACAACCTGAATGATAAAATAGTAGTTTTAAAAGTTCATACGGAAGTCCATCGATACCCGTGCCACTTTTGTTTAGGGGATTCGGAGACACCATCACAAAGTTTGTTACAGTCAATGGAGCGTGCAAGGACAGATTCTTTGAAAAGCAAGAAAGGTAGGGTGCAATTATTGGCAAGAATACATTATTGAAGTTGATTTCGAACGTTCCGATTCATCATCAAAGGCCTATGGTTGACTTAGAAATGGAGGACGAAGATGATAGCGACTCAACTTTCAAAATATTGGTGATAACATGGAATGAATGAATTGGATTTTCAGATTGCCATACTCTCTCTTGCAACGTAGATGTATTTGTTAGGGAGTGGGTTGTTAAAGATTTGCAACATTCACGTACTGTGCTTTATCCAAAGACCGGTAGTATCGAGATTCTCATAGACGTTTATACCTTACATCAAAGTTTTTATAATTTGTGCTCCTTTTTCTTTTATACCAGGTTTGATCTTGTCTTTTACCAATTTTGGATTGTAAACCGAATTGTTGTGATCGTCCTCGTTGTAGTATAATTGAAAAATTATCAACTCAAAAGTAAAACTTATGCAAATTCTTTCAAATACACACGTTTTAACTCTCTATTTAATGATACTATTCCTACAGTTATAGCGACTGTGTGGTATAATATGTATCGCAAATAGAAAAACTTAGTTACGACACCAATTATGTCGCATTCAAGTGCTTTGCGACACTGTGCATGTCGCATTTAAGTTTTTTTCGCATCCTAAAATAAATGCGACTTATAAGTGGACGCAATGGGTCAAAGAAAGTCACTGAGCGTGACGCAGTGCGATACAATTTCTATATAAAAGGTTACTTTTCTGATTGATTGCATTCCCTTTTTTTTCCTTTCCTGTAGTTCCTTATGTCTAAAAGCAAAAAAAAAGATCAGCACAAAAAGATTACATTTGCAAATATTGTGAACACTCGTTTGCATCACCTGCAGGTCTTAAACGACATCAAACGTCAGTAAAAAAAACCAGCCTGCTAGTGATGGTGGTGGTGATAATACTTCATCTTCTTTGGTTGCTGCTGGTGTTGGCGGTGGTGATACTTCGTCCTCTTTGACTGCTGCTGGTTTTGGTGGTGGCGGTAATACTTCATCTTCTTTGCCTGCTGCTGGTGTTGGCGGTGGTGTTGATACTTCATCTTCTTTGCCTGCTGCTGGTGTTGGCGGTGGTGTTGATACTTCGTCCTCTTTGGCTGCTGCTGGTGTTGGAGGTGATGGTGATACTTCGTCTGCTTTGGCTGCTTCTGGTGAATTAACCCATTACCAAAGAGTTAATGGTAAAGACAGACGACGATACCAACGTTCTTTGGTTGACGCTTCAAAGTTATCTTCTTCGTTTGGGTCCTCTGTGGATTTGATTCTTTATGAATTTAATAAAGATCTCACCAAGTGGCCATTGGAAATTAAATTGTACGATAGACCCACCCTTTGTTTTTTCTGCGACTTCGTTTTAAAAAAGAAAAAAATACCAATTAGTGTCTCTGACCTTTCGTAGCCATCGCCATTGAAAGACTATGTTGGATTATCTAATTATTTGATAAAAAAACAAAAACTGACCCCGAAATTATTCACTTGCAATCCTGTTGATCGAGATTTTTTTCTGTACGGGTACAAAACCAAATCAATACTTCTTCGTCTTCGTCCGGCTCTGGTTTCTTTTTGTGCCTTTATAAGGACTTTCCATGTGAAAACAACTCTTACACCACCCAGAGGCTTCTTTGAGATGGAGAATGCATTTAAATACTTCAGCATTGGAGGTCTCCTCGACCAGCCTGGGCAAGAAGAAGATGATGCTCAGGAGGATGAGATGGAGGATGAGGAGGATGAGGAGGAGGAGGAGGAGGAGGATGATTTTGATGAGGAGGAGGATTTTTAGTTTTTTTTTTTTTGTTTAAAAAATAAAAACCATTTTCTACTTTTTTTTAAAAAAACGACCTGCATTGGGTCGCACTTGCTGGTTAGATGCGACGTGAATAATGGCATAAACCATGTCGTTTACGTTCAACACTGTCTTACGGTCAACTAATCAGGAAGGTTTTGGATGATTATCATGTACACCGTCAATGTCTTGTCCAGTCATGTCAGTTGAGTCAGATACAGCGAACGTACATTAAATTGCTAATTTTCCTTCCCTTAAATTTGTTTGTGTTATTAATAAAATTCTCTGTGTTTTTTTTAGTGACCAAAGTTGACCAAAGACTCATTAAACTGGTTGTTTCTCAAAGCATTTGAAAAATCTGAACAGAATCCCGAGTGATCTTTCTTCTGACGCTTCGACTAGCATTGCTAATTCTAGTTTTCAAATCTCCGGTTTCTCGAAATACACTTCGTTGGACTCAATTTTGACGGCCAGTGTATCTCTAACTGAATAGGAGCATTATTGTTTCTCATATTGTTCACTATAGCAAAAAACTTGTTGACGATTTTAACAAGTGCTGCAGCCAAATAGTTGCTTGAGAAATAGCTGGCATCCATTTTTTTGCAAAATCAACAAGTGTTGTTGATTATTTAAACAACGTTGTTAGATTTACCAACAAGTCTTGTTGATTATTTCAATAAAGCTGTTGATTTTAGCAAGTTCAACAACTTTATACGTTTCACAAACAAGTGCAGTTGTGTTCTTACTTTTTTCTTTTGTAAAGCCTCACCAAACAACCGATAGCTATTGCTTTTATTCATTCATTTATTGATTTTATGTCAAACACACATACTTTAAATACTTTATTATGAAATGGGTTTTATAATTATTTATACAATGACTTTTAAGAAGCAAATACACCTTTAATTATAATGATACGGGTGGTGTTCGAACTTTTTGATTAAAAATCTCTTTTTAAACGTAATTACCACTATTGTTTTTGTCAACACTTTTTTGCGCCATATGTGTACCATCAACTCGAGCGAGTTCGATCTTTATTCCGAACACTAGACAGGTGCAAATGACAAATTTCCATTCAAATAATACTTTAACAACTTTAAAGTTTTTGGGACTCCTCCGTACAATTGGTATAAATTGTAAATTGCAATTTGATTTAATGTCAGCATTCATCCAGCCAATGAAATAGTTCCGGTCCAGGAATCCGGTACCGATAACTACTATGACGTAATGGAGCTCACTCGACCCAAAAGAAGATTCAAGCCAAAATTTAATAAGACAAGACCAACAAAGAAAACAAAGCTATATGTCATAAGACCAACAAGACAAAGTTATAAGCTACTTTGGTCTATAAAACAATTACATATATATGAAATAACAACCAAACTAGATAGTATAAATATCTTCATCTCATTTTAAATAAAACAGTATCTTTTATCTCATACTTTATTTTGTACTTGTACTTTGAAGAGTACTCATCTGGCCAATAAGAGTAGTCTCACGTGTTAGTCACGTGCTAGCTATAATTATTTAATGATTAATTAAATTTTTAAGATTTGCATTAACATCAGATTGCCTAGCTAGCTCAATCGGTAGAGCGTGAGACTCTTAATCTCAAGGTTGGGGGTTCGACCCCCCCGTTGGGCTTACATTTTGATTTTTTGTGGAAGTGTGGTGTATTTAGTGTTTTTGTGGATAGTATATCTTGTTTTCAATGGAATTAGCATTTACAAAGCGGGAAATGTCTAGACCTCCGTATTTTTTTTTTACAAACCTATTCTTCAGACTCACGTGATGTCCTACACTTATACAGAGGATACAATCTCACACGGTTCAAAATGGAGCTAGAGTATGATGGAGAGGATCGATTTAAAATTGCTGGAAAATGCACTATTAAAAATCGCGACGATACGTTACTACTGTACCACGGAATATGTTTGGAGGTAAACATCAACTGAAAAATATCTTACAATTTTATTTCAAACATAGAATGAACTGTCCAAGTTGAAACATGAAATATTTAATGAAGTCAGAAACCAAAATAATAATCGTATATTACTAGCTTTAAAATACAAAAGACCGTTGATAGGTAAAGCCATCAAAGTTGACCTAAAGAATACCACCACGGGAATTATAACCGGCACTACAGTCTTAATCTTGATACATACCGGCCATTATGTAAAACAATAGACGTACTGTACAAATCAGCAGCGTAAAAGCCATCAGATTGATACTTACACATGCATTTATTTACAAACAAAATAGTAGCTCTCTCTTAATAAAAAAAAAACAAATGTATAATTATGTCATGTGAAACTCTATAGTGTACATTTACATACTAGCTATTAATTTAATAAGGTTTATTTTTTGTTTTGAAAAATACATAAAACTGATGATTTTTTATAATATTAATCTGTAGAAAAGTTGTTTTATATCATAAGAGCCTTTGTAATTAATTTAATATTTGGTCTTAAATCGAACAATTTATTCAGGAAATGCTGGGCAAGTTAGTTTCTCACACAAGCGTCCAAAATAATTCAAAAAAGTGGACAGAAGGATTTTCAAATGTCTGCTAAATTGAGAGTGGAAGCACTGTAACTTCCAGAATTTTGTTTATATGGTCATGCTGATATATTGTCCGACACCAAAGAATGGATTCAAAAGAGCCGAGATAATCAGGGTCGTTAGATGATCAATAAGATATGGGACCAGTGATTTACTTCAAATAAGCTAAAACCAGTAAAAAAGACACCATGGTCTCCTTATTCACCCGAGGTTTAATTTTTAAAAAAGGCAAAAATATGATTAGGATTAATACTAAAATCAAATTTACTGGTGGTTCAAATTGTCTGGCAGTTTGATAGAAATATTACTCGATGTACAAACTATATATATAAATTAGGTTAATACTCTTCTTTTTTGGTTCTTGCCAAGCGAAATTAATTTTTAGCAAACTGTCAAAATTGAACAACCCAGATGAATTTGTGAAGAATGACTGTGGTATAACATAAAATTACGTATTATTAAAGATTAAGGGCCCTCGCAAGCAACAAAATTATTTTTTTAAAGATCCCGATTTAGGACTTGAAAGGTAGCTTCAGACTTCCAGAAGAAAGCTTTCTCCAAAGTCCATGACGTTGCATTATAAGGACCTTTCTTGAGCGATTAAAATATAAAGTTCACTCAAAATGCTAACCTATCTGTTATTATTTTTCTCGGACTCTATTTTCTCGATATAGTTTTTATTTTTAGAGAAAACAAAATGAACCTATCCCAAATTGTTACTGTATTGCTGAATTGCAATATGTTTTATTTGGACTCGATGAAGATATCAAAATGATTAGGGAATCAGACATTACTGCACTTTATTGACAACAATGTCTCCACTACAGTTTATTGCATTCTCGATGTTGCCTGTTCCATCAGATCGTGAAACTCCCAATGGGAAAAAAAAAGCATTTTTAGTAGCGTTAGCAGCGTCTCTTCTGGTTCTGAACGCATAACAGAGGCTAATCCACTTGTTATTCATGGCTGCAATGTCCCTTCTACAGTTGATAGCGTCACTGGCATGAAAAGCATGTTCCGTTGCTTTGTTCAAGTTCAGCTTTGCTTGAGGTGAGCAAGTAACACCCACGTTTACGACGTAATCGGGAAACAACTCGATCAAAAATTAGGTGCTTGCTGAATCCCAATTGACGAAGTTAATGGTATTGTAGTTTTGGAAAGGCATTTTGTTAAATAAAATTGGATAATTAAGAATTGATAAAGAAAAGTGAAGAGGATCACAAACAAAACTCTTTTATAAAAAAAAACAAAAACAAAAACATATGTGAGTTCAGTAGCTAAATTTGGCTGATTTTTCATCTGATAGAAGGATTCTGGGGTCGTTGGATTTTAATCCTTTATTGGGATATTTCGAAAATTTTAGCACTGAAAAAAATTCGATGTTATTGTTAATCGTCTATATATATCCATTTAATTTTTTATTCATCTATTTGGTAAAACTGTAACCTTTCACAAATAAATAAATAACAACGTCCTTAATCGGGATCTTTTAAAAAATAATTTTGTTGGTTGTGAGGGCCCAAAAAGTTGAATCATTTTTTTCTCATTATCTTTATTCAGTTCTTTTTCTGAAAAAATAAAAAATAAAATGGCAGAATCTATTCCGGTCGCATTTGGCCTGGCTATTTCTCAAGCTGTTTTTCTGGCAGGTAGCTCTATAGCTCTATCTGTTCAAAAGGCATACCACATTCGTCATCATGGTGAATCCGTATCAAAGAGTCATTTCAAAGAAGATACCGCGCGTGATGTTGCCAATACCCCGTTTTCGAACGGAAACCGGATGTCTCGTATTATTCTTGAAACTATCGTCTTGACTTTACTATCTGGTTATGTTCTAATCGATTACGTAACCAAAAACGCTGGTGTTTATGCTGTTATCGGCTCTGCAATTACATTTATTACTTGGATATATTGCTTTGTTCTGGCTGTTACGGCTTCTCGATTTCCTTTACCAAGTGCTTTTGGTTGGTCATTGAACGTGCATCTATGTGTTCTTTATACCGCCTTATTGATATCTTCTACTATTAATTTCATTACCGCTTTATTGGACGATGTATACATCTCTTTGGCACACGCCCTACCCTTTCTTTTACCCGTTCTTTTTGGGTTTGATTTGTTTTATACAACAGTAACTGTGAAAAATGGATCGCCATTTTTGGATGAAAATGGGAAAATTGTTAATGGTTATAACGTCGAATCAATTATTGGCACATTATATTTTAACTGGATCACACCCATTATAATCATGGTCAATAAAAAATCTAGCAAGCTAACTGACGAAGACCTACCCACATTGCCTCCCACCCACCGTTCTCATAATATGTATTACATTTTTGGGGAAAGTCGCGGGAAAAAGTTGCTTAAACGTATATATCTTGGCAATAGTCTCTCAATTAATATTCAGGGTCTGTTAGGAACAGTGTTACCTATGATATACTTCTCTACGCCCTTCTTTTTAAAGCGCTTATTGATTGTGATTCAAGAGATTACATCCGGAGAAGGGGATACAAGCTCGTACTTGAGAGGGTTGGTCTATATTCTTGGAATGGCAATTTTCATCACAATCAGCAATCTATTAGCTGGACAATTGTGGTTTTTTGGTAAAAATTACTTTATAAGGACAGAATATAACTGCGGTGTACGGCAAAAAAACAAACTGCGGCCTCAGTCTCATGAGTGACTTTCATTAACAAACCTTTTTTTGTTTATGTAGCACAATCCAATTCGCAAACACGTATCAAATCTATGTTAAATATGGAGATCTATCGCAAAACACTGCGTCGCATGGATACCACTGTGATGGCCGGGGCTAAAAGTAATAAAAAAGACCAGGTCGGAAAGGATAATGATGAAATCGAGGAGAACGAAGTCAGTTCAATGACCGGCATGATTGTCAACTTAATGAGCACAGATTCTTCAAGAATTTCAGGTTTTGCGTCTTGGTGGTTTGTCATGATTCAAGCTCCCATAGAACTTGCTATCGGTATTTATTTTTTGTTTACCTTGTTGGGATGGTCGTCAATTTTGGGTTTGGCTGTCATGGTAATTGCAATTCCCATCAATAATATGAATTCAAAGGTATCTATCCGCACGCAAGCTAAGCTGATGAAAAGACGTGATAAGAGAATATCTTTAATGAATGAGGTGTTACAAGGAATTCGTCAAATCAAGTTCTTTGCATGGGAATCTAATTGGACTGAACGTATCCTGGAGACAAGAAACATCGAACTTGGATATCTTCGAACAGTCTATATCACGCAAGCTATTTTTGAAGTTTTGTGGCAAGGGTAATGGTTTTTAAAGTTGATAAAATTATCAGAAATGAGATAACTAATATGTGCTACACAGCGTCCCTTTGATAGTGACCACAGTTGCGTTTTGGTCATTCACCAAACTCGAAGGCAAAGAACTCACAGCACCTATTGCTTTTACTTCTATGACAATCTTCAATGATTTAAGAGGCTCACTCACAATTATTCCCGAAACAGTCATCCATTTATTTGAGACCTTAATTAGTATAGACCGTATTGAAAAATATTTGGAAGAAGATGAGATTTCTGGTTCCGATCAAGATGGGTGCGCGCTTTCGGCCGAATGGTCTTCATCCGCGCCTGAAGTTCGCATCGGGTTTAAAAATGCAACTATTGGTTGGCCTAAGGCTCATGACAATACTACATCAGAAACAGCCACGTCAAACGAAGAACAAGACTCATTTATTTTAAAGGATCTTGATGTTGTTTTCCCTAACAATGAGCTATCCTTAATTTGTGGATCCACAGGATCCGGTAAGACGTTACTCATGTTGAGTCTGCTGGGTGAAACCGAAATCAAGGAAGGTGCTGTATCTTGTCCTAGATCCGCCTCTTTATCAAGTTTAGATGACACCACTGCAATTACTTCAATCAGACCACCTGAAGATGCACCTATTGTCCCCGAAGATTGGATTCTTCCATACGCAGTTGCTTATGTATCTCAAACTGCCTGGCTACAGAACGCTTCCATCAAGGACAATATTTTATTTGGTTTGCCTTATCTTCAAAACCGGTACAAGGCTACTTTGACCGCCTGTGCTTTAGACAAGGACTTGTCATACTTGGAAGATGGCGATACTACAGAAATTGGTGAAAAAGGAGTTACTTTGTCTGGTGGACAGAAGGCGCGTGTTGCTTTAGCAAGAGCTGTTTACTCTCGTGCGCAAAATGTCATGATGGATGATGTATTAAGTGCAGTGGACGCACATACCGCAAAACATTTATTCAAAAAGTGCCTACAGAGTCCATTAATGAGCGGTCGAACTCAGATTTTGATCACGCATCATGTCAATTTATGTATCCAAGGGGCAGCTCATGTGGTCTTTATCAAAGATGGTCGTATGGAATTATCAGGATCTCCTGCTGAATTAAAAAAGAACGATCAATTGTCTATGATCTTTGAAGAAAACGTACAAGAAGGTGAATACGAAGAGCAAGAAGACGAGTCGCCAGTTATTGCAGAGATACAAAAAACTAATGACAAACCAAAGACACTGGTTCAAGATGAAGGTCGTGCTAGCGGTACTGTCAAGATGAGACTTTATAAACTTTATTTTGGACTTGTAGGTAATTGGTTTTTTTGGACAATCATTTTCACAGCAATTATTGGTGTCAAAGGATTCGATGTCTTATCTAATTGGTGGTTGAAGAAATGGGCACAATCTTATGAAACAGCAGCTGATATTAATCCAAGTATCATTTCAAGCATTCACGCCAACATAAATTCGGGTATAAACTGGCCTCTCTCTATTCCAAGCTTAAATAATTTAGCTCCAACACCTTCCATTCTCTCCAAGGAAGACGCCTCAAAAAGCCTGAACAAATATCTAGGTATTTACGTCTTAATCAATCTTGCCGATATTCTGTTGGATGTTTCCCGATCCCTTTACATGTTTTGGGGTGGTCTTCGTGCCAGCAAGAGGCTATATGAAAAATTGCTAGACCGTGTTTTCCATGCACCTCTTCGTTTCTTTGATACCACACCAGTGGGTCGTATTGTTAATCGATTCGCTAAAGATTTTGAAACTGTTGATGCAAACGTACCAATTGATATCATGCAATTTTTAATGCAAATGGTGACAATTTTTACGATTGTATCTGTAGCTACTGCGGTATTGCCTCCTTTGATTGCTCTTATGATTGTAACCGCCTCTGCCAATATTTACTACGGATTGAAATTTGTCGCTGCTTCACGAGAGCTTCAAAGGATGGATTCGGTTAGTCGATCACCTTTATTTACTCTCTTTAGTGAAACCATTGTAGGTGTCACCACCATCCGAGCATTTGGTATGTCTCAAAATTTTATGGTGGAGATGCTCCGCCGCATCGACGTGAATTCAAGACCCATGTTTTATGCATGTACAGTCAGTCGTTGGGTCAGTACACGAATTTCAGTTACGGGAGCAATTGTTTGTTTTGTAACCGGTGTGTCCATTTTGTTTAACTTGGATCGTTTGGATGCTGCCACTGCCGGTTTTTGCTTAAGTTATGTTCTTATGTTCACAGACATGGTAAGTTTCTTTGGGAGATTGAGATAAATGTAAATCGATTAAAAACTATGTACAGACATATTGGGGAGTCAGAAGATACACTCAAGTTGAAATGAGTTTTAATGCTGTCGAGCGTATTGTTGAATTTCTAGAAATGGAACAAGAAGCTCCCCCATTCACCGATATCAAACCTCCTGCCCAGGTAAAGTAAAAAAAAAATACCTAATGCTTAAGAGTACACATTTCTAACAAAATAGTTTCATTTTCTTAATAATATAGTGGCCTAATCAGGGTTCCATTCAAGTGAACGACTTACACGTGAAATACGCAGATAATCTTGAAACTGTCTTGAAGGGACTCACATTTTCCGTGAAGCCCAAAGAAAAGATTGGTATTGTAGGAAGAACAGGAAGTGGTAAATCCACTTTGGCACTTGCCTTTTTCCGATTCATCGAATTATACCAAGGGTCTATTGTCATTGACGGTGTTGATATTTCGGATATTGGTACTGAGGACTTACGTAGTAACTTGACTATTATTCCTCAAGGTAGCTTATCCATTTTAAAACTATTATTATTAATTCAGATATTAACTAATACCCTTTATATAGATCCCGTCTTGTTTTCAGGCACACTTGAATCTAACATGGATCCTTTTAACGAATTTAATAAGGATGACATCTTTACAGCCTTACGCCGTGTCCATCTCTTGGACGATGCTTCCGAACAAGTCAATGAGAATGTGTTTAAAGATCTCAGTACACCTATCAGTGAAGGAGGCCAAAACTTCTCACAAGGTCAAAGACAGCTTTTATGTCTTGCACGCGCTTTATTAAGAAACCAAAAAGTTGTGCTGATGGATGAGGCGACTGCAAGTGTTGATTTCGAAACGGATAAAGCAATCCAAAAAACTATAGCACAAGAGTTTGCAGAAAGTACAATTCTTTGTATCGCGCATCGTTTGAATACGGTCATTGAGTATGATCGAATTTTGGTACTGAATCACGGTGAGATTGTTGAATTCCAAAGGTAAGACATAAAGCACTAAAAATGGATGTAATAAGAGGATAATAGCTAAAAAAAAAATACACCGTATTTGCAATAGTCCCTTGACTCTGTTACGTGATGCAAATTCCGCATTTTACAAAATGTGTCGAAATTCAGGTGAATTCGAAAACCTTCTAGCACTTGCTATAGCAAAACACGAATTAGTTGACACTACATAAACCCTGTATTAGTTATTATCGTACACATTTTAAATAGATGACACTAGTTGATAATAAAAAAAAACCACTGGATAAAATAGGTTTCAAAAGCCTTATAATATACAAAATTAATAACTACACGAATACGAACAAAGTATATGAGGTAAACTAATTTCTTGTTTAGTAATTTAACCTAAAAACTCCTGTCAATGCTATATTTTAGTTCTAGTTCTTTTGTCTGTTCAGCAAGAGTAATTAAAATTGTGTAATCCAGTAGTAAATTGAGACAAACGTATTTTTTAGAATCACGTGATGGTCTACACATAAGTCTTTACGTCGATGGACATGCCATATCGTCTGAACTTCATAGGATGATCGATTTTTGTTTTTTATAAAATATTCTTCACTGTTATAACAAGCTACTACTGGAACACAGATAGAAAACTACCAAGTTCTGACTTGCTTGGGAGGTTTTTGCAAGTGTTTCTATTTTAAGTAACGGGTCTCTTAGAGACAGCCAAATTTTCTTAGGGACAGCCAGGGTGCGCGTAGTCGTAATTTTGGGATTATGATATTTTTATAGACATCAAGAGGTCAATATAAGTTAACAACTTGAAATATATACACATTTATTACAACCAACATAGTTTAAACCAGTATATGTGATTTACAGCTTACTTTCAGCTTCTCGTTTAGACTTTACCTTAATATTTCTGCGTAAGATTAAGATCAAACGAGCTCAAAGGCGAAAGAGTGTCGATAGAATTGTTAAAATAAGTATAAATGGTTTAATATACATTTATTTGTAATTGTTACATTGTTTTTGATTGTATATCCTTGTTCCCAGGTCTACAGAACATCCAAATCACAGATCTAACGTTGCGACTAGTTCAGATTTCAAGAAAGCATTGCGTTTACTAACATAGGCACGACCTGACTGGCAATAATTCTTGAATTGGGCCCGGATAATAGGGAGTAAGGAAGAGATAAGCTTCTTGGAATCATTGGTGAGTGAGCGTTCGATTTGATCTAGGACGTTGTATTTGTTGATGATCTCGAAAAATAGGTGGTTCTTGTTTTCTTCGTATTCCCTTTTTATCAAGATAGTAGAATGATCGAGAATTGGTACATCGGAAAGATTTAAGTTTTCGGTAAGGAAGTCGAAGTTTAAGAAGTCGTCGAGGGTAGTATTCGGAAGAGGTTTCTTGCTGGTAGGATTCAATTAAATCAGGTCCGGTTGGTCTTGGTCCGTTGCTTCGTCTTCTTTTCCCGTGATCTCCTGGTAGATGTTCTCCCTCTGTTCCGAGTAATTACAATTGACTTGGTCAGATCTTCTTTTGCTTTTCTTGACATGAGGCCGGGAACTGGAATATTGGGGGGGGGGGAAGTCTTCCTCGTACCTCGTGTCATTGATAGTGGAGAGGTCGGATAATTTACTTATTTCTACGGGCACCTTATATATACACAATTTATTTCCATGAGCCAGTCTTTCAATGCCTGTCGATTGGCTTTTATAAGTACTTGATAGCGGCTCGGGATACTATAAAAGGGCCTTACCATTGAACTTCCAGTTTCCCAGACCAATAAGTTTCCAAATACGATCGATATAATTCAACATAATCACCTAATTGAAATGCCAGTTTTAAAAGTTTTCCAGTCTTTAGAATTTTCTGATCAATGGCCTTTTGTTGTGATTTTTGGCTTTCAAAGATAATAGCAGCGGATTTCTTGTAGTTTAGAGATTTGGCAGTCGATAGATTGTAGTAATTGTCTATCTTCAATGTCTTGTTGAGAGGGGGGATCAAATTCACCGTTCGGAACTTGAGTAATGGTAAGATTACTCATTTCTTGTAACATAGTCCGATCAAAAGGTGAGAAGGCTTCACGTCCACATGGCAATGAGAATGGAGTACGCTTAGTGGTGTGATGGCGTATCGTTCGATAAGCGTATAAAACAGCTGGTAGGTAAACATGCCAATCAAGCTTTTTTACATCAGGGCGGCGGCGTAGTACCTGACCCAATGTTCAGTTTATTCTTTCACTGAGACCATTTCCTTCAAGGTGGTACGGACTAGTGGTTTTGTGAATAATACTGTATCGACTAGACCACTGACAAACGGGGATCTATTATCTGAGATTAAATATTGAAGGGTGCCATGTGTGACCATGAAATGTGCTTCGATACAGCTTTTTACAACTTCCTAGGACTGGTTGAAGATTCATGAAGTATTTTTAGTAACCCAATCTTGAAAGGAAGTCAGCACTTTGGTTGGTACGACCGGGACGATATTTGACGGTGAACTGGTATTCTCCAAGAAAATTAATCCAGAGAGCTAGAATTCCAGTGGGGTTCTTCATATTGAGTAATCCTTTGATAGCACTGTAGTCCGTGATTATGGTAAAATGGCGGCATAATAAGTACGGGCAATACATCTTTATTCCACAGATGCAGGCAAGACATTCCAATTTGGAAATTCTGTAATTATTTTCTTGATCTTCAACCATGGCATGTAGGACTTGGTTATTAATGGATTTGTTATTGAGAGGGTGTTTCGATTGATCATTAGTATCAGCAATAAACCCTATTAGTTTTTTGACCATTGCGATAATAGTTGGAACCTGTGGTCTATCAGATCTAGTGTTATCTTGATGGTTGTTGCGATAGTTATCAGGACGATGGGATTGTTCATTCTGATTGCGTGAGTCTTGATCATTATGATTACGTTGATAATTATTTCCATAATTGTTGTGATAATTTTCTTGATTGCGATATCCATCACTATTGCGGTATTGATAATTATTACGATAGTTATCATGATTGCGGTAATTTTCGTTGTAATTGTTACGATAATTATTGCGAGTATTACCACGTCGTTCACCCATTATTATTATTATAGGATTTAGAAAAATGAGGCCTTATGCTATCATCGACCATGATACGAAGTTTTTCTTTAAACTTCATGTCATCAATCCTAGAAATATTGGGCTCAGAGGAATCGTTTACATCATTACTTTCCATGTGATTCAATTGTAGGGCATCCATACTATTAGTTAACTTAGTAATAGTAGTGGATTCAACATTAAGTGAATTAGGATTAATGGAGGAAAATTTAACAGGTGCATGAACAATGTTGGAAGAATTTGGTCCCGTACGATTGACATTAAGGATTGAAATCGAAGGACCGATTATAGGCCGGACGTTAGAAGGACTGTTAACAATAGTAATAGACTTTTAATGAAAGGTATCCCAGTAACCACTAGAATATTTTAAGTATTCATGAAAAGTGCTAGCACCTATAAGTTTACATTGAATGATGATGTTTGGCAACAATCCAGTTTGAAAACGAATTTTTACTTGAATTGGGTCCGAAATCTCAGCGAGAATCGTAGCTTCTTTCAATCGAGCTAAGTATACATGTGGATGTTCTTCAGAATTTTGACTCATGATGTTAAAGGCTGTCAAAATTGAACAACCCAGCGGAATTTGTGAAGAATGACTGTGGTGACACACAGTACACAATTAGTATGGCGTAACATAAAATTACGCATTTAAAGCTAAAGCTGAATCATTTTTTTCTCTTTATCTTTATTCAGTTCTTTTTTTTTTTAAAAAAAAAAAAAAAAAAAAAAAAAATGGCAGAATCTATTCCGGTCGCATTTGGCCTGGCTATTTCTCAAGCTGTTTTTCTGGCAGGTAGCTCTATAGCTTTATCTGTTCAAAGAGCATACCACATTCGTCATCATGGTGAATCCGTATCAAAGAGTCATTTCAAAGAAGACACCGTGCGTGATGTTGCCAATACCCCGTTTTCGAACGGAAACCGAATGTCTCGTATTATTTTCGAAACTATCGTCTTGACTTTATTATCTGGTTATGTTCTAATCGATTACGTAACCAAAAACGCTGGTGTTTATGCTATTATCGGCTCTGCGATTACATTTATTACTTGGATATATTGCTTTGTTCTGGCTGTTACGGCTTCTCGATTTCCTTTACCAAGTGCTTTTGGTTGGTCATTGAACGTGCATCTATGTGTTCTTTATACCGCCTTATTGATATCTTCTACCATTAATTTTATTACCGCTTTATTGGACGATGTATACATCTCTTTGGCACACGCCCTACCCTTTCTTTTACCCGTTCTTTTTGGGTTTGATTTGTTTTATACAACAGTAACTGTGAAAAATGGATCACCATTTTTGGATGAAAATGGGAAAATTGTCAATGGTTATAACGTCGAATCAATTATTGGCACATTATATTTTAACTGGATCACGCCCATTATAACCATGGTCAATAAAAAATCTAGCAAGCTAACTGACGAAGACCTACCCACATTGCCTCCCACCCACCGTTCTCACAATATGTATTACATTTTTGGGGAAAGTCGCGGGAAAAAGTTGCTTAAACGTATATATCTTGGCAATAGTCTCTCAATTAATATGCAGGGTCTGTTAGGGACGGTGTTACCTATGATATACTTCTCTACGCCCTTCTTTTTAAAGCGCTTATTGATTGTGATTCAAGAGATTACATCCGGAGAAGGGGATACAAGCTCGTACTTGAGAGGGTTGGTCTATATTCTTGGAATGGCAATTTTTATCACAATCAGCAATCTACTAGTTGGACAATTGTGGTTTTTTGGTAAATATTTCTTTATAAGGACAAAATATAACTGCGGTGTACGGCAAAAAACAAACTGCGGCCTCAGTCTCGTGAGTGGCTTTCATTAACAAACCTTTTTTTGTTTATGTAGCACAATCCAATTCGCAAACACGTATCAAATCTATGTTAAATATGGAGATCTATCGCAAAACACTGCGTCGCATGGATACCACTGTGATGGCCGGGGCTAAAAGTAATAAAAAAGACCAGGTCGAAAAGGATAATGATGAAATCGAGGAGAACGAAGTCAGTTCAATGACCGGCATGATTGTCAACTTAATGAGCACAGATTCTTCAAGAATTTCAGATTTTGCGTCTTGGTGGTTTGTCGTGATTGAAGCTCCAATGGAACTTGCTATCGGTATCTATTTTTTGTTTACCTTGTTGGGATGGTCGTCAATCTTGGGTTTGGCTGTCATGGTAATTGCACTTCCTATCAATAATATGAATTCAAAGGTATCTATCCGCACGCAAGCTAAGCTGATGAAAAGACGTGATAAGAGAATATCTTTAATGAATGAGGTGTTACAAGGAATCCGTCAAATCAAGTTCTTTGCATGGGAATCTAATTGGACTGAACGTATCCTGGAGACAAGAAACATAGAACTTGGATATCTTCGAACAGTTTATATTACGGAAGCTATTTTTGGACTTTTGTGGCAAGGGTAATGGTTTTTAAAGTTGATAAAATTATCAGAAATGAGATAACTAATATGTGTTACACAGAGTCCCTTTGATAGTGACCACAGTTGCGTTTTGGTCATTCACCAAACTCGAAGGCAAAGAACTCACAGCACCTATTGCTTTTACTTCTATGACAATCTTCAATGAATTAAGAGGCTCACTCACAATTATTCCCGAAACAGTCATCCATTTATTTGAGACCTTAATTAGTATAGACCGTATTGAAAAATATTTGGAAGAAGATGAGATTTCTGGTTCCGATCAAGATGGGTGCGCGCTTTCGGCCGAATGGTCTTCATCCGCGCCTGAAGTTCGCATCGGGTTTAAAAATGCAACTATTGGTTGGCCTAAGGCTCATGACAATACTGCATCAGAAACAGCCACGTTAAACGAAGAACAAGACTCATTTATTTTAAAGGATCTTGATGTTGTTTTCCCTAACAATGAGCTATCCTTAATTTGTGGATCCACAGGATCCGGTAAGACGTTACTCATGTTGAGTCTGCTGGGTGAAACCGAAATCAAGGAAGGTGCTGTATCTTGTCCTAGATCCGCCTCTTCATCAAGTTTAGATGACACCACTGCAATTACTTCAATCAGACCACCTGAAGATGCACCTATTGTCCCCGAAGATTGGATTCTTCCATACGCAGTTGCTTATGTATCTCAAACCGCCTGGCTACAGAACGCTTCCATCAAGGACAATATTTTATTTGGTTTGCCTTATCTTCAAAACCGGTATAAGGCTACTTTGACCGCCTGTGCTTTAGACAAGGACTTGTCATACTTGGAAGATGGCGATACTACAGAAATTGGTGAAAAGGGAATCACTTTGTCTGGTGGACAGAAGGCGCGTGTTGCTTTAGCAAGAGCTGTTTACTCTCGTGCGCAAAATGTCATGATGGATGATGTATTAAGTGCAGTGGATGCACATACCGCAAAACATTTATTCAAAAAGTGCCTACAGAGTCCATTAATGAGCGGTCGA
Organism: Mucor saturninus; assembly: GCA_016758985.1. Lineage (NCBI taxonomy): Eukaryota > Fungi > Mucoromycota > Mucoromycetes > Mucorales > Mucoraceae > Mucor > Mucor saturninus. Next base: position 102,690 of record JAEPRD010000054.1, read on the forward strand.
ACTCAGATTTTGATCACGCATCATGTCAATTTATGTATCCAAGGGGCAGCTCATGTGGTCTTTATCAAAGATGGTCGTATGGAATTATCAGGATCTCCTGCTGAATTAAAAAAGAACGATCAATTGTCTATGATCTTTGAAGAAAACGTACAAGAAGGTGAATACGAAGAGCAAGAAGACGAGTCGCCAGTTATTGCAGAGACACAAAAAACTAATGACAAACCAAAGACACTGGTTCAAGATGAAGGTCGTGCTAGTGGTACTGTCAAGATGAGACTTTATAAACTTTATTTTGGACTTGTAGGTAATTGGTTTTTTTGGACAATCATTTTCACAGCAATTATTGGTGTCAAAGGATTCGATGTCTTATCCAATTGGTGGTTGAAGAAATGGGCACAATCTTATGAAACAGCAGGTGATATTAATCCAAGTATCATTTCAAGCATTCACGCCAACATAAATTCGGGTATAAACTGGCCTCTCTCTATTCCAAGCTTAAATAATTTAGCTCCAACACCTTCCATTCTCTCCAAGGAAGACGCCTCAAAAAGCCTGAACAAATATCTAGGTATTTACGTCTTAATCAATCTTGCCAATATTTTGTTGGGTGTTTCCCGATCCCTTTACATGTTTTGGGGTGGTCTTCGTGCCAGCAAGAAGCTATATGAAAAATTACTAGACCGTGTTTTCCATGCACCTCTTCGTTTCTTTGATACCACACCCGTGGGTCGTATTGTTAATCGATTTGCTAAAGATTTTGAAACCGTTGATGCAAACGTACCAATGGATATCATGCAATTTTCAATGCAAATGGTGACAATTTTTACGATTGTATCTGTAGCTACTGCGGTATTGCCTCCTTTGATTGCTCTTATGATTGTAACCGCCTCTGCCAATATTTACTACGGATTGAAATTTGTCGCTGCTTCACGAGAGCTTAAAAGAATGGATTCGGTTAGTCGATCACCTTTATTTACTCTCTTTAGTGAAACTATTGTAGGTGTCACCACCATCCGAGCATTTGGTATGTCCCAAAATTTTATGCTGGAGATGCTCCGCCGCATCGACGTAAATTCAAGACCCATGTTTTATGCATGGACAGTCAGTCGTTGGGTCAGTACACGAATTTCAGTTACGGGAGCAATTGTTTGTTTAGTAACCGGTGTGTCCATTTTGTTTAACTTGGATCGTTTGGATGCTGCCACTGCCGGTTTTTGCTTAAGTTATGTTCTTATGTTCACAAACATGGTAAGTTTTTTTGAGATATTGAGATAAATGAGAATTAATTAAAAACTATGTACAGACATATTGGGGAGTCAGAAGATACACCCAAGTTGAAATGAGTTTTAATGCTGTCGAGCGTATTGTTGAATTTTTAGAGATGGAACAAGAAGCTCCTCCATTCACCGATATCAGACCTCCTGCCCAGGTAAAGTAAAAAAAAATACCTAATGCTTATGAGTACACATTTCTAACAAAATAGTTTCATTTTCTTAATAATATAGTGGCCTAATCAGGGTTCCATTCAAGTGAACGACTTACACGTGAAATACGCAGATAATCTTGAAACTGTCTTGAAGGGACTCACATTTTCCGTGAAGCCCAAAGAAAAGATTGGTATTGTAGGAAGAACAGGAAGTGGTAAATCCACTTTGGCACTTGCCTTTTTCCGATTCATCGAATTATACCAAGGGTCTATTGTCATTGACGGTGTGGATGTTTCGGATATTGGTACTGAGGACTTGCGTAGTAATTTGACTATTATTCCTCAAGGTAATATCCTTAATTTGAAGTTATTATTAGCAAGTCAATTTTTAACTAATGCCCTTTTTTATAGATCCTGTCTTGTTTTCAGGCACACTTGAATCTAACATGGACCCTTTCAACGAATTTAGCAAGGATGACATCTTTACAGCCTTACGCCGTGTTCATCTCTTGGACGATGCTTCTGAACAAGTCAATGAGAATGTATTTAAAGATCTCAGTACACCTGTCAGTGAAGGAGGCCAAAACTTTTCACAAGGTCAAAGACAGCTTTTATGTCTTGCACGTGCTTTATTAAAAAGCCGAAAGATTGTGCTGATGGATGAGGCGACTGCAAGTGTTGATTTCGAAACGGATAAAGCAATTCAAAAAACTATTGCCCAAGAGTTTGCAGAAAGTACAATTCTTTGTATCGCCCATCGTTTGAATACGGTCATTGAGTATGATCGAATTTTGGTGTTGGATCATGGTGAAATCGTTGAATTTGAAAGGTAAAACAAACTTAAACGTGACACGAATGATGTCTAAAAGCAACTCCTTTTTTTTTCAATTAGTCCCCTGACTTTATTGCGTGATACCGATTCAGCATTTTATAAAATGTGTCGTAACTCAGGTGAATTTGAAAATCTCTTGGAGCTTGCTAGAGCAAAGCATGAATTAGTAGACACCACATAATATTCCGTGTTAGTTACACTTTATTCAGGAATTATTCGTTCACTGTTGCGAAAAAATCGTTCAAAAATGAAATGAAAAATCGTTCAAAAATAAAATATAATATCATTCAAGGATGGAAATAAAAATGGGTATAAAAAAATTAGAGCTCTCTTTACAAAGTTAGACAATACAATGTACTTACATGGAAAGGGTTGAGAGGTGGAGAAATATAAACAGAAATAAAATATAAGAACAAGTACAGTTAGTTATCTAGCAAGCAATAATAAAAAGCCTTACCAAAAAGTGTATTACGGGTAACACCAGCGATAACTGGCATGGATACTTATTCACACATTTGAGGACGTTTTTTTTATTGAACATGAGGTGCAAATCGTTCTGGGATTTGCCCAGTGTTTCTTAAATTTAGAATTATTGAAATCATGTTCAAACAGGCGGCTAAATCTCTGTTCCAAAGCCTATACTGGAATCATTGGATTTGCATCTTGGTCATACAAGTTTGATTGGTGCATCTACATCAAAAAGTTTAAAAAAATGTAAACGTTTAAAGGAGATATATTTGCCTTAGAAGACCATGGCAAAGGGTTAAATGATAGTTGCTTCGTTGGTAGGGCCTAGGATTGTCGATTTGTTTAAATTTCTTTAGACTCAAATTATGACAAGACGGACAGCATCGGCTCGTGTTGAATTCGTCGATGAGTAATAGACTAAGATGATTTCGTAAAAGAAGTGGTCTCAATCCGATGCCTCGAATTGGTTCATGATAGAGTGCGTTTGGGGCAGACCAGTTTCCCAAGACAAAGATCGCATCCTTACCGAACGTTTGCTTTAAAGAATTTATAAGTTGCATGTCAGCACCTTGTTTGTTAAAATACGCAGCTAAACGCAACTTCCGGAGCATGAATTGTGGGTTTTGAGAAGACGCTGTTGTATACCCACAGAAATTGTTGAGGATAGCGTAATTCTGGCCTAGACGTTCGAGAAAACGACGGTAACCCTCCATTTCCAGTGAGCTGCTTTGGTTTTCTGCAAGAATATTCTCGGCTTGATAAACAGCAGGATTGTTCGACTTCATTGCTTGTACAATATTACGATACTTTTTGGATTTTCTGGTTTTGTCCTGGTCCTGTTTAGTATATCAAAACTTAATAGGAGTTTCTATAGTAGATTTTTTATTGACACAAAACAAAAGGTCTCTTCTTCTGGGATCAATAGCAACACATCAACCATTCACAGCTTTATGTTATTGAGTACTTAAATCGCTGATATACTTGAACTTCTCATCTGCCTCTTTTATGGTTGAAGTATAAGATGACTGCTTGTCTATTCTTTTCTTAAGAACTGTTACACCAACACCGTCTATCTGAATGGTACCGCAAAACCGAAGGAGCTTGCTCTCTTCTTGAGCTTTAAAAAGTTTCCCATTTAGATCAACCACTTGCTTCCAGTAATCCAGCTTATCAATATTATTGGACCATCTGATATTTAGAATGTTTTGACAAAGAATCTTACTATCAATTTGTACATAAACAGGAGACCATGAACGACGGAGAAGAAAGCAACGAAAAGGGGATAAACCTAATGTTTCGAAGAGACGAGCTAGTTGAACAAATGCCATAAAGTGATTTTCAGGTTGCGCTTTTGCGTCATAATAGATGCTGTGTTTTTTAAAAAAATGCGATGTACCATACGAATCCAAAACAGGTCTTAACGCGTTGTATGCATTTATTTCTATCTGTGAATTTTGTGGCAGTAAGGTCATATTTGTAGGACGTGAGGTGATGGCCATTTTGAAATTCTTTGCGGTCTGAGTTACATTTTGGAAAATAAGATCTTTGATGATTTGGGGTCGACGCCTTGTTCTAGAAGAGCTTACTTCATTTCCGCCTTTCTTTGCTTGAAGTCAAGTAAAACATTAATTGGTTGTCTAAGATGTTGACCAAATCTCATACTGATGTTACTGATATACGACTGATATATTTTTTTTCCTTCGATCAGAGAAGACTGCTGAGCATACTTTAGTCTGAACCTTTGATACTTTGTGATATTCAGATAGCTTGGTAAATAGCGGCTAAGATAATTGCGATACTTTATAGCTTTTCTGCACGAACATTTCCCTTTGTATAGTCTACCAAAGAAAGGCCATACTTCAGCAAAAATTCTTTGTGGATATATTCTTTGAGGTCACATTGAGGGTCTGCTTGCAATTTATTGAGGAATATTTACTTGGAAAAATAATATGCATGCTTTGTAGTAGTATGAACAACTCTAACAAAATTGTGTAATGTTGTCAAAGACGACTGCTTCCAACCGATGCCAGTAATTGACGATTCTACCGCGATAATCCGGTCTTTTGTCGGGAGAGATGCCTCATCCATTATACACTATATAATGGCAGTATAAGAAAGGTTGTTTCTAAAATAGCATATAAAGATTACCTAAAAATTCGGAGAAGATTCAAAGCTGAAAGAGAAAGAAGTTTAGTCAAAAGGAGAAGATCGTCTATATCTCTCTCTTTTTTTTTTTTTTTTTTTTTTTTTTTTTTTTTTTTTTTTTTTTTTTTTTTTGAACATTATATGATTTCCCTTTGTAATATGGTACTTTTGTCCGGGCCGGAGTGTACATAAAACATTAAGAACGAATACCAGTAGTGTGTACCATTACATCGGTAGAGTAATTGAAGAGTACATGTGTTCGTAGGTGGTAACAGATACACTGTGTCTTACTCAAATATAATATAAATTAGATAAAAAGATAAAATTAATAAAACGAGCCTTTTACACCCTATTTTTGAAGAATGACAACGGCCCTCTTAAATTTTGGTTTTTGTTATTATAGTGAAGAAGAGCGTTTATAAGTTTAGTCTATTAAGTCAATGCATATAATGATTGTATGGATTATAAAAATATTTTATTTTCGTTTATTTCGTTCAATTATTATCAAACTAATTTTTCTTCTATTCTTGATCGAATTTTTTTTGTGAACTTGAACGAATTTCCTCCTTGCTCTGCACGAATAATTTAAAAAAATAGTGTATATCACACTTTTTTTCGAATAATTTTCAAGAGTAACAATAAAAATAAAACTTTTGACAAATGACTTAAGTTGGTGTACGTAAATACGTAAGTAAAAAACTTCTAGAAAACAACGTGGTGTTACTCAGACTGTTACTGCTTACTAACAGTAACACAAATGATACAAAAATCCCAGGGACGATTAAAGCCAATTAAATAAAGAGAATTGTTTTAAAACTAACTGTAATAACGGTACAATATAATTTTTTGCATCAATAGATCGAGATATTTCAGAGGCTAGCATCAGTCAAAGATTGAATATTGACAAACAGAAAACACGCTTGTCTACATCTTTTTGAGTGGAGGGGGGGGGGTAACTTACAGAAAAAATCCCACACCATATAAAAAACATTATCTATGATTGACCAGACAAAAACTTGGTCTTGATCTACAAAGCTGAGAATAAAAGTGAAGCCATCAATGCAAAAACTGTCCAGTTTGTGTAGCGTTGTACGATCGACAAAGCAGGTCATAAGTTATTTATACAATTTTATAATATCCTACGGTCCATTACAGGAAAAGTTAGTACCCTCCACGGTGTAACAAAAAAAAAAAAACCTTTATAAAAAGAACTGCAACTGCTTTTCTTCAACTTAAATTAGTTTTTATTTTTTAAAGATGGTGGATCCTATCCCAGCCGCACTAGTCCTGGCTGTTATTCAGGCTGTTTTTCTGGCAAGTAGCTCTATAGCACTATCTGTTCAAAGAGTTTACCACATCCGTCATCATGGAGAATCAGTATCAAAGAGTCATTTCAAAGAAGACATTGCGCGTGATATTGCCAACACTCCATTTTCAAACGGCAATAGAATGTCTCGCATTATCTTCGAAACTTTTGTCTTAACTTTACTATCTGGTTATGTTTTATTCGATCAAGTAACAAAAATGACCGATGTGTTATATCCAGTTATTGTATCTATTATCACATTCATTGCCTGTATCCATTGCCTTGTTTTGGCTGTCACTGCTGCAAGATTTCCTTTACCAAGCAAAACTGGATGGTCGTTAAATTTACATATCTGTGTCCATTATGCTTTCATATTTACATCTTCTATTGTAAATGTTATTACCATTTTATGGAACGATGTTTATATCTCTTTTACATATGCACTGCCCTTTTTTTTACTCGCTCTTTTCGGATTCGATTTGTTTTATACAACAGTAACCGTAAAAAATGGATCCCCATTTTTGGATGAAAACGGCAAGAAGGTCAATGGCTATAATGTCGAATCAATTATTGGTAGACTTTATTTTAACTGGATTACACCTATAGTTGACATGGTCAATGAAAAATCTGGCACATTAACGGATGAAGACTTACCAAATTTGCCCCCCACCCATCGTGCTCACAACATGTATTACATTTTTGGAGAGAGTCGTGGAAAAAAGTTACTTAAACGTATATACCTTGGAAACAGTTTCTCAATTAATATGCAAGCTATACTAGGTGGTATCTTGCCTATGATCTATTTTTCTACGCCCTTCTTTCTGAACCGCTTCTTAACTGTAATTCAAGAGATTACATCTGGGGAGGGCGATTCAAATTCGTACTTGCAAGGTTTTGGGTATATTTTCGGAATGGCAATTTTCATCACAATCAGTAATCTATTATTAGAACAGCTATGGTTTTTTGGTAAATATACCTTTACAAGGTCAAATTACTGCGTCGTTTGGTCGCAAAAAATAAATGAAGAAAAAAAAAAAAAATACTGCGGCTTCTGTCCCATGAAGCATTTTTTATTGACCCGATTTATTTATGTAGCACAAGCTAGTTCGCAAACACGGATTAAGTCCATGCTAAATATGGAGATCTATAGAAAAACACTGCGGCGCATGGATGTCAATGTGATGGCCGGAGAGAAGATCAATAAAAAAGAGCATGTCAATAAGGAGAATGATGAAAGCGACGGAAACGAAGCGAGTTCAATGACTGGTATGATTGTTAACCTTATGAGTACCGATTCCTCAAGAATTTCGGATTTTTTAACTTGGTGGTTTGTTATTATTGAGGTACCCCTAGAGCTTTTTATTGGTATATATTTCTTGTACACCTTGTTGGGTTGGTCATCAATCTTGGGACTGGCTGTAATGGTGATTGCACTTCCTATCAATCACTTGAATTCAAAGATATCTATCCGCACGCAAGCTAAATTGATGAAAAGACGTGACATGCGAGTATCTTTAATGAATGAAGTGTTACAAGGAATTCGTCAAATCAAATTTTTTGCGTGGGAATCTAACTGGACTGAACGTATCCTGGAAACAAGAAACATTGAACTTGGTCACCTTCGAACTGTTTACATTACCGAAGTAATTCTTAATCTTCTGTGGCAAGGGTAAAAATAGTGATGTCTTAAAGAATATCAGGAATAGATTAATTAACATGTGTTATGTAGTGTCCCTCTAATAGTCAACACAGTTGCATTTTGGTCATTCACCAAACTAGAAGGCAAAGAACTCACAGCACCAATTGCCTTTTCTTCCATATTAATCTTCAACGAAATTAAGGAAACTTTTACGGTTATTCCCGAAACAGTTATCCATTTGTTGGAAACTTTGATTAGCATAGACCGCATTGAAAAATACCTGGAAGAAGATGAAGTTTCCAGTTCCGATCAAAATACCTACACATTTTCGGCTGAGCCATCCTCATTTGTACCTATCACTCAAATAGGGTTCGAAAATGCAACTATTGGCTGGCCCAAAACCCATGGAAACGCTGAATTAGAAAGGGCCGCGTTTAATGAAGAACAAGACTCATTTATTTTGAAGGATCTTGATGTTGTTTTCCCTAACAATGAGCTATCTTTAATTTGTGGATCCACAGGATCCGGTAAGACGTTACTCATGTTGAGTCTGCTGGGTGAAACCGAAATCAAGGAAGGTGCTGTATCTTGTCCTAGATCCGCCTCTTTATCAAGTTTAGATGATACCACTGCAATTAATTCAATCAAACCACCTGAAGATGCACCTATCGTCCCCGAAGATTGGATTCTTCCATATGCAGTTGCTTATGTATCTCAAACCGCTTGGCTACAAAATGCTTCCATCAAGGACAATATCTTATTTGGTTTACCGTATGTTCAAAACCGTTACAAGGCTACTTTGACGGCCTGTGCTTTAGACAAGGACTTGTCATACTTGGAAGATGGCGATACTACAGAAATTGGTGAAAAGGGAATCACTTTGTCTGGTGGACAGAAGGCGCGTGTTGCTTTAGCAAGAGCTGTTTACTCTCGTGCGCAAAATGTCATGATGGATGATGTATTAAGTGCAGTGGATGCACATACCGCAAAACATTTATTCAAAAAGTGCCTACAGAGTCCATTAATGAGCGGTCGAACTCAGATTTTGATCACGCATCATGTCAATTTATGTATCCAAGGGGCAGCTCATGTGGTCTTCGTCAAAGATGGTCGTATCAAATTATCAGGATCACCTGCTGAATTGAAAAAGAATAATCAACTGTCCATGATATTTGAAGAAAACGTGCAAGAAGGCGAATACGAAGAACAAGAAGACGAGTCACCAGTTATTGCAGAGACAAAAAAAACTAATGACAAACCAAAGATATTGGTTCAAGATGAAGATCGTGCTAGTGGTACTGTCAAGATGAGACTTTATAAACTTTACTTTGGACTAGTAGGCAGTTGGTTTTTTTGGACAGTAGTTTTTACAGCAATTATTGGTGTCAAAGGATTGGACATCCTATCTAATTGGTGGTTGAAGAAATGGACTCAATCTTACGAAGTAGTTGGCGATAATCTCAGCTCAGACAATCTTTTGAATGTTCACAATGTCATCGATTCTGTTGGAAGGTGGCCTATCTCAACTTATGGTCAAAACAATCTATCCCTAGCTCCTTCCATTTACACCCAAGAAGATGCTTCGAACAGTTTGAACAAATATTTAGGATTTTACGCATTGATCAATCTCGTCAGTATTATTTTGAGTGTATTCCGATATGCTTACATGTATTGGGGTGGGATTCGTGCCAGCAAAAAGCTTTATGAAAAACTGCTAGATCGTGTTTTCCATGCACCCCTTCGTTTCTTTGATACTACACCTGTGGGCCGTATTGTTAATCGATTTTCTAATGATTTTCTAACGGTTGATGCTAACATACCAATGGATATTATGCAATTCTTAGTACAGGTAGTGATTATCGCCGCAATTGTGGCTGTAGCTGCATCTGTATTACCTGCTCTAATTGCGATAATGATTTTTACTGCCGCTGTCAATGTTTATTACGGACTTAGATTTGTGTCTAGCTCAAGAGATCTCAAAAGATTGGATTCAGTCAGCCGATCGCCTCTATTCACTCTTTTTAGTGAAACCATTGTAGGTGTCACCACCATTCGAGCCTTTGGTATGTCACAAAACTTTATGCTGGAAATGATTCGTCGGATTGATGATAATACAAGACCTATGTTTTATGCCTGGTTGGTCAATCGCTGGATCAGTACACGTATTGCAATTACCGGAGTTATTATATGTGTTGTAACGGGTGTAACCATCTTGTTTAATCTGGATCATGTGGATGCTGCTACTGCCGGTTTTTGCTTAAGTTATGTTCTTATGTTCACAAACATGGTAAGTCTTATTTTTCTACCAGACTGAGGGAAATAAACACTAATGTGAATTTATAATATCAGACGTATTGGGGAGTAAGAAGATACAGTATGCTTGAAATGAGTTTCAATGCAATTGAACGAATTGCCGAATTTTTAGAAATAGAACAAGAAGCACCTTCAATCACCGACGTCCGACCTCCTCCTAACGTAAGACAGAAAAAAGAAGTACTTATTTTAAAAGTGTACATTCCATATTAAAAAAATAGATTCCTCTTATAATGTAGTGGCCTAGTGAAGGATCCATCCAAGTAAATAACTTACATGTAAAATACGCGGCTGATCTTGAAACAATCTTGAAGGGTGTTGCATTTTCCGTCAAACCCAGGGAAAAGATTGGTATTGTAGGAAGAACAGGAAGTGGTAAATCCACTTTGGCACTTGCCTTTTTCAGATTCATCGAATTATACCAAGGGTCTATTGTCATTGACGGTGTTGATATTTCGGATATTGGTACTGAAGACTTGCGTAGCAATTTGACTATTATTCCTCAAGGTAATATCCTTAATTTGAAATTATTATTAGTAATTCAATTTTTAACTAATGCCCTTTTTTATAGATCCTGTCTTGTTTTCAGGCACACTTGAATCTAACATGGACCCTTTCAACGAATTTAGCAAGGATGACATCTTTACAGCCTTACGCCGTGTTCATCTCTTGGACGATGCCTCTGAACAAGTCAATGAGAATGTATTTAAAGATCTCAGTACACCTGTCAGTGAAGGAGGCCAAAACTTTTCACAAGGTCAAAGACAGCTTTTATGTCTTGCACGTGCTTTATTAAAAAGCCGAAAGATTGTGCTGATGGATGAGGCGACTGCAAGTGTTGATTTCGAAACGGATAAAGCAATTCAAAAAACTATCACCCAAGAGTTTGCAGAAAGTACAATTCTTTGTATCGCCCATCGTCTGAATACGGTCATTGAGTATGATCGAATTTTGGTACTGAATCACGGTGAGATTGTTGAATTCCAAAGGTAAGACATAAAGCACTAAAAGTGGATGTAATAAGAGGAATATCTAAAAAAAGATACACTGTATTTGCATTAGTCCTTTGACTCTGTTACGTGATGCAAATTCCGCATTTTACAAAATGTGTCGAAATTCAGGTGAATTCGAAAATCTTCTAGCACTTGCTAAAGCAAAACACGAATTAGTTGACACTACATAAAACCCTGTATTAGTTATTATCGTACACATTTTAAATAGATGACACTAGTTGATAATAATAAAAAACCATTAAATAAAATAGGTTTTAAAAGCCTTATAATATACAAAATTAATTACTACACCAATACGAACAAAGTATATGAAGTATACCAATTTCTTGTTTAATAATTAACCTAAAAACGCCTGCCAATGCTATATTTTAGTTCTAATTCTTTTGTCTGTTCAGCAAGAGTAATTAAAATTGTGTAATCCGGTAGTAAATTGAGACATACTAACTAATGTGCATATGATTAAGAATACAAGCCTAATGAGGCGATCGGCAGCTGAAAGAAAAAGAAAAAAACGAGAGAGCACACGGAGCTTATAACTATCCTCCACCACCTATCTTTACAGACAGCACAAGTTTGACAGCTGCCTATTTAATTAAATTAGTGCTTTATAAAACATAAAAACCAATAATTGATGCTTAATCATAACCTTATAGGTGCGAAAAGACAATCAAAAGCTTACAAACAGTTTCATTTTTAACCATTGACATCCAAAGAGCCACCTCAAGTTATGCTGATGGTCCTGGTTACTCAACATATATTGGTCACATGGATAATGAGCGTATTGTTTTTGAAGCTTCGTCGGGTGGAGCGAACGAAGATCAAGGTCACACTCAAGATGACACATTAAAATTGCTTAGGATCTTAACCTCTATCCTCGTATTAAAGGCGTATGACTTAAAAAATGCGTGGTATTTGATAAAAATAATACACTTGAGAAATCATGAAATAAAAGTTTATCTTTATTAGAGGTAAAAATGGACTGAAAGAACTCTGCTGCTATGAAATAATTGATCCTTTTTATGTTGCTTTATTGGGAACCATTTATAGAAAAAGGTTCAAAAAGCAGCCTAGAAAAATAAAAAAAGTTGTTTAAAACGATAAAAAGTGCTGTGTAACATATCCTCCGGGGAGAATAAGATAATCCTTGCCGTTTTTCAATTGAAATCGAATGGTTGATTATAGGCCGGACGTTAAAAGGACTGTCAATAATAGTAATAGACTTATGATAAAAGGCATCCCAGTAGCTATCAGAGTATTTTAAGTGTTCATGAAAAGTGCTAGCATCCATAACTTTACATTGAATGATGATGTTTGGCAACAATCCATTTTGAAAACGAATTTTTACTTGAATTGGGTTTAAAATCTCAGCGAGAATCGCAGCTTCTTTCAATCGAGCTAAGTAAACACGTGGATATTCTTCAGAACCTTGACTCATGCTGTTAAAGGCTGTCAAAATTGAACAACCCAGTTGAATCTATGAAGAATGACTGTGGTAGCACACAGTACACAATTAGTATGGTGTAACATAAAATTACGCATTTAAAGATAAAGTTGAATCATTTTTTTCTTTTTATCGTTATTCAGTTCTTTTTTTTTTTAAAAAAAAAAAAAAAAAAAAAAAAATGGCAGAATCTATTCCGGTCGCATTTGGCCTGGCTATTTCTCAAGCTGTTTTTCTGGCAGGTAGCTCTATAGCTCTATCTGTTCAAAGAGCATACCACATTCGTCATTATGGTGAATCCGTATCAAAGAGTCATTTCAAAGAAGACACCGTGCGTGATGTTGCCAATACTCCGTTTTCGAACGGAAACCGGATGTATCGTATTATTTTCGAAACTATCGTCTTGAATTTACTATCTGGTTATGTTCTAATCGAGTACGTAACCAAAAACGCTGGTGTTTATGCTGTTATCGGCTCTGCAATTACATTTATTACTTGGATATATTGCTTTGTTCTGGCTGTTACGGCTTCTCGATTTCCTTTACCAAGTGCTTTTGGTTGGTCACTGAACGTGCATCTCTGTGTTCTTTATACCGTCTTATTGATATCTTCTGCTATTAATTTCATCACCGCTTTATTGGACGATGTATACATCTCTTTGGCACACGCCCTACCTTTTTTTTTACCTGTTCTTTTTGGGTTTGATTTGTTTTATACAACTGTAACTGTGAAAAATGGATCGCCATTTTTGGATGAAAATGGGAAAATTGTTAATGGTTATAACGTCGAATCAATTATTGGCACATTATATTTTAACTGGATCACACCCATTATAACCATGGTCAATAAAAAATCTAGCAAGCTAACTGACGAAGACCTACCCACATTGCCCCCCGCCCACCGTTCTCACAATATGTATTATATTTTTGGGGAAAGTCGCGGGAAAAAGTTGCTTAAACGTATATATCTTGGCAATAGTTTCTCAATTAATATGCAGGGTCTGTTAGGAGCAGTGTCACCTATTCTATTCTTCTCTACGCCCTTCTTTTTAAAGCGCTTATTGATTGTGATTCAAGAGATTACATCCGGAGAAGGTGATACAAGTTCATACTTGAGAGGGTTGGTCTATATTCTTGGAATGACAATTTTTATCGTAATCAGCAATCTATTAGTTGGACAATTGTGGTTTTTTGGTAAATATTTCTTCATAAGGACAAAATATTACTGCGGCGTACGGCAAAAAAACAAACTGCGGCACCAGTCTTATGAGTGGCTTTCATTAACCAACCTTTTTTTGTTTATGTAGCACAATCTGATTCGCAAACACGTATAAAATCTATGTTAAATATGGAGATCTATCGCAAAACATTGCGTCGCATGGATACCACTGTGATGGCCGGGGCTAAAAGTAATAAAAAAGATCAGGTCAAAAAGGATAATGGTGAAATCGAGGAGAACGAAGTCAGTTCAATGACCGGCATGATTGTTAACTTAATGAGCACGGATTCTTCAAGAATTTCAGATTTTGCATCGTTTTGGTCCATTCTTATTGAAGCTCCCATGCAACTTTGTATCGGTACCTATTTTTTATTTACTTTATTGGGTTGGTCCTCCATTTTGGGTTTGGCTGCTATGATTGTTGCGGTACCTATCAATCACCTCAACTCAAAATTACAAATTGGTACACAAACCAAACTCATGAAAACACGCGATAAAAGAGTCTCTTTGATGAACGAAGTTTTACAAGGCATTCGTCAAATCAAGTTTTTCGCTTGGGAATCCAATTGGACAAAACGTATTTTGGAAATAAGAAATATTGAACTCGGTCACCTTCGCACCGTTTATTTTAGTGAAGTGATTTTCGGACTATTGTGGCAAGGGTAAATGTTTCGGATTGTTTTTTTTATGAACTCGAGATTAACTGACATGGTGTAACACAACAGTACCCCTCTTTTAGTTACCACTGTTGCTTTTTGGTCATACACAAAATTAGAAGGGAAAGAGTTAACAGCACCCATCGCCTTCACTTCCATGACCATTTTCCATGAACTCAGGAGCTCACTTACCATCATTCCCGAAACAATCATTCATTTGTTCGAGACATTCATCAGCATAAACCGAATTGAAAATTATTTATCAGAAGACGAAATCTCGGACCATCACCCTATATCATCTGAACCTTGTATAGGATTTAAAGACGCAACAATTACCTGGCCAAAATCGATTTCCTCAGATTATGCATTTGTATTGAAAGACCTCAATGTTATTTTCCCAAAAAATCAACTTTCGCTCATCTGCGGACCCACAGGCTCGGGCAAGACCTTACTCATGCTGAGTCTACTGGGTGAAACAGAAGTTAGCAAAGGGTCGGTATTGTGTCCTAACCCCATTTCCTTGTCATCTGGTCTGGATAGCTCCATCTTTATAACATCAATCAAGCCTCTCAAAGACGCACCGATTGTTCCAGAAGATTGGATTCTTCCATATGCAGTTGCTTATGTGTCTCAAACCGCCTGGTTACAAAACGCTTCCATCAAAGACAATATATTATTTGGTTTACCATATACCCACGCGCGTTACAAGGCTACTTTGACCGCCTGTGCTTTAGACAAGGACTTATCCTATTTGGAAGATGGCGATACTACAGAAATTGGTGAAAAGGGAATTACTTTATCTGGTGGGCAGAAGGCGCGTGTATCTTTAGCAAGGGCTGTTTATTCTCGTGCGCAAAATGTTATGATGGATGATGTATTAAGTGCAGTAGATGCACATACTGCGAAACATTTATACAAAAACTGTCTTCTGGGTCCATTGATGAGCGGTCGAACTCAGATTTTGATCACGCATCATGTCAATTTATGTATCCAAGGGGTAGCACATGTGGTCTTCGTCAAAGATGGTCGTATGGAATTATCAGGATCTCCTGCTGAATTAAAAAAGAACGATCAATTGTCTATGATCTTTGAAGAAAACGTACAAGAAGGTGAATACGAAGAGCAAGAAGACGAGTCGCCAGTTATTGCTGAGACACAAAGAACTAATGACAAACCAAAGACACTAGTTCAAGAAGAAGGTCGTGCAAGTGGCACAGTCAAGATGAGACTTTACCAATTGTACATAAGATTAGTGGGTAACTGGTTCTTTTGGACATGTATTGTTTTGGCAAGTATCGGTGTCAAAAGCCTAGACATTCTTTCCAACTGGTGGCTAAAAAAATGGGCCCAATCCTACGAAACATCAACTGAAAATTTCCTTCCTACCCACATTTACTCTGGTCTCAATCAATTGGCAGCTACACCAGTTATTATTTCTAAAGAAGATGCTTCCAAAAGTTTAAATAGATATTTAGGCATCTACATCATGATGAATCTAGCCAATATCTTATTGAGCGTTTTACGGTACGCTTATATGTTTTATGGTGGTCTCCGTGCCAGCAAAAAACTCTATGAACAACTCCTGGACCGTGTTTTTCACGCACCCCTTCGTTTTTTTGATACAACACCCGTTGGCAGAATTATCAATCGATTTTCCAAAGATATCGAAACCATTGATTCCAGTGTCTCCATAGATATCATGCAATTCTCTGTTAAGACCATCATTGTTCTATCCATTGTAGTAGTAGCCATTACAGTCTTACCCGCTTTAGTCTCA
Source organism: Mucor saturninus (assembly GCA_016758985.1). Classification (NCBI taxonomy): domain Eukaryota; kingdom Fungi; phylum Mucoromycota; class Mucoromycetes; order Mucorales; family Mucoraceae; genus Mucor; species Mucor saturninus. The sequence goes on from JAEPRD010000054.1 coordinate 118,924, forward strand.
CTCATGGCCATAACCGCTATCTTCAACATTTACTACGGATTGAAATTTGTTGCTGCTTCACGAGAACTTAAAAGAATGGATTCCGTCAGTCGATCTCCTTTATTCACTTTCTTCAGCGAAACCATCGTCGGTGTCACCACCATTCGTGCCTTTGGCATGTCACAACACTTTATGCTAGATATGCTTCATCGCATCGACGTCAATGCAAGGCCCATGTTTTATGCATGGACAATTGGTCGTTGGGTCAGTGTTCGTATATCCATGATGGGTGCTGTTGTGTGTCTTGTAACAGGTGTAGCCATCTTGTTTAATCTAGACCGTGTAGACGCGGCAACTGCTGGTTTCTGTTTGAGCTATGTTCTCGTGTTTACAAACATGGTAAATTTTACCCCCCAAAAAAAAAAGAAGTAGGAGATGGATGAAATAATGTATTGTGTCCCTTGTGTTTAGATGTATTGGTCAGTTAGAAGGTATACTCAAGTTGAAATGAGTTTTAACGCGGTTGAACGTATTGTTGAATTCTTGGAGATGGATCAAGAAGCACCTTCAATCACCGATATCAGACCCCCGTCTGAGGTAAACTACAATTGTTATTTACGCGCTCACTAAAAGTAATGAATGATTGTATATCTCTGATAAAATATAGTGGCCTAGTAAGGGGTCCATCCAAGTAAATAATCTGCATGTAAAGTACGCAGATAGTCTCGAAACTGTCTTGGAAGGACTTACATTTACTGTCAGGCCCAAGGAGAAGATTGGTATTGTTGGAAGAACAGGAAGTGGTAAATCCACTTTAGCACTTGCCTTATTTAGATTTATTGAAGCATTTGAAGGCTCCATCATTATTGACGATGTAAATATTGCGGATATTGGAACTCAAGACTTGCGTAGTAATTTGACTATTATTCCTCAAGGTTACATTTATTTGAAGACTGACATATAGATAATGCTATGTCTAATATTCTATTCTTTTTTTTTTCTCATTCATATCTATAGATCCCGTGCTATTCTCAGGCACACTTGGATCCAACATGGACACATTCAACGAATTCTCCGAAAACGAGATTTTTACAGCGCTACGTCGTGTACATTTATTGGATGAGGAAACTTCTGATCAGGACAGTGTATTTCAAAACCTCGACACACCTGTCAGTGAGGGCGGTCAAAACTTCTCACAGGGTCAAAGACAGCTCTTATGTCTTGCACGTGCGCTATTAAAAAACCAAAAGATTGTACTGATGGATGAAGCAACTGCAAGTGTGGATTTCAAAACGGATAAAGCGATTCAAAAAACAATAGCACACGAGTTTGCAGAAAGTACAATTCTGTGTATCGCGCATCGTCTGAATACAGTCATTGAGTATGATCGTATCTTGGTATTAGACCACGGTAAGGTTGTTGAATTTGAAAGGTAAAATAATAAAACTATTAAGGCGTGATAAAAAAGGTACTAAAGATATACATTTCTACAAAATTAGTCCGTTAACTTTGTTACGGGATGCAGATTCTGCATTTCATAAGATGTGTCGTCACTCGGGTGAGTTTGAATATCTTTTGGAACTTGCTAGAGCAAAGCATGAATTAGTAGATATAAGTCTTGCACAATGATTTGTACATTGTGTTCAGCATTGTTGACTTTAAACAATAAAGATTTATCCACTTTCATAAAAAAAGAACAATGATTTGTACACTAGTTTATGGGTCTTTTGTTTTTGTTTTGTTTGTTTAATACTCATAATAATAATAATAATAAAAAAGAGCAAAAGGTGGTCAGGAATAAATGGGTATGTAAAAGTAAAATAGAGAGAGAGCTAGAGAGGAATTTATAGTTCTTCCAAGATGGAGGAAAGGCCAACCAAGAAAATGCCCAAGAAAAAGAAGACGAGCACGTATTGCTGATGATCATCTGCTCGAATGGCTTGTGGTAACATACTCTGCATGAAGATGTTAATATATATCCATTTGACTTTTTTATATGTATATTACCTGGATGGTGATGAGAGACATCATACCGGATACACTGCCAAAGACAATACCAAACATCATGTCTTCTTTTGCCTTGGAAATACTCTCGACCAAGAACAAACCAACCAAGGCTCCTATAGGTTGCGATAATCCACCCATTAATGCAGCGTAGCTAAATGCGGATGATCTTGATCGTGTAGCGTAGTACAACGGTAAAGCGATCATAAACCCTTCCGTCAAATTGTGAATGGACATGGCAATACACACACTTAACCCCAGAGCTGAGGAAGCTTGACTTGATACAAACATGATCAATCCCTCTAGTTTTTTATCAGTAATTTGTGAGGTCACATATAAAATATAAAAGTTATCCACTTACCAGGGAACTTGTGAACGCAAATGGCAACAGCTGTTTGAAGTCCAATGCTGTAAAAGTGATTGGGATCATTGGTGACGGTTTCTTCTACAGATTCATGGTGGTAATGGTGTTCGGCACTGGGACATTCACTATCAATATCAGCCTCCATGTTAACCGCTGTGGTGGATGAGCCATGCATTTGGTCATCGTGATGGAAGCGGAAATGAGATTCGCTGGAACGAATGGTACCGTATTCAACATCACAGGCGCGATCGTTTAGTTTTCGTTGCTCTTGTGCTCGTTCTTCTTCATGGTGATGGTGATGATGACCTTCTTCGGCATGATGACATTCCTCGGAGGCATCGCCACATGCATGGATAGCATCGGGCATCAGGTAATGAATAACTTTGGTAAGTACAAGTGTAAAGGTGGCACCACCAAAATAACAGGTATATAATAATGCATCGTTATTTAATCGTTTTTGTGCTTGTGGCAACAGGATCGAGAGTGAAGAGAAGAGTAATACGCCCGAAGCCAGTGACAGAGAGGCTGCCATAAACGGCCTGCTGTCAAGGAATGATTTCTTGAAGAACTTATCCAAGAAAACAATCGAAGCTAGTAATAGTTAAAAACGTCATTTCTTTCTTTTTTTTTAGTTGTAATATTTTACCACCCATGACACATGCAGTAGAAGACAAGAGTACACCTAACCAGCCTTCCAACATGTCAATATCTTTTGTGTCTTGTACGAATTCCATTATATTTAAAAAAGTTGTTTAATAAAGAAGAAGTAAAAAAAAAAAAAAAAAAAAAAAAAAAATCGTGTTTGGTCCAGTTATAGAGGTGTCAAGTGAGAGTTCCATAAATTTTTGTGACGGCGCTCTAATCAATAAATTTCCATCCCTTAAAAAAGAGTTTACCCTATTTTTACATCTCTTTGCAAATCAACTGACAATAATGGTAACATTTAACCGCAATTTTCTCCTTTATATTGCTAGTACAAAATGTGTCATCAACGTTGTTATGTAAAAATAAAGATGTGTGTGAGTAAGTTTTTATTACTAGGATCTATACAAAAAAAGCGCACATCCTTTTTGATCTGCTGCAAAGAAATGAAACGTGTATTTAATTCCACCCTTTATTCAGGTGGTACCATTCATGGCAAACTTTACCCCTTCTTTATGGTTTCCTTGTTTTAAATAGTACATGTTTCCGGCTTTTTAAGCAAAATACCTTTTTTTTTGCTATTATCATGCCTTATTAAACATCTGAATCATGTTTCTCCGTCCACTGGGGTATTCTATTAGCGGTGGAAGATCCTTAAGCGGAGAGGGGGGTTATAGTTTATTTGAAAGAAGGGGTGGGGGTGGGGGGACATATATTAATAGATGAAGAGGTCATAAGAGTGGAATCCATATTAAAGTAGCTGCATCAAGATGCATAATCTCTGATTTTGCAAGTCATCGTCTGACATATTTAATAGCAACAGTTACCACTGTTAAGAATATACAGAAAGAATGACCCCACCATGAATTATCACCTGAGCCCATACATTTGAGCATATGTCTTGATTGGCAGGGTCCTACTAAGATCATCTGATAATAATATTTGCAATTCTTGTTTCGAGATAATAAACCCATCTACACCACCGTATATATATGTGTGTGTGTGTGTGTGTGTGCACAGACACACTTGGTATTTCCCTTGTTCATAAACATTGAACACACTCGTCGGAGTCTTATAAATATTTTTATGAGACCCAACTTTTTTTAATTTTGGGCCACACCCAAGAAAATGTTTGCCAAAGCTTTCTTCAGACCCATAACACGAATTAGTTTACGTACAATGTCAACAGAACGCGAACAACAAGTCATTTCAAACTTGAACAAAGTCAGACAAGAAGTTGCTGACCTTAGCAACACTGTAAGTCTACGCATACATTACTCATTTCCAGTTTACTCATTTTAGCGGTTTCTAGGCTCGTTTGGTTGCTGTCAGTAAATACATGCCTGCTGAAGATATCGAATATGCCGCCAAAACTGGTCAGACTCATTTTGGTGAAAACTATGCAAGTATTTTACTCTCTTTTTTTCACGTGAAATAATAGCTCATAACATCTTATTTGCAGGTTCAAGAGTTGGTTGAAAAGAGTCAAAAGGTAAGGTAAAAACGCACATAGCAACTCATGTCCCTTCTCTTTATTAATAACATGAACAGCTTCCAGCCACCATTGACTGGCACTTTATTGGACACCTTCAAAGCAACAAGTGCAAGACAGTAGCAGGTAATAATTTGAAAGTCACAATAAAACACGAGAAATATATTAAAAAACGAGGTGTTTGCCAGCTATTCCCAATTTGTTTTTGGTAGAGACGATTGATGGTATTAAAAAGGCCGATGCTTTAAATAAAGCATGTGGCACTGTTGGACGTCAAAACAAGCTCAAAGTGTATGTGCAAGTAAATACTAGCGGCGAAGAAGGTAACACACAAAAGAAAGAAAGAGAGAGAGAAAACTTATGAAATTGCCTGATTTAGCAAAGAGCGGTGTTCCTGCCTCGGAAGCGTTGGATGTTTGTAAGCATATTAAGGAAAATTGCCCCGCTTTAGAATTGTATGGATTGATGACTATTGGTATGAAGGATCGTGATGCAGCTAATAATCCTGATTTTGAGGTAATTCTATATATTAAACCTGATTAAACATGTGTGTATTAATTTGTGTAATCATTTAGAAAATTGTTCAATTGCGAACAGATATTCAAGCAGAGTTACAGCTTGATCGTTTTGAAGCAAGTTTCGGTATGTCTTCTGACTTTAAGGAAGCCTTATCTGAAGGATCAAATAACGTACGTGTTGGCACTGCCATTTTTGGAGGAAGACCTCCCAAAGCATAAAAAATATAATAAAAACCACGTCATCAAACGAGTAATTTAAAAAAACTTTTTTATTTTCCCCTCCCACTTTTTTATATTTTATTTTTTTACTCTCCCTTTTCTTTATATTTATCAGTCGATAATAGTCATCTGTATTTTAAATGGAGTCAGATTACAACCAAGATTTACCTCATGAACTGCTGGAGAAACTTCGTAATCTCGAGTTAGAATTAGAGGATGGCGACATTACTTTAAAGGGGTTTGAAAAAAAGAAGGCCAGCTTATTAGCAGCTTCTAACCCAACCACACCCACTTCTCCACATCAAAAGACAGACGCTGAAATACTGGAAGAGTTAGGCCCTGAACCCAGTGCTGCCGATGTAGTGGATTTTTTGGATTTCCTACCTTCACCCACCCATTCACCTGTTTTACGTAGTGCAACCTTGGATATTGGTAACACTTTTATGGAAACAAGTCATCATCCAGTGCAACCATCATCACTACCACCACCACCCGTACCATTACAACAACAGCAACAGCAGATGTATGCTCACCAGCAACAGTCATACCCAAGGCCAGTCCAACCACAATACAGGCCTTATAACACAGGTCGTCCCATGATGAATAACGGTTACTATCCTGTAGTAGGAGGATCACCTCTTCCTAACAATAGACCACCTTATCCTATGCGTCCCATACAACAACAGCAACAACAACAACAGCAGCGTCCTCCTCCTGGTTCTAATCCATACTATTCCAATGGACGTCCTCCTCCCTCTTCACAAAACTATCGACCTATCAATACTAATTACCAACAACGACCTATCATTTATAACGCCAATCCCAACATTCCTCCACAGCAACAACAGCAGACATCCCCTAGACCAATGTATAGACCTCAACCACGACCCAATAATGCCAATTACCAAAATTACCGACCACAACCACAACAACAGCATCAACAACAGCAATACGCTCAACCTCAATATATTCCATCCTCTACAGCGAATTCAGTTCGAAACTCGGAATTACAATATGGTAATTATGCTTATAATAATACCGTCAATAGATCTCCTTCTGGAAACACAGGCTCACACCCTACAGAAAGACAATATCAAACAATGTCCATGTATTCTGCAAGAAGTGATTCAACAGAATAGTTAAAAAAAAAAAAAAAAATTAAAAGCAGCCCCTCTTTTTTTTTTTTTTTTTCTTTTTTTTTGGATTTTTACGTGTGAAAAAAAAAAAAAAATAGCTCACCTTTTCCTATCTTCCCTTCTACCCGCCCCTTTCTCCAAATAAAGGCTTAAACTTTTCTAATTTTATCTGCTGCTTTTTTTTTTTTTTTTTTTTTTTTTTTTTTTTTTGTAAATGTTTCTGTGTGTGTGTGTGTCTGTGTTTTAAAAGGAAGAATTACATGCAACTAAATTAACTTTGATTTCTATTTTAGTTGCACCACCTTCCACCATCCGAAAATCACCTTCCATTGCCTCTATCAATATAGGCAGTAATGTCAATAATATCCAGTTACCCGTGATTTCCGCCAATGATTACATGGTGCAAAAGAAAAGCAATCGTAGTAAATACGGCAACACGTCCATTGTCAAATCCTTTCAAAACGTCGAACCTATCCCCACCCCTCATTTCCAAATCGAGGATACGCACAACATGGAAGAATTAGCAGGTCGCCAAATGTTACCTTCCATCGCGCGTGATATCCCCTTTAAAATCGTGGACATTCAAGACAAACAAGACCCAAGTTTATTTCATTCAATTTCAGAATTATCGAGATACCGCTCCAATAATAGCGTTGGGAGAATCACTCCCGCTTTCACTCAGGTCGATGACAAAGGCAAAGAAATCATCACCTTGACTTGGGAGAAATTAACTGCCCGGGCTGAAAAAGTAGCCTCCGTTATTCGTGATAAATCAGGTCTCCAAGTAGGTGATGCTATTGCTCTTCTCTACAGAAAAGTTGAAACAATTGATTTCATTGTAGCCTTACTCGGTTGCTTTTTAGCAGGTATGGTAGCTGTTCCCATCAATGCCGCTGAAGAACTCTCAGAACTTTGGTTTATTTTACGTGTATCCAAGGTTCACTTGATCTTGACCACAGACAACAACCTTAAAACACTCACCAAAAACATGAAGCTACGCAACCTGGACTTCCCCAAAGATTTGGATTGGTGGCCCACAAACGATTTCGGCTCCTTGTACACACATCAACTCAAATCAGGTAAATACAGTCCCATGCGCTCAACACCACTGGCCTATATCGAATATACCAAATCCATGAATGGTGAACTCAAGGGTATCGCTGTCTCTCATCAAACCATCATGAGTCAATGTCACTCATTCACAGCAGCTACCACAGACACCGTCGTTTTTTCTTCACCTGCAGAAGATGGATCCACTACTACCTCTGTACTACCAAACTGGGATACACAAGGTGCTGACACCCTCTTGACTTACATTGAACCACGTCAGCAAATTGGTCTTAACATCTCCATCCTATGTTCCATTTACAGCGGAAGTCATACTATCTTTGCAAGCTCTAATGTCATGGAGACACCAGCCATCTGGGTTTACGTCATTTCCAAGTACAAAGGTAACACACACAAGAGTGTATCACACATTAAAATAGTTTTGTACTAACTCTTGGAAACAGTGACAATGGCATTAGCAGGATATCCAGGTCTTTATTATGCTGCAAAATCATACCATAAGAACCCCAGAGATTTCATCTATAGTAAAAAGACTTTACCAGATCTTTCAACACTTCGTTTACTCTTGGTCGATACCGTCATTGTCAAACCAGATATCAATGCCTATATTGCCAACAAACTGCTAAAACCTTTAGGGAGAACCATGTTACAATCTCCCTTGGAAGTTGTGACACCCATTCTTTCTTTACCAGAACATGCAGGTGCCATTCTTTCCTTTCGCGATTTTCTTGGTCCTGGTAAGATGGAAGAATTCGAACAATCCTATGATCAACAGGATAATACCACCACCACACGTAAAAAGACTACCTTTGCTGTAGGCAGATCCAGAGATGTCTGGGAATGCACTCTAGACGCAGACGCTTTACGTCGAAAAAAAGTTGTGGTCTTATCCACATCTACTACATCCAACGATATCCATCTTGAAGAACCTGGCTCGCTAAGAGTTGGCTCTCATGGCTTTCCGTTCCCTAAAACTACTGTGGCTATTGTCGATCCTGAAACCACTTTGCTTTGTCCTCCAGATATCATAGGTGAAGTGTGGATTGACGGTCCTTCGTTACCAGATGGATTTTGGGGTATACCTGCATTGACAGATGCAGTCTATCATGCTTCTCCCGTGGTGGTCCCCTCGGAAACACTCTATCCTGAACCTTTTGCTCAGACTCAATTCTTACGTACTGGATTGTTAGGTACCATGATAGGTGGAAGGCTCGTTGTCTTGGGTCCATATGAAGACTGTATCCGACAACAACGTTTAGGAACAGAGTTAGGGATCGAAGAAACCCACATGAGTTCAGATATCTTGAACACCTTGACAAAAAAATGCCGTATTGATTCATGGTAACTATTAACGATAAAGATTCTCATGATTTTATGTGTGTATGTTAAATGAATGTCTCCCCTTTTTTTTCTTCGTAGCACATTATTCGAGATTTTAATCAATGGACAATATCTACCTATTCTAGCCATCGAATCACAACAAACATCAACAGCAGACATGTCAAAAATGGCAGAGAACGCCGGTGATGTAGTCATGGCATACCACGGTCTTCGACTCTTTTCAATTCTGATTGTCAGTAAGAGCACATTACCTCGTTACATAAAAGACGGCAATCAATATATTCATCATTTGGTCACCAAACGTCGATTTCTGGCAGGCCAATTACCCGTGCGTTATCTCAAGATGGACATAGACCGTACAGTCTTTACCGCAGCTACTTCTATAGTAGAAAACAGTGAATCTATTTGGACCTCCAACTTGGTCTCGCATGAACGTGCACTTGCTTTACAATTAATTTCACCGCGTACACGTCTTCAACTTTCCGGTATTGAAGTTAGCAAAATCGTCATTGATGAACGGTCCGGTTACGACTTATCAAAATTTACAAACGTAGTAGATATTATGCTGTGGCGCACCTCATTATACCCAGAAGAAAACGCCTTTGTTCTCGTCAATCAACACAGTGCTAAACCTTTTAGCTGGCGTAAAATCAATAATCAAATCGCTACCATTGCCAACTATTTCCATACCAATACCAACAATAGAAAGTTTTCACTGAAACCAGGAACCAAAGTCATGCTGTTGATGAATTTTGGTGTGGATTTCGTACGTACCTTGTATGCTTGCTTCGTCTTGGGATTGGTACCTGTGATTTGTGTACCTCCAGATCCTATCCAGCCTTTACATATACGTATTCAAGAAGATGTAAATATCATGATGCGAACACTTCAGCAGTTAGATATCGCCTATATCCTCGTCAACACACAATCCGATGAACTTTTAAAATCCAAAAGTATTCAAGCAGCCATTAAACTTTCCACATCCTTTGATGGCACCAGTATCAACAGTAAAAAACTACCGGAATGTATCAATATTGATAAGGCACCTCGGTTCAATAAATTGTTGGGCCCCGAAAGTGGGTTCTCGGTAAGATCGGAATGGACTTCAGATAAAAAGCGAACGGCGTTTGTCTCTATTCATCAATCCACAGATGATTATGCCCATGAGTATATCTCGTATAGTCATGACACCATTGTTTCTCAATGTCGGTCTCAAAAACTCACCTGTCAAATCAATTTTAAGAAACCCTTGATTATCACGGGTCTCTCTGCTTTTGAAGGCTTGGGTTTATTACATGCTGCCTTTTGTGGTGTTTATGTCGGTAAGAAATCATGAAATCTGATGGGGTGTATAAATGTCTAACTTTTTTTTTTGTATAGGATGTGCTACAATCTTGATACCAACAGCAGAGTACAGAAACAATACAGCTAGTTATTTCGAATTACTCGCACGAAACAAATCTCCCAGCATTTGCTCAAATTATCCCTTATTCGACCATGCTATGACAAAGATCAGTCCTGCAGAACAAAGACTCATACCGCTTCAAAATACCACCAATTTTATGATTTCCGTCGCCAGTCGGACAAAGCCAAGATTTTGTAATCATTTTTCCCTTCCCCCTTTTTTTTATGGATCAAATACACTAACCCCCTTTTGCTATTCATTTCGTAGATGAAAAAATTGCCAGATTTTTATCTTTAAGTAGAGTAGAAAGAGAGGCCATCAATACTATTTACAGTCACGCTTTAAATCCAATGATCACCACACGTTCTTACATGCTGGTTGAACCTATTGCTTTGATAGCTGATCTCGAATGGTTAAGACATGGTATTATTCGACCTTTATCACAAGGAGATGAAGCCTCTTACGGTGTCGTCTTGCATGATTCCGGTATCGTACCCACAAATACCATGATCGCAATTGTCAACCCCGAAACGCTCACTTTATGTCCAAGTCATGTCATGGGTGAAATTTGGGTTTCTTCTGATAGTAATGTTCGATCGGATCTCCTTGGAAAACTTACACCGGAAAGAACAGATGCGACTATCGCTGGATCCGATAGAAGTGTCACTTATATGCGTACAGGCGATATCGGATTCTTATGGAACGTACAAAGAGGAGGGATACAAGCCCATGTGGAAGAAGGTCAATGTCTCTACGTCTTGGGACATTTAAGTGAGGTGGTCACGTCTAATGGATTAATGCATTTTGCACTTGATATTGAAGAAAGTGTGGAAAATTGTCATCAAGATATATTATTTGAAGGATGGTAAGAGCTTTTTATAATATCACATAAAAGGAAGAAATTGTCAGACTGATAGAAATTACTCTTTTATCTATATGTATAGTTATGTCATTCAAATTGATAATGAAATTGTAGTAATTGTGGCGGTAAAACCTTCCATTGCACCTCCATTATCAGCAGTACCTTTAATCGTCAGTTCGATCTTGGAACGACATTCTTTATTAATTGATACGGTTGTGATGGTCAATAAAGACCAACTACCCAAAAAATTTAATAGCGAGAAACGACGACGAAAAGTACTTGCCATGTATCTAAAGAAAGAAATGTAAGTGTTTTCTCTTCATTTTATCTAATATCAAATGATTTAATCAAACTTATGTCTTAGTTCGGCTATTCATGTGAGCCGTATAAAAAATCAACATCAACCTATCACCCTACCTCAATGGAATTCCATGCCTACCCTCGACAATAGCGATAACATGTCCATGATATCTTTTAGTCAAAGATCAGCTCATAATCTCATGTTTGATGCCGAGTTTAATTCAAGTACCAATCGACTCTCCGTGCCTGCCTCTACTCGCTCTCGTAAATCAAACAGTGGCGATTCAACCCTTGGAAATTGAGATATATTTCCTTCTTTCTCTTTGTGTCTAATTTTTTTTTTTATATTATACTTATTATCTTATCTAACCACCATCTACTGATACATAACTTGATAGAAAAATTAAATAAATATACGCATAAAAACCGATAAGCAGCTGATAGTAGATTTATGTGAAGGGGCATATACGACGACCTTAAATTAATCACGGCGACACGTGCTTGATTTAAATATATTTTCCTTGGTATTATTCTTAGAATCACAAAAATGCAGTGCTCCTTGAAAAAGACAGAAACTACCAGAAAAAAGAAAACAGCAGCGTAGCTACTTGGTTGAATATTTTATCTTGTATTATGGTATAAGCCATAAAATATGTTGAGCATCACACTATACGTGTGATGCTATTAAGATTTTTAGTTTTTTAGGAACGCACACAATCCGGTTTAATTTCACTCAAAGAATGACGCTGGTAAATATTTTACAAGCATCAGTTCAAAAAGAATGCATGCAGCTAAAAATCATGCAGATAAAACAAAATACAATCCAGTGGTAAAATAAACTGCTCACGTGACATCTTTGATTGCAGTAACTGTCAAAATATCTATCGTAATTTGATGTCATTTATTACATTACTTTCGAATAAACATTGTAAAATAAAAAATGAATTTAAATTTTATAAAAATAGTTTGCGAGAACTTAAGGTTTACGGGCTTAGTATGATGTTTTCAAAACAATGGAATATCAGGTTCGAGAATCACAACGCTGTAAAAACAAACACTCGAATTTAAGTTTCTGCAGATCCTTTCGATCCAAAGTAAAGTTTATTTGTAAATAAAGTTGTCTATAATCATACTTGTACCTTGACGTCTTCTTATAACGGATTTGCATTTATTTGTGTCCCGTATTTTTGTTTGAGAAAGTTTAGCCTAGATCCGTACTCAGGGCGTAAATAACGGCTATCACGACGTATTATAAAAAGACTCAATTTTTTGACCTATCCCAAATTTTTTATTATTTCTCAGCGAACATATTTTTTTAAGTCAAAATGCATTTTTGTGGTACATTTATCTATTTGGTTGCTATCGTCCTAATGGTGACATCTGTAACCGCTTCAATTAACGGGGATGATGATAATAATGGTGGTCATGCTGGATATATCTTTAAAAAAAGTGATGTATCGAATGGCAATGCCATGCGCCGCTGAAGAACGGGGGTATCTGCAAGAAAGAGATATGTAAGAAATGCTTTAGCCGCCGAAGCAGATATACCAATAGTTTTGTCTGGTTTTAATAAAAGACAAGAAGACATGGACGGAGACATGGACGGAGACATGGACGGAGACATGACGGAGACATGAACGGAGACATGGACGGAGACATAGTCGGAGACATGGACGAAAACAACGACGAAGCCGAAGCAGACGAAAATGAAGCTGATGAAAGTTAATGATGATGAGATAATGAAAATTCACTGTGGTCCTATATTACGTAATCAAATTACTTGTTATAAATGCATAGCTGACACAGTGTAAATAAAGCCAATAGTTATTTAAAATAAAATTGATTTCAATAAAAAAAAATTATCCGGTATAATGTGGTCTGTTGTTACCATGCAACTTTGACGCAGACCATTCTGTCGTTAATGACTATATAAGTATTGATCATCTAAATGTGACTACAATGGGTTGTCTTTTATTAGTTTAATTAAATACGTTTATAGAGACCTACCCATTATAAATGTAATGGTTCATCATTTTGATAAGAACAATATGGAACAATACATATAATCGCCTTAAATTTATGTACTGTGGAGTAAAATAGCTGCTAGGAAAATGATTATTGTGTGTTCATGCATGCAAAATACATTTGCATCAGAATTTAAAGCTGTAGTTCACTGGTTAAAATGGGTTTCCTTAGATGATTTAGTTTTTCCGTGATTTTATTTAATTCAGTACATTTATCTGTTACCATACATTACAGTAAAATTTCACCGAGAGCAATTTTTATCCTATTTCCAATTAACTAATGGAAAAACTTGAATATGTTTATAATTTATATAAACTACAAATGATTGAAAAATAGATTCTTAATAGGTGTATTTTCAGCTGATCAATGTGTGGCACAGCTTCCGAGCCTTTAAACAAATAAATTCGCATAAGCACAGCAAATCATTTCATTTGAAAACTTACATATTGTATGGATACAGTCCGCTTGAAGGGACAGAGTGGAACCATATAGGATGATTTAGATGTATATACCTACGCATAAACGGCTCCTATATGTTTTGATTATAAAGGAAAAAGGGGAGGGGATGTATATGCTGAGTGTCTATCTAGCGCAACAAGAGTTTTTATTTGCAATGTATATCAACGGCCTCACATTCATAAATATTATTAATCAAGCCGATAGTTTTACATCTGAGAAAAGACCATCGCTAATTTTGAATCTGAAAAATACGCCCAAAACAAAGAAAGATATGCACAAAATTTTATTGATTAGCTGTAAAACATACAGAATGGTGTCCGGGTATGAGTAAATGACGAGGCAATAGTGTAAAACGATTACTGTCGTATGTGAGATCTGTCAAAATAATTGTGTTTTAGGGTTATATAGGTAGTCAGTATTACCGTATTAATAATAAGTTGCTTATTTATCATAAAACTGCTAATTGCAAATTTTAACGGCATCTGACTAAAGCTAGGCTAAGTAAATTACTTTCAGAACAATATAAGGTTGGCTCCTTAAATAGAAACGATTTCAGTAAATAAAAGTCTATTCACAGCTAAATTTAACGTTGCAGATTGTTTTTATTTCCAAATAAGGAGGATCTAGAATCGTAAATAAAGAGGCATTTATCAAAAGCTTCCAGACATCTCTGTGGTGACCTAGCAAGACTAAAACCATACTAGAGCTAACAAAGGTTTATCCATGTTGACACTATTTGTAATATAGCATAACACCAAATGTCATAGTCAAAACTATTAAAATATTACCTCAAAGGACTAATTTAGTACGCCTGAGAAATACTTAACATTTATTTTAGAAAAAGAGAATCAGGAAGACTTAAAATTTATTATAACAAGTCTAAATTATTGACTATGTGTTAATCTTATAGTTACGTATTTAGTTAATTAACGATAACTTCTTCAAGATTTAGCACTAGAGATATGAAGACATCAGACAGTCTTTGATATACTCTTATATTTTATTTATAAATAAAGTCATCTTATGAACAGTCTCGAACTATTCATATAGTCTTTTTATAATTTTCACTTTACCTCAAAAAACAGCAATCTCTACTTATTACCATAAGATTTAAATGCTTTAATGAAACGTTTTATAGTTCAAAGAACTAACGATTGTACACCTATATAAAATGGACATGATTTTTTCACCCTGGAACAGACTTAAGTCCATTGACGTCATGTTTTGTTTAGGAGAGTTTTGTTTGCACGTAAACAAATCCAGCATCTGCACTTAGCATGAGTGACGGTAATCGAGAGATAATATATAAAGTTGCAAATTTTTGGTCCATACGTTTTAACAATGATTTTTTAACCATTCATTTCGAAATGCATTTTTCTGGCTCCTTTGTCTACTTGACTGCTATTGTTCTAATTATGACTTTTCTGACAGTTTCATCTTATGACTATGAAAATGAGGATGATAAAGGATATTCTGTCTCTGCATCAAATGCATTAACAACCGGTAGTACCATGCGCCGCAGGAGAATAGACAAGGCCGCAAGAAAACGAGGTATCAATAGCGCTTTAGTTGATAAAGAAGGGACATACACAAATAGTTTCTGCGTAATATGTGCTTTAGCTGAACATAACTAAATTCAAAGAGAGATTAATGTTGATAATTAATGGTCGAAATAAATTAAATAAATTAGGTCTTTTTTAGTTTCTTCTTTCTCTGTTACAATGACTCCATGTGACATACCCAATTTATCATAGCATTTAGCATACTTAACAGATCGGGGTGCTACTACATTTGGACATGGTAGTGGTAAGAGTGATATAATTACCTAAAGCGAACACGCATGGCAACACCAATGCATGGCTTTATTGTATTCCTTTTTGGTTTTGATGGGCGCGGATATGTCTCCGCAACAAGTGTTCTTCTTTATACTTGCTACACAGCATTGTGAAAAATCGCAATCAGGTGTGATCCGTTTATTATTCTCAGAAATTAAAAAAGAAAAAAGTCCAAACCCAATGGGTCAGAAAAATCTTAATTTTTTTTTATGTTACGCAGAATTGTACAATGAGGCATGAAAGTTATCTTTTCAATTGATCCTTAAAAAAGAAAAAGTTTGTATGTGTATCAATGTAAGCTTTATTATTATAAAAATGGGGGGTTTAGATAGTAGTTATTTGTTCACTGTGGATGAAGATCCTGCCTTCATTTGATTGTCATAGATAGGAGGTTTATTCATATCTGATACTAAGACGGCTTCTTCTTGTCTGCTTACGATAGTTTCATCTACAGCAGTGGTTGGTAAAGTTTGAGGCAAATGGAGACTTTGATCTCTCCATTGTTGTGGCACAGACCTGAATCCCTGCATAGTATGCTCAAACCAGGTACGTATACCAAGACGTTGCATGGACAATAAAGCAGCCGAAACAAGGCCTGATATGAACCCAATACCATCATTCGAGTATGCTACCAAACTACCTGTTGTTAATAGCATGATGGTAAAATTCTCTCTTTTTCGCACTTCATCCTGTTCAAAATCATTTACAGATCTTGCAGCACTTCCTAATTCAACACCTGATATAAATAGCATGACTGCCAAGAGCGAGGTAGGGAAGGCTTGTAGTAACCCGACCAGCGAGCTACCGAATAGTATTCCGAAAAGTAACTTGCATGCACCCAAAAAGATCACGGAGACTTCTGTTCGAGCACCAAAACGATATTGACCGGCTAACCCACCAGATCCATGACAGAGTGGCATAGCACCAAACCAACATCCGATCAGGTTCATTATTCCCACGCTCATGGCTACACGAGATGTAGTAGCGTGCTTTTTAGGAAATAAGTCATCGATCAATGCACACAATGCAATGACTGAGTTTAACGAAGTCAATGGAAGTTGTCCCAAACCCGCATTTAAGAAGCCAGTACGAAATTCAGACGCGCTAGGTACGATCACGGTATCAGGATAATGACCTCCAATCACGCTGGGTCGTGGTAAATCAGCTCCGGCGGTGGTAGCAAACATCAAGACTAGTGCAAAGATGAGACCTATACAAAAAATGATTAAAGCAGACGGGATACGTGTACGATAACAAGCTACGACAAAAATAAATGCTAATAACACCCATGTATTGTTGTTGGCCCAGTTGCTTTTATCAATCGTCCATTTGAGACCGGGGATCAGATTATGCGCTTTAATAATGAGTTGGATCGCTGTACCAAGCTGTAAACCTAAAATCTGCATGAGATTTTTTTCAAAGGTGTGACAACATGGTGTCATATGGCATACCTTTAATAACAGGAGTAGGGGTAAAGGCTCCAATCAGATGGATTGTTCGAGTTATACCAAGGACAAATATAATAGCCCCCACCGCTATATCATAAAGTAAATCTTGAGTATACATATATATAAAGGTAAAGAATTAAAAAAAACTTACATAACCCGGCTGCCATATTCTCATTGATTGACATGTGTTTGGTCAAGACAACAGCAGCGATGGCTATATGTGCCAAATTTAGAAAAAATAAATTTAATCAGGGTATCTTTACAAATAAAAGCCATTGGCTACCTTTCATTGGTTGGACACAAACAGGCACCTGGAACATCAATCCTGATAGAATATTCCATATACCTGTGAACCACAAGGTGCTTGTAAGGTTGATCTGGCCTGAAACTGCTAAAGACATCATAATGGGTAAAAGGGTTCCAAGATCACCCAAGCTGCCAGATATCTGATTTTTTTATTGTAAGTTTTAAATTTTTTTTTCTCGCGCAATGAACGAACCTCCTGCAAAGTAAAATTTTCTCTGTAACGTCGTAAATAATTCATGTTGAAAGAAGGGAAGAAGAGGAAAAAAAGATTCTGCAAGCAGCATTGTACAAATAAAAAAAAAATGCGTAGTTTAAAAAAAGTCCGTGTAACAGGTAAGCAATTGTGTGTGTGTGTGTGTGTGTGTGTCTTTATTTACATAGGGGGAGGCATATTACTATCCATTTCTGTTGGCTTTCTCTTCCAGACAATATCCAAAGTTCTTTCAGCTAACAAACGATCCATTGTCACTTGCCATTGTTCGAGCTCCTTATCTTCGACATTACCACCCATCTCCAACAAAGCCAAATGAGGTACACCGTTCTTTAACAAGACCTCCACCATAGCCTCCAAATCCTGATGCATAATATGATTACAACCAATGTCCAAACGTGTGATATCACTGCGGCTTAATTCGGGCAGTAAACTTGGGTCAGCACCAAATCCACCAATTAAATTACTGAACAGTCCAAGGTAGTGTAACTGTGTATCCAACAGTGCACCGAAGCCCTTTGCTCCAATGCCGTTCTCACCCAATTCCAAGTGGCGTAATGTATTGATTTTGGATAACAAGACAGCACCATCATCATCAATACGGTTTTGACGCAACTTTAATTCGACGATAGATGTGGCAGCCAAATGTTGTGTGAATCCTGTCAAGGCACTTGATTCGATACCGTTGTTATCCAGCCAAACGTGAGTGAGAGCTGTGTTGGATTGGAAGGCTTTACCCAAGGCTTGAGCTAAAGCATTACCATGTAAAGTACGTGTCTCATCCGTCTTTTTCGCCTCATTCTCTTCCTCCAACTTATTATCGCCTTGTTCTAACGCAGGTGGGGGTAAAAGTGATAATTCAGTTTCGGCAGAGACAACATCGACCATCTTTAAAATACGTAAATGTTTGTTATTTTCCAACGCAGCTGCAATAAGACTGGCACCGGCCAAAAGTGAATTATCAGATAATTCCAATTCTTGCACTTTACTGTAACGGTTACTGATCAAATGTTCAGCAATGGCCTGAGCACCAACAGGGCCGATTTTGTTCATGGATAAGTTGATCTTTAATAAACCTGACATGGCAGGAGCCAAGATCTCCATGGCCGCATCGTCCAGATCGTTTCTAGCCAAGTTTATTTCTTGCAAAGTTTTGTTCTTGGCAAGACACTGAGCAAGACTATGAAGTACGTGATAATTCTTTTTGGTGAATAAACCCTTGTTTTCCAAATCCAACTTGATAAGGCCTTCATTAGCAGCCAAACCTTCACAGAACAAACCAAAGACATGTTCGTCGTGGCCAAATGAAGCGTTACCCAAGTTTAATGTCTTGAGGGTATCGTTCAATGTCAGTGATTCAGAAAGGTGGTCTACACTGGTTGCGTCCAAGACGTGTCCAGAAACGTACAGATCGCGAAGGTGTGTGTTGGTACCGATCGCTTGAAAGATACGACCTAATTCTGCAGTGGTGACACGTCGAATGCTCAAGATATGAAGTGAAACTAATTTGGGATCATCTTCTTCAAGTTGTTTGACCCATCGATCAACAGCGCCGTCATTACCTCCCCAAACCATTTTTGATAAAAAGTAACGAGTTTTCTTTTCGTCTGTTAAAAATTGTTTAAAAAAACGTAATTCTTACACTGTGACTTTTTTTTTTCGTCGTGTGGTGGTAATGTAATGGTGGTGGGGGGGGGAATCATATTTTATTGTACAAAATTATTATCAATATAAGGAGTAAGATTTGGGAAGGAAAGGAGTAGTAGGAAGGGAAAAAGATTGTTTTTTTTTTAAGAAAGAAGGAGGCAAAAAGTGGTAGAGGATTTCATACAAGGATGAGAAAAGTGGGGGGTAACATACGCATTGAAACGTATAGCATTAAATGGTAGGATTATTGAGATCTTCTTCTGTATTAATATCAGTTGATTTATGAATATCATCTAGACTTCCTCTGCGTGGATCTTCGACCACCTTGACGGATTTGGGCAAGGGAGAAGATTCAGAAGAAATTACTTTTGGCATGGCAGGTCTACTGCTATTACCCGACGTACGTAGAGTCCAAGGTAAGGCACCCATTCTACTCGTTGCATGTTAGTCTTTTGTAATTTAGTCTTTTTAATATGGAAGACTTACCTTGCATAAAACATTTGCAACCTTAAACGCATCGCCTCATGATAGAGATCAGGGATACTTCTGTTACTATAGAGACCTTGTCTGATATTTCTGATCAACACATAGAATTCACAGACAGCAACCAATCTATCACGACAGAATCTATCGATACAAGCCCAATCATCAAAATACGAAATTCTAAATCGATAAGGTAAAGAGGTGCCATCATTTCTTCCACAGGCTTGACATCCACTAAACACCGTCGATTGATTGTTTGAACTGAATCTTTCCCACATCATTGACTTTGCACCCGAGAATTTTAATGGTGTCTCACCCACCGCTCTTTTTGATTGTTCTTCAGCAAATCCAGGTGGAGCTTCTTCAATGAAACAGGTATTCAATACAATGGCTTCATTGATTTTACGAGCAGATAATCTAGAATTAGGACCAAAGCGCAAACAAGCTTCCACATCCTCTTCTTGACAGTATTTCATAAATGGAATTGTATGAAGTTTTTTCAGAGGGACCGAAGTTCCTGCTTTTACAAATTCTTCAAATTCATCAAGAATTAGAGAATCAATCTGAGCATGCTTTTGTTCATTTGTCAACAGAGTCATGCGTTCTGCTAATAGACTTGTGATATCCTTGATATGATCTGGTGTCTTTGGCATGATACTATCGTCCACCGCCATATCCTCCATCCTCTTTCGAAGTTCCTTTAATTGCATCTGTTCAGCTCCTAATCTCTCTTTTGTCTCTTGCAATTGATTCTCCAAATGCTTTTGAGCGATTTCCAAATTATGTTTAGCTCTCTTCTCTGTTGCAACCATACCATTGGCCTCTTCAAACAATCGACGAGAAAGGTCTTCTAATTCACTTTCGACCATATCTTTTGAATGTTGAATTTCAGCAACTCGCTCAATTTCATCCACATATTTGTCGTTGAGTAATTCCATATCACTCTGTAAAGCTTGAAATCGGCTCGTCTTGTCTTCCAACTCACGTTGAACTTGTTCCATACGCAAGTTTAGCTCACTGATACACTTTATTTGCTCTTCAATTCGAACCTGTTCCTCCCCGAGTTGTTGTTGGAGCTGTCTTATTTCTTCCTGGTATTGCGCTTTCTCGGCCAGAAGCTCTTCAATGATTGGGATGGGCAAATGGCATAGTGAGCAAGTGGTAATGTCGTCTTCATTTAGAATGTGTTTACAAGGACAATCTTGAGTTAATGGAGATGTTTTCTTGTTTGTTGTTGGCAACATGGGAGAAGAAGAACTGGGTGACATTGGAAGAGAAGGTGGGAGTGGGATAAACTTGGCTTCGGGATTATCGCTTGTTGGTTTATCAATAGCTGCTTGAAGACTCGAGTAAAGATGCGCAATATCTTTCTTTTTAGCTTCTAATTCATCCTTATTGCTTTCCATTATAAATAAATAGATGAAAGAAAAAGTAAAAAAAAAAAAAGCAAAAAAAAAAAAAAAAACTTAAACTTGTGTGTAAGTGAAATGGTTCACGTGATCTACAGTGAAGGAGGGGTCAATTGTCCTCTCCATAACTCCTTTATTACTTTTCCATTTATAATATGTCTATTAAATAAGGCTGGTACGTGGCATTGTCTAACATTACCATATATTTGACCACCTAAACCTCTTTGATGGATAATGACATTACCAGCAAATTTATGACCTATCAATGACGAGATGATTAGTTTAATTCCCCGCGCTACAATAAAACGTTTACCTCCAAAATGACTTGTACCCCACACTTTGACTTTGTTTGACAATCCTTTTTCTTCAATCACCTTATTAAATTCATCCACAATCAATGGCCCCAATTTACCACACCGCATGTCTCTTCTTTCATGTGTACACACCAATACAACCGTATCTGCCTCCACATCTTGTAATTTATCCAAGTGCGGTAAGGGTGAAGTAGGGTCCTGCCAAATATGGCTCAAAACAGAATAGAGTGTGCTATCTGTGTCAATCGATAGTGGGTCTACAGAGGGAATAATTTTGAATTCGGGAAAAAGCATGACATCTGGCTTATTGTCCATGGTAGGTGTTTCCGATACAGTGTACATCACCATGGCTTGAGAAGATGGACGATGTGTCTTGAGCCAATGGTTCTCGGTCAGCATAATCGTTTGCATAATACCAGGTACAGACTCCACTTTAGCTCGAGTCCATTCTACAGCATCATAACCCACACATGGCATAATATGTCGCACCGCATCAGGGCGGCCCATATCAGCCGAAAGTTCAATCTTCTTACCTAGTACGACAGGCATAGGGTGTGCTTGACAGGGGACAAAACCATTTTCCGTACTTTTGGCATTGACATCAGGACAGCATGGTTCGAATCTGGAAAACGGAAACGGTTTCTTGTCAAAGGGTATATTGGTCGAGTACAAGCGCAAAGGTGTTTTAGGTAATAGTCTTTTCAACATTAGGTATATAGAGAAAGAAATTGTAAATGAATTTTTTTAAAAAAAAAAACTTTCCTATTTATACTTACTTATCGGCGCTCATGCGCGCTGTTTCGGGAAGTGTAATACAATTTGTCAACAGCCATTTTAACCGCAGGTTGCAGTTCTACTTTTATAACAAGATATTCTTCCTGTTGTTGTGGTATCACTCATTTTTTTTTATAATTTGACATTAGTACAGCTTGTATATATGAAGACGGACATGGGGAGTGTTTAATGAGATGGGTCGTCTTGAGCCCATGAACTACATCGTTTAGAATAAATCTACTGTTTACTCCTACAAAGATCAAGGAACACCCAAGGGTATCTAACTGACTTGGCTCGCAACACGACTATAAGCGTTATCGATTAAATAAGGCTATCAGCTGTGAAAAAAAAAGTGTCGGTTCAGGAGAAAGAGATGAAATGAAGGTTACACTTACGGCAGCAAGCAATACATGCAATATATGGTAAGAGCTACCACAATGGTAAGTAAAATAACAGTACTATAAGAATCGGTGATGTCTACCTGTATTCATACAATAAAATAAAGAGCGATATGATGAATTATAAATTTTACTGCCATAGACAAGGTAACTTTATAATGATGAAAGGGAACAGACGTTTTTATTTATAACACCAGTGTAAAATAGTTCCCAATTAAGTGATTCTTCTAGTTCCCGATAAACAGTTGGTTAACGAGCCGGACACGAGAATGTGGAAGCGCATACTGACCCGAAAATTGAATCTAAACCGTATACAAGTACGAGATAACCTGATCCACAGCCTAACTTTTGGCCACCTCACAATACACAACAGAAAAACTCATCAGGAACAATGCATTCTATACCATGTTGGGGGCGTTGCTTTTTACCTTAGTAACAGGACGTTATCTGCGCCATTGGACAAATATTGGTTTTAAGGTTAATACTCTGTGCAACTGTCTAAAAGGATGCCACTCTCTGGCTGGCTACGTGGATTGCTGTAAACAGACAACCCAGGCTAAGCCCTTACAAGACTCATTCGAGTATAAAACGTTTTATAGAACCGTCGTTCAAGAATAAAGCTCATAATGAAGTAATTGATTACTACCCCCGCCGAGAACGATCAAGAGTAGAAACTGACTTTCACGAAAAGTCTTGTAAGTTAAAAGCCAATCTGCTACGTAAACCACTGAAATCATCTGAAGGTATGGAGCCGAAGTAAGAGTTCCTGGAATTAAGATGAATACATAAGTCAGAGTGTACACGAATAAAACACATAAGATGACCTCCCGAGTGAAGCCAAGTGTAAGCTTTGAAAACCATCAGGCACCTCCCTGTAAACCGATTACATAAGAAAAAAATCCTGCCTCAAACTCCCTTATATACAAACTTGATCTATTTTGCTACTTCCCCATTCATCGTATATTACCCATTAATTAGTTCATTGAACTTTAGGCAGACTCATACGTACAACATGCATTTAAATATTTGCCTTCAAATGAGGGATGATTTTATGTAACCAATTAAATAAAGGTCTTCGGCCAACTACAAATTTGCTGTATTAGGATTGATAGATTATAATTGCTGTTTAACATTTTCTCGATTGTATACTGACCAAGAGCATAAGTTCTTGGACAGTACAGCGTGATGTCAGTGTTAAAAAGCTAATATTACATTCCTTTTCGCTGGTAACACAAATGAGCCAACCCTCATTTCAACGATTCATAATTTACATAATAAACCAGAAAATAAAATTCATATTTATATATAGCAGGCATGCCAATTTAGCAGGATAAAATAGATAAATAATGCTGATATTACCTTGTGGTTTTTTTTCTGGAAATATTAGGCTTATTCCTAACAAAATATCAAAATTTACGTTGGGCGGTCTTTTTTTTTTATCTGTTGATCCAGCTTAATTTCAACTTGTTTTTTTCTTTGCATGAAGTGCAAATAGAGCTAAAGGTCTAGAATTCAGAATCTAGTAAATAGTTTATCAATTGATGGAAGTGTGTACTTTTTGTGCCTTGCTTCATCTAAAAGCGTTGATTGTAACAGCCTAAATGGGAGTTTTATAATATCTTTGACACGAAATAATACTCATGTGTGTGCTGTATTTTTTATAAAAAGATTCACCATATCTTGACTCTTTTAAAACATAAAAAAGGAGAGAATCAAGTGAGAGCCAAGCAAATGACATAATCATTATTTTTTTTTTTAATTCATCAGTTTCATCAGTTTCTTTTTTCTTTTAATCATCATCTTTTTTCAAAGACTACCTCTTCAAAAGTCAAAGGCTCTTTCTAGCACTGCAAAGGGTACTTTTGATGGGTTATTTATGCCTATTATCTCGGTAAATTTATGTCTAACAACTTCGATAGCCTTCAATAATAGTGTTCTTTAATTCAACTCCTTCTATCAGCTCTTTTCGAGCTAGTAAAAGAGCTTTGACTTTGTTCTGCTCCTGGTTGAAACGCAAAAAAAAAGAGGTAAGCTCATGTATATCAAATTAGATATCAATTAATATTTATACCCTTTGACAGAGCTCTCTTTGAGCCGGCGGAATAATTTTTTCTGCCCGTGCTTAAGCTCCGTAGGTGTATACTTTATCATCTCGTATATATACTGACATCGATTTTTTCTTCTTCTAGTCTTTGACTACTCTTTAACATTTGGTGGGGTATTTCTCCACACCTTCATAAAGAAATTTCTCCTGTTCCGCCGCTTCTTACGGTCTCTCTCGCGTCGTAGAGGGACAGGAGCTTGATTTTGCTCAGCTCCTGGTTAACAGGACAAACAAAAAAAGAGGTAATTTCATGTCTATCAATCTGTATAACTCTCGATAGTAATATTCTTTAACAGGACCTGGCTTTTCGGGTCTGAAGAGGGTTCTTTCTTTTGTCCTAGACTTATGTATGGGTATATTTTATCTTCTTAGTTTATAATCAACATTGATTTCTTTCTCAGTCTTGGACGAGATTTTTCCTCCTCGTATTGCGTTTATTTCTATAAGCACTTAATACCTCATGTTTAGCAGGAACGAAGGGCAAAAATTGTCAAGCCACAAACTGAATCGGTAAGAATCAACTTCTAATGCACTGAACCTTCTCATATCTGCTTAAAAATGTAGTCAAGTTACCGTATTATAACTGTGAATTCTTTCTACGTACCTGGCTTGGATGACACCTTGTGTCACAATTTTAAAAAAATACGCTCTATCAATGCCAAAACCTGTTAAAAGAATCGAAAGATACTTTTACTAGTAAGCTGTTAAAAAATAAAACCTTTGCAGACTAACCTTATTCGTGTAGTACTTGCATCAATGGCATCATTGACATCTCTTCCGCTTATCTTTTGTCTTACTTGAGACATTTACCCAAAGATATTGCCCACCACCATCCTTTCCAAGCTTTCTGTTGGTATAAGATTGAGTACGAGGGTCTAAACTTACCTGAATTGATAATTTGTTCTCCGCAGTACTATTTCTTGTTTTTGTTTATGCACATATTTCTCACTGACTCTTTTATTATTATTAAGGTTAGCAACGATATCACATCGAATAAAACCAATGATGCGTTGAACTTATAAAAACCAAGGAATGACAACGATGAAAATGTCCAAGAAATTTATAAATTTATTCAAGTAGTGAATACGCACGCAAACATGTGAGCGGTAAACTTTACCAGAACAAGTTGAATCTGGTGCTGGGTGGAATGCCCTATCTTAAAGAAATTCTGGAAAATTCTCCATTTCTAGAAGAGAAAGATGTAATAAATATCAAGATCCCCATCATTCAAATGATGAGGTTTAAAGCTGTAGAATCCATTGTCCGTATACAAGACTATGGGTCTTTATGCTACAGTCTGATCCCTGCTTTTCAATAAGTCTGATCACTGAGGATCTATTCAAGTTTAGCTTTCCCTATACCAAGAAGCTAATCAGATAAGGATATATCAGTAAGTTGATCAAGGCTTTTTCGTTGGTCAAGGTAAAATCAATCTTTCTATAAGGCGTCCGTGTATAGACACAATTGACTAAATGAACGTATGATAGCATTTGCTGAAAAAAAATCGAGAACATAATCGATGAAGGGAAGGTTGATGATGATAATGATGAAAACATCATCAACCTTTACCCTGATTTCATGCTTTGGGTGTGTGGTTCATTGTAGCCAAGAACCTTCTCCCAATCAATAAACATGAATCTTATTTATTCTCCTCAAAGAAGTGAATCACATTAAAAAGTTTACCCTTTTCTGCTGACTCGGTATTCAGAATGATGTGACATCATAAGGTGAAGGGACAAAAAGGCATAAGTCTTTTTGTCTACAGTAATTAAAAAACGATATAATGGAAATGACATCATTGTACACTTACGATCATCTGGTGTAGCCATCCCCTCTTTTCTTATTTTTTTAGCCGAGATTTGCAAAAACTCAGAAAAAAGGGGTGGATGAATTAATGTAATTTTACGATCGTTAAAAAAAAGCAAAGCAAAGAGGTTCATAACGTATTTCAGTTTCCTATTGGAAACGCAGGGACGGTTGGGGGGGCCTATTTTGTTACACTTTTTTTTTTTGTATATCAATTTAAAAACATTAAATTTTTAAAGGGGGGGATATGGCTATACAATGTTTCAATACTCCTAAACCCGTGGGTAACAAGATTAACCGTATAATGAAAAACAAAGGGATTTACACATCCCTTCATATTTCTTTTGCATTTTACCGTGTTGTTACACTAACAACAAACAAAATAAAAAATACAGATTTCCATGGTGAACAAAAATATTTACCCTCATTCCCAATCTGTGGGTATCGTTAAAAAAAAACTTTGAAAAAGGCTAAAAAAAAAATGTCCCTCTCCCCCCAATAATGGTGACACCTGCATTTTTAAGGGGTTCTCTTTTTTTTTACGCATGTAGATGACATGGGCGGAGACCAATCACAAAATAATGATTCCACTTTTTTCAATACGCGATCGTGTGTACGCCCAAACATACAAAGTTACACATGTACCTCTTGCTTTTACCGATGATCTGTCCGGATACCTAGAAATCCTGATGTCGGGACAAAAGTTAAAATGTCGCGTTTTAAGTGTCACACACAATTGCGTTACCCGTGCTTTTTGTCTATACCGGCTTTCTTTGAAGGTTTTAAGCTTTTTTTAATCATGTCTTTAGCAGGAATGGTACACAAGATAGAAAATCAAAATTGTCTCCCCAACCCGTAAAAAAAAAAAAAAAAAAAGTAGCAGCCAGTTTACATTCAAACCTTGCCTCTCGCATCGAAACGAAAACAAAACAGACTGTTATATATTGTTTTCTCCTCAACCATATTGGGAAAAAAAGCGCATCTCGTTATGTAAGTTACAATTCTTGTAAATAATAATTTTGTTGTTCATACGACATTTGCATATAAACCTATCGATCCTTTGTTCATCATCCTTGGTGATTTATTTTCTCTATCGAATGTCAAATAATAGACTGTCGATAGTGTAATGGAAGCAGTACGTTGATGTCATTTGAGAGTATGTCACTACAAAATCATATTCAGTAACACAGCAAAAAAAGAATGAGTGATCGTCAAAGTAAACAGGAATCAACATGACACATCTCTTGAATAGAAGTGGAAATATAGCATACATACTCATGTTTACTTTGGGGGTTTCCATAAAACAGCTTTTTTCTTTAGTTTAGCCATTATTTCAACAATTTCCTCTATGCTATCTCTGGAGTCGATATAGATGAATAGCGAGCATTTTTATCCACTCGTGTTTTAAGTCCTCATTATTCATTTTTTATACCATCAAAAAAATAAAGTTGGGGGGGCCACACACACAAAAAAAACAAAAAAAAAAAAGAAAGAGAAGAGGGGGATTTTTCAAAATAACTTCTTTATCATTTCACTATGGATACGTGACTACTGCAATGAACGTCATCAGTACAATGATGATTGTACTACTGAGATTTAATCCTGAGTACAACAGAAGTATTTAATTAAGTAAGAAACCGTTAAAGTTTCCGATTTGCACTAGTAACAACTGAAATAGATATGCATATACACACAATGGGGAGGGGGGTGGAGGAGAAACCGAGTATGACCTCTCTCTCTCTCTCTCTTTTTTTAGATATACATATAACTTTATTATGTCACACTACTTGTTGGAGTTGCAATTGAGCTGGTACTTGTCACTGTCACAACTTGTATTGTTGTTGTCTTTGATGATTCATGGTTATCCAGGGCCTTGCCCAATCCAACCAAGACAAAGGTGATAGCAATCAATGCACCCACCACAATCATCATGACAGCAGCGACCCAACCTCGAGGGGATCGTTTCTTTTTGGCCATACCACCAAAATAACCTCCAATGTGTTGTTCACTATCATCATCCCCAACCGCTGTAGATCCCGGTGAGAGTCTAGGATCGCTGTAAGAATGTCGAACCACTTTACCCGTATAACTTTTCTTTCGTGAGATCATTCGCTTTAATTTACCCTTGAGTGAGACGGGCTCCTCTAATGATTCCATCACCTGTACTGGTTTACAGTCAATACGTAAGCCACTGGCTTTCTTTACAGGTAGAGGTGGCATGATGGTAGCACTAGATGACTTTCGACGTGTCTCTTCCATTTGTTGTTATATAATTAAGAGAGAGAGAGAGAGAGAGAAGAATAATAAATAATAATATATTTTGTTTTTTTTGCTTTATAAATCACAAAAAAAAAAAAACGTCATTGCCGTGTTATTGAACCGTATTGTAAATTGAACGATGATGATCTTTTTTATATGTGTCTCCTAGCTAGATATTGCAAGATGACTGTGTCTGGTATTCACATCATTTCAAGTGATCCAATGTGTTTTGTGTGCGTGTAGGGGTGAAATCATAGTAAAGGGAGGCGTAATTTTTATTTTTTGTTTTTATTTATTTGTTTTAGACATATAGAATACATAATTGACATAAGATGGCAGCACACATAGATTAATAAAGCATAATTGTAAGGAAAAGTGATGGTGGTTGGGAGGGGGGGGGCGGAGGTGTGTGTGGGGATACATACTGTTATAAGGAGGAGGAGGAGAAGCCTAAAAAAAAAAAAAGAGAGAGAGGGGGGTGTTACACTAAATTATCTGGGAGTGAGGGAACGGCGATCCCGTTGTTGTTGTTGTTGTTGTTGTGGTTGCTGTGGTGGTGGGGACGGAACAATAAGCTTTTGATTGATTTCATTGGTCATTTTTTTTAAACGACGTTCCAAATGGCGCACCTGTGACATGAGATCATCATAGGCAATACTTAATTCTCGATCCACCTCATCCAGATGTTCTTCAGATTCATTGCGATTGACAGTAAATGCATTACGGATAGAATCCAAAACAACATGAATTGTGTTCCATTCGTAGAACAAATAATCAATTTCATTTTGGAAATGATCAATGGTTAAAAGTGCTTCTTCATTATTGAGAACGGTCATCAAGGTGAATGTAATGGGATATACTTCCATAGTTTTTTAAAAAAGTAAAAAAAAAAAAAAATAAAGAAAAAGAAAAGGAAAAGAAAAAAAAGGCAATCTCTTTTTATATAAAATAGAGTTAAACCTTCTTCTTTACTTGCCACTTCATGAACGTGTGTGTCAGTACTGTATTATCCAAACATGCACACAAGAAAGAAAAAAAAAAAAGCTGGGCTTGCATATTCCCAAAAACGCTAAAATGTGAACTGTAGGCCATTTAACTTTTATCCGAGAATTGGCATCTTTTTTTTCTGTCTGACGCGCCACTACTACCATATCAGTCCATCATCCGATTCTCATACCCCGCTCTTTTGGCCCACCCCCCTTTAAATCTTAATCGCCCATCACTCACAGAAAATACGCGTGCTCCACCCCCGTGCCAAGAAACATTTGATTGGTCAAGAACGCGATTTTATGTGACGTCTTTGAGGTAACCTTTTTCGAACGCTTTGATTTTTTATTTTTTTTATATTTTTTTATTTGCGAATTAGAATGAGTCAAGATGCCAAAGAGGGAGACGATGGTCTCAATCTAAAATTCCACACCAAGTTACTCCCAAAGACAGTAGCAGAAATAGAAGAGGTGCATGCGAGAGTACGTAAACTCTTTGTTCGTAAACGTACCAAAGCTATCCAAAAGCCCAAAGTAAAGACAGCCGCTGAACGTAAAATAGAAGCCACACAACGACAAAAGGACATTAAAGATTATTCAAAATCCATCGGATATTCCAAGTACTATTATGGTATCATGCACAACATCAACCCTTTATTTTTTAATTTTAATTAACGGGATCATATTTTACATAGATGAGCAACATGAATACAGGTAATCATAATAAAAAAAAGATCTAGAATTTTCCCTTAAAAAAACATTGATAGACATGTTGTATTACCTAAAATATTGGCAAAATGGTTACCGCATGCTGGTCTACTCAAGGAAGAAGAATGGTCCAGTCTTGGCGTTTCGCAATCATCTGGTTGGCAACATTACATGGTCTATGGTAAATCCCACTAGTTATATCACATAACTCTATTATTCACATAGATGTGTAGCTCCAGAACCTCACATTCTGTTGTTCAGAAGAGAAAAAGATTACCTTGCCAAAGTAAGTTGTACACTCCCTACATCAGCATTTCTCCTTACCCTCCAAAAATGCTAAAAATCATCACAAACAAAGCACGGGGAAGAGGTATTACCTGCTAGACAAGAGGTAAAAGAAAAAGCAGCAACTCCAGAGGCATCCAACGTCGTACCAGAGCCTAAACCCCGCGTCAGATCCACACGATCATCATCCGCTGCTACCAAGGCAGCAAAGGCATTGGAAGGGGAACCATCTGCACCTGCCAATTGACAAAGTTAAGGGTTATACAAATATGCCTTTGGCCCGGACAAGCGTCCCTTTTTAGTAATCAAGCCACGCAATAGTTTTAGCCAAGATTTTTTACATCATTTCTTTTTTGGGGGGTCAAAATCAAAAACTTGGCAAAATAATAATAATAAAAAAAAAAATGATGCACAGCGATGTGTTTTTTTATTTAAGCGCTAAGAAATGATATACTAATCCTACTAAACTTGATAAGATCAATACCCTAAAAAAGCGCCACAGATATTCTGCAATGATCGGTATACTCATGGTGTCTGACGACGACGAGACCACTTTTTCTGATAATTCCTCCTCTTCAAAATCACTGTCAGGTTCCTTGAGTGACTCTGTGCTATCCACACGGTTCAGAGGACTACTTGTGGACCGTTTTCGTAAGGTCTCTTCCTGATAATGTTCTGCCGCAATCTTTTCAATCACATCTTGACAACGTAACTGTTCGGATATCACTTCAGCTACTAAAGGTGCTCCCGTTTTCGCAATCAAGGCTTCCATCACTTCATGAATCACCCCTTTACGATCTTCTTCCATGTCCGCTTCCTCTAAAGCTGCTTGAGCTAAATCAATAAACCGATCCTTATGATTGTTCATCTCATCGGAACTCTTGCGATGGTTCACTTTACGTCGGTTATTAGACCAAGACACCATTTTTATATGAAGAAAGAAAAAAAAAAGGTCCGGGTCGGAACTCTCCACGAATTTGTTATTGTTGTTGTAATCACAGCTTTCATTCTTTAATCACACCGTGATTTAGGAATGAAGGTAAATTAAATAAACAAGCTTTTTATAGATTAAAACAACAACAACGACGATTTTTTTCTTCTTCTTCCGTTTCTTATTAAAAATAATAATGGTAAAGAATAAGAGTGTGTTCGCGTGTATTTTATTAAGCGCGTTCGTTGTGCATGGTTTCGAACTGAAAGATCCCTTGGATATTCATTCAGCAGGTGTCTCTTCTGAGAATATCACAGCAGCTCAATTTAAAAAGCCAAATCATTATTGTCTCGTCTTTGAAGATCATTTTGATACCCTGAATTTCAAGAATTGGCAGGTAAACACCCCCCTCCCCCTCTCTCTTTATATACGCGTGACTCACCTACCTCACACATCCATTAGCATGAAATATCTCTCAGTGGCGGTAAGAACAAAAGAAAGAAAGAAAAACTTTAATTTCTCAACACAAAATAAGCATAGGTGGCAATTGGGAATTCCAATACTACACAAATAATCGTACAAACAGCTATGTAGAGGATGGTATTCTCTACTTGAAACCTAGTATGACGGCTGATACTGTAGGTGAAGATGCTTTGAAAAGTGGTGGTAAAATCAACCTGTATTCAGGTGCTCCCTCAGAAGACTGTACAGATAACGCCAATTTTGGTTGCGAAAGAATGTCGGGTCCGGTAGCGGGTGGCAACTATCTCAATCCCATTCAGTCAGCACGTATCAGAACCATCGACTCAGTTACCCTTCGCTATGGTAAAGTAGAAGTAAGAGCACGTCTACCCAGAGGTGATTGGATATGGTAAAATTATTATCTTTTATTATTTATATCTTCTCATCATCTCTCTTAAAAAAGGCCTGCTATTTGGATGTTACCCAAGTACTCTGCCTATGGAAGTTGGCCAGCAAGTGGTAATTGAAGCCTTTATACAATCACATATGTCTTTATTAACATGATTTATTTCTTTTTTTATAAAAGGTGAAATTGATATTGTAAGAAAGAGAAAAGAGCCCTCTTTATATGATTTCCGTGACTGATCACTCTTTATTTTATTAGATGGAATCCAAGGGAAACCAAAAGAGCCCTCACGGAAACTCCTCTCAAATTGTCTCTACACTGCATTGGGGACCTCATACGTACCTTAACAAGTACTTTCTCACACAGGGTGAAATCTTTGCCCAAGATGGAGAAGATGATTTCAGTGAGGATTTCCATACGTTTGGTATGGAATGGAACAGTGAAGGATTACGTACCTATGTGGATGATACCACAGTGCTGACGGTGGATTTTGACCAGACCGCATGGCAAAGGGGTCAATTTACCAAACCCACCTTAAACCCTTGGAAAGGTGGTGATATCTCTGCTCCCTTTGATCAGGAGTTTTATCTGGTCATGAATGTTGCGGTGGGTGGCGTGAATGGTTACTGGCCAGAAGAAGACAATAAACCCTGGAAGAACGATGATCCTCATGCACCTAATGCCTTTTATAACGCCAAAAGACAGTGGTTGCCTACATGGGGGAAAGGCAATAAACGCGCATTGGCCATTGATTGGGTCAAGATGTGGTCTACTGAAACAGATACGTGTGTCTCCCCAAAGAAATCCTTACTTTAAAAATAAAAAGGCTCCGTTTCAATTTTTTTTTTTTTTTTTTTTTTGTTATACATCTTTTTCTTTGGAATTATTATTTTAAAATGTCGAGACAGTTTGGAAATAGAACTAGTGTAAGGTGCCTACATGACCATGCGTTTTTTTTTGGAAGGGGGGGGGATGAAGGCGAATAGACACTGACTCATGTGTAGAACTTATCAAAATTTGCATAACCGATCCGCTCTTTTGGGTGATGCACGACCCGATGATGAACGTCCTAATTATTTTGGACAAGACCCACAACAACAACAACAGCAGTCGGTAAAAGTGAACATGAACGATAGAGACTTAGATTACTTGGAAAGTCAAAACGATGATGAGATTTCCGGATTGTCTGCTAAAGTCAAGATATTAAAAAGTGTAGGTTTTGATTTGTAAAGAAATAGAACAAGTGGTATAACTCCTCTTGTTTTAGATTACCGGTAAAATTGGAGAGGAAATTCGTCATGGCAATAGTTTTATTGATACAATGGTAAAAAGAGAGAGTTTAAGGGAGAAAGAAGGGAAAAGTAGGACTAAAAAAAAGTTTGGGGGAAAATATAGAATGATCAGTTTTCAAATACGGGGTCAGTTTTGGGTAAAACAATGAACAATTTCAAGATTATGGCTTCCAAGGAGTCAGGTACCATGTGGTGGTGCTTGACTTTGTTTATTGTATTCATCATCTTTTTCTTTTATTATCATTTCAAATAAAATTAATCATAATAAAAAAAAAAATCATTATATCTCTTCCTTTGACTGTATACTAACTTGCAAACGTTGTATGGAAAAGTATTTAAATATCCTGCGAATTGCGGTTGTAAAAAGGAATTGATTTTATTGGATTTCAAAGATTTATTTAAAACATCATTGGTTGTTAAATTCGGTCTATCTTTATATTGACGCATTACGGTTGTCATTTTTGATACTAGGTGTTGTAATAACCTTTTTGTGTCCATATAAAATAATAAATCTGTTCGAGCGGCTCTTCTATCATGGTGTCGAATTAATGATTTGAAAATATTTTCGTATGAAATTGGCTTCCCATCAAGGGTCGCTCTCATAGGTTCGCCACAAAATATTTTTTTGAAAATGATAAAAATTCACTATCTGAATCAGTTAGAAGTGATCCCTCCCCTGGAGCCATCCTAACACCATCAACTCCTGAAAACAGTGTCTCTTCTGTCCCAACGGGTATGTTCCTCATCAACAACCCCTTCTCCACAACCACTAGGTGGTACAATACTGCTCATCTAAAGTAACACCATGTTCTTTGTAGCACGTACTATTCTTCAAAAACACAGCTGCTTGCCATACATTCTCAATGTCCACATTTCCCTCCATGTATTAACGGATGACATCTTTTTTGCCAACTGCACTGGAATAATATTTGTATCTGACAAACTAGGTAATTGAGTCACCGTGGTATATTGTTTACATCTCCTTTGTGACAAAATTGACCATTTGCTCCAGCAACTGTCCAAATTTGTTGAAATGGATGTCGCACAGACAACAGTCTTTCCTTGATACGATTTAATTTTTGAAGACATTCCGGAATATCTGCATAACGAAACCCATTTGAGATTGACAACTTTGGTACTTTAGCTTTTTTAATGTGCCAATGACAAGTAGCGCATAATTTTAAAATATCACTGTCTGTATCAAATCTGCTGTCAATCCTTTGGCAATCAGGATGGATCTTTGAACACGATTAACTTGCACTGGAAACCAGGTACCTCCACAACAGGAACATATTTCAGTAGGGCCTTGCTTTATAACTGTATTGTAATTGTCGATAATTGATTGTGTGCTAGTACCCTATTATTTAAAAAACTTTAGAGAACTCAGTGTCAAAAAAATGATTATCTGCTCAGCTGTACCTGGTCTCTGTAACGTTTTCGACCTGTCTCATTTTCGCTTTCCCCTAAAGCTGTCGATCGACCCGTAATTTCTCTTTCTAACAGCTTCAGCTGCAGATGCATTACAATTAGATTCGAATTTACATTGGATGATGTACTCGGACCAGGATCACCATTCTCTACCAGGTGTTGGGGTTCTCTATATTTGTGCGTCAAATGTAGTTTATAATAAGTACTATCAAGACATTACACTATTATATCCTTCTCGTCTATTCTCATTTTCGCTCTCTTTTTTCTTCGATGCTCAGTCTGGGTCTACCCATTTCTTTACAACTAGTTTTAAAAATTTCAAAAATAATAAAACAGGACACGGGGCACGAAGGATAAAATCAAAAACAGGAGGTTTATAGTGGAGTTGCCCGTATTTCAGTTTTTTTTTTGTGACTTTCTAGGCATTTTCTTATGGAAAAACACCCTAAAAAACTCTCATGTCATAAGCAGAACAAAATAATTAAAATAAAATCAAGTATACAAAAGTAATATTTATTGGGATTGATGTGTTAAAAATAAAAGATGGAATTGGGTCAAGTAAAAAGAAGATACAAGACAGTAAGAGGGAATCACCAAGAGCCAGAAAAAAAGCCGAAAAAAAAAGACAAGCTGCTACAAAAAATTACTCATAAAACTTAACCCCCATTCGCAGGGTATTCCCCATTCGCAGGGAATAATATAATCGTAACTATGTGGAGACTACCATTTGGGATCTTTGCCTACACTATGCAGACTACCACTTGAGGATCTTTGCCTACACTAACGGATTGTTAGCCTCCCAAGCCCAGGAGTCACATATATAGCGTGACTGCAGCTACAAGCTCTCACTGGGTCTAGCCACGCTAGACCACTAGCTTATACTGCACCGTGAATAAAAGAAGACCAGAAGTAAGAAGACCAGAAGTAAGAAGACCAGAAGTAAGAAGACCAGAAGTAAGAAGACCAGAAGTAGAGCAGCTGCCTTGAGTTCTCTGCACCTTATCCGGGGTCAAGATAACATAGCTCCGACGCCTTGGAAGGGGGACCTTTGTAGAGACTTGATGGAATTTGGGAATATTTGAGTATGCTTGTAGAGTTGCGGAGTCTTGAGATGCCTTGAGTATGTTTGTAGAGTTGAAGAGTCTTGAGATGATTTGAGTATAATTGTAGAGTTGAAGAGTCTTGAGATGATTTGAGTATGTTTGTAGAGTTGTAGAGTCATGAGATGCCTTGAGTATGTTTGTAGAGTTGCAGAGTCTTGAGATGCCTTGAGTATGTTTGTAGAGTTGCAGAGTCTTGAGATGATTTGAGTATGTTTGTAGAGTTGCAGAGTTTTGGGATGATTTGAATATAATTGTAGAGTCGCAGAGTCTTGAGATGATTTGAGTATGTTTGTAGAGTTGCAGAGTTTTGAGATGATTTGAGTAGATATAATTGTAGAGTTGCAGAGTTTTGAGATGATTAGAAGATGATTGTAAGTTTAAAATAATAAAATGAGTGAAAAAAGTGTAAAAGACCCTCAAGTATTTATAGTTAAAAAAACACAGCTCATTTTTGTTTATATTACTTGGCACATGTCCTCAATTAGACTGGTTTAAGGCTGAAACGCTTGTAAGAAGTTTTCTTTTTTGGTTGCAGGAATAGTAAAAAAAAAAAAAAAAAAAAAGACACGAGCAATAAAGCGAGTTACAACATCACTTTATATGAAGTACATGGAAAGACCGTAAGATGAACGAAGAGGATAATGCTTCATAAAAACAATCATACAGATGGATATTAAGATATAGGTGGGAATAGAAAATCTCATAAATAGTACATGATGTCAATATTAGTCAATAAAACTCAATCCAAACATCAAACCTGTAAGATTATTTGGATGGCTAATGTTGACATTATCGTCTTAGTTAATGGCCTCGGAGATCTTTGGCAATTTATCTTTGCCTATGTAGAGTGCTTCCAATTGATTTTTTTAACACTGTTAATCCTCCATCATCTTAAAGAGGGTCTATTTATGCTAGTAATCATTTTCCTTTGTTTCAAAATAAATAAAAAAAAAAAGTGGAAGATGGTCGCATAAAGAGTAACATAGATGCAAAAGCATTCTCCGCACTCGATCGATGTAACTATAGGCGTGGTCTTAACTAGTTTCAAACACTTGATTTATCATGACGGGGACACGGGCTTAAAGGAATCATATCCAAAATTGTTTAATCTTGCCGATCTTTTTTTTTTAATCCGTTGCACAAAAAGAACATTTCGCATAAAAAAGCAAAACTTTAATGCTCATTTTCTCGACATCCAATGAAGAAAGTAACTATGATAAGCACACGGATGTGATGAGAATTTGACGGATTATTCAAATGATAATACATATGTCTAAAAAGTAGTAAAAAAAAAAATTAAGTTTGTAAAAGTAGCCTAGACAAAATCAACAAAATAAAAAAAAAATTTTGGTATAAAAGGGAGACTGCAGCGAAAAAAACGCCTTTTCCTTTTTATCCTCTTTTAAACATTAGAACAGAGATGTTAGCATGGCCTCAGCACAAGGAAGACACTTTCGTCTCTGTTCGTTTCCGTTAAATCTATCCACTTCATTACAGATCGGGCAGTATTCCAAAGGCCGTAGTAATCCCTAAAAAGATTACATTGAGGAGTCTGCTGGTTGTCAAAGTCGCTAGGCAATGGTCTCGGCCGTTGTCTGTATCGCTTCATTCGGATTCGGTACAACAATCTGACTGGGGTTAGTCGCCCTCTATGTTCCAGGAACTTCTTACTAAAACTAGTACCACACCCGTTTGCTTGGTGGAGGGTGGATTTAGGAGCATATTACTAGACGGTGGATGGTCGTAGCCGTTTGAAGCCAGTCGATACGTTCTTAGTCATTAGTATGGTGTGGGTTGTTTATTTTGGTCGGGATCTGATGACAGTAGGAAGTTTAATGCCCGAATGCATCTTGTAAGTGCTGCCTTGTTTACGTCTACGCTAGAGATATTGCATTCTATAGGCAGCCATAGATTGGCCGCCTGTTGGACAGCTACCTCATCTACACGGAATGTTAACCTTAAAGCCAATTACTCGTCCAGGTGCGGCTGCTACGATTCAGCTGCCAGGGTAAAAAGCACCACCCCAACATGGTGTAGGGGGTATTTGGTCCTGATGATTCATATGTTGCGCATTGTGGGTAGGTAGCATGTAGGATAATCAGGTTCTGTATTGAAGATGGTTTATCGGAAACATATTTATTTTTTGGGTCAGGATGTGCTTCCACCTTCTCGTGGTCTGGCCTGTTAACCAGCTATTTTATGTTGGGAACTAGGAGAAGCACGTATTAGCATATATCATAAAAAATAAATAAATTATATTTTTTTTCACTTTTTTCCCTTGACTTGACCACAATAAGTAAGACTTATATGCTCATCATAAATTTTACAAACTCTTATTATAAGAAATACGGAGAGCAGGGATCCTATTAAAGATATGATACAATGCTTTTATCCTAATAATAGACAACATACATCTTTTTGACTTCAGTAGTATACATTTTTTGTTGTTGCTGTTGATGTCAAGTAATCTTGTATACAAAAAGGAGTAATCACAGCCACCAAGAAAAGTTTAATCTTAATGGGGCTCAATAACGTGAATGCTTTTACTAAAAGTTTGACTGTTGACATATTAAAGCTAAGAACGTAACCAACTCAAGTAGCCCATGTCGCAATCAGACAATGTTTTGTTTGTACGTAGGGAATGATTGTTTGCTGCTCATCCGAGCGAAATGGGTTGAAAATTAACATACACCCCCTTATCATCTAAATAAAGGCAACAATGATAAGTAATACCTAAAAGATATTGAACCCACTCTTTCCACTCTTTTCTATACGCCTCTCTTATAAACAATGAGCTTTAAGTTTTTTTATTGCATGAGTGCATAGAAAAAAAAAATATTAACGACTGTACGTTTTTTTGCCTACAAGCCCACCATTTTACGCCTTTTAAAGGAAAAAATTAATGTTTATGTCTGTCAAGTACTAGCAATAAAATTTATAGATTAATCTATTCTTAATACCATGCTACCTATTTTCAAAAATCAATTGAGGTGCATGGATGATTGATTAGTGAGAGTGTTTAACGGAGCATTATTACAGACATGCGAACCTTTTTGAAATTATTCATAGGGTGTCTTGATACCCTAACGCTTTTACAATATAGAACTAAAATTTGGATAAGTTGCGTCGCGATTTTATAACTCACCCAAGTGAGCATCATAATACCAGAAATTCGTCTATCTCTTAACAGAGCTACTTTTTTTTTTTTCAAAAAGCCAAAGTGGCTGGTCTTTATAAAATGCGCTGTTTAAAAGGTTCGCGGAGGCATAAACAAGTCAAGTCTCTGGCCCTAATCCCCATTTGAAAAACAAATATTCTATTTCATACAAACTAAAGAACAAGTCCTCGTGTTGATGATAGCGCTAAATGTAAATTTCTTGGTGATTATCAAATTAGCTCGACATTCTCATTGAGAGTACTATAACTTTGTTTAAATTTAAATGTTTTATCTGTGCCCTTTGTAGATGAGGTACATCCGTTTTAAAGTAAGAGAAAGTTCGCCTTCGTTCTTGCTATCGACATCAATATAGGTCTAGACATACATATACTACGTTCACTGCTAGTAGATTTTGACTTGGATGACTTGTTTCTGGTTAGTGACTGAAAGCCATAGCATTTTTATTCACAGGAAAATTCTAATTTACCTTTGGTCTTTATCAGTGATCCTAACCTTTAAAGCATTAAATTGTACTGTTATATCCAACCTCTCATTGTTTATTTTTAATATGTCTTTATAAATACGGATCGAGCACTATCACCTGCTAATTAATCTGTTGGTGCAGCTGATTCAACTTGATCAAAATAAGCAACGAATTGCTCACACATATACTTTCGTAACCAAATCTCTACTTTACAAAAAGGTTCAACGTTTACACAGTGTAGTCTTATAAGCAAGTTTGAAGACAAAAATTTATTAAAAAAGATAAAAGTTTAGAGACCTGTTCGCCAATTTTCTGTAAAAAGAAAATTGCCCAAGTGCAACTGCGTGGAAGTCAGTCTCTGTCTGCACTCACCCGTTTTTTATGCTTTAAATGACAATTATAAAAGGGACACAATCGTTGGAAAGTGGTCAAAAAAAAGTATGTCACACTTTTTCGTAGATAAGGTCGCCCAACTATGAGAGGATAAACTAGGATTCACAAGAAGGTCCGTACTAGCGGTTTCACGGTGTCCTTTCGATCTCTCACTCGCCATGTCAGCTCTGTAATGTCTAGTATTTACGCGAATGTTTGTTGAAAACGCCGTCTGCATCTCTGTCGCGGTATTAGAGCATGCCAAATAATCGACTCCGTAAACCTACACGAACTACCTCGTACAAGCTACATAAAAAGAAAAAAGAAAAATTAGCCTATTGACATTAACACAGCAACAGTTTTTAAAAGCATTACCGTGTAGCAAACCAGAAGATAGCCACGCCTGCCTAGAGCCTAGCCGGTAGTTAGAGGTAGAGCAGGTACACCCACGAGCAAGACGTACATGCCAGAATCACCTAACAGCAGACTTTACTCGAAACTGTGCATAAGGAAAAGAAAAAGGGCGTAGGTGGGAAATAAACAACTTTATAAAAAACATTTTGGCGTCATCAAATGGCGTAATAAATCCGTGGCAGTCATTGGATGATACTTCCTACACCAGATGCTGCCAAAAAAAAGGGCTGACGCTTTGAAATGCTCAAACAGCATGCTTATTATTATAATGCTCTTGAGTCGAAGTTTAATTTGACTACCTACTTTGTGCTACTTGTTCAAAAGCCAGCCTGAAAATTTTCAAACCCAAAACATGGCAAAATGCCCAGGAATTAGTTCTAAATGGCAAAGGCAATCGGTAATAATTAAGGCCAAAGATCTCTTTTGCAGCTTAACTTTGAAAATACTGTCGCGTTGTCTCAAGTCTTCTACAGGATACGGTTTTGCATTAAAAAGTAAACGGGGAACCCAAGATATTGAAACAACGCTTTTTAAGAGCGATTTATGTCAGGAACAACTTT
The DNA here is from genome assembly GCA_016758985.1 of Mucor saturninus. Lineage (NCBI taxonomy): Eukaryota > Fungi > Mucoromycota > Mucoromycetes > Mucorales > Mucoraceae > Mucor > Mucor saturninus. The sequence goes on from JAEPRD010000054.1 coordinate 160,320, forward strand.
GTAAGTGTGTCGGGGATAATTGTCAGATGCTGTGAAGCAGGACTTAATCAGATTTATTAATCAATTTTGCGATCACGTATGCTTTCAACTGCTGTCAAACATAATTTGAGAAGCTTGACAATCTTGTAGACTACATGATATAACAGCATGGCAAATGCTGACAAATTATGTCTTTCAATAACTATGAATAATGAAGAAAAGTGGAAACTGCCTATTGGAGATGTACTTTATATATCCAGTAAAAGATACGCTTTGAATTTAACATCCTTCTCTAAATGATATCCTTAGCACTCATACATTGTTTTATTATGTCTAAAATAAGCTAGCGGATACACAGTAAATTACAATCAAATTAACTGAATACTCGGTAAAAGGAACGTATTGGTTTTTCTTTAAAAAAAAATAAGTGTTTCCACTGATTATGAGGGAAAAAGTGGTAAAGAGGTTTAAGAATCCATAAAAAAAAACAAAGGCTGCACTGTAAAGAAATGAAAAACAAGAAATGTAACTATTTCTTTAAAAAATTCTGACGATATCTTAAAAAAATGGATGAGGTCCCAAGTCCTGATTATGCTGAAATATTGAATCTCAGGACTTAAATAAAACGTTGAGGATAACTAATCCATAAGTTACTTTTCGCCTTAATTTTAATCAACTACGGCTACAAACAAAACACTACAAAAGGACCCATCTGTTTGGAAGGGAAGATTATTTGGCATATGTATAAATTATTCTTCATCTGGCATGAAAAGGTCATGGATGTGTAATTTTATGCGGGGTCGTGCTGCAAAAGAAAAGACTGATTACGTGAAAATTGTATATTACTCCTTGAGCCGTTAACTTATGTACAAACATCTTTAATAAGGGTAATTTGACCAAAGTCGTATCCAATGACCTGTTTTAGAATGTCAAATGCCACATGATCATTAAGACACGTCGATAATCCGGTTGACGAGTGTATTATATGAAGTGCACATGCATTTTAAGTTATGAATGCTAATATTAAGCGTAAAGTGAAGCTATATCAATATATAATGGATATCTGAATATTTTTGTTGGATAGATATAAAATCAATTTAAAAAGCAGATTACGAAGGTGTATATGTATAATTGTTTATCTGAGTGTGCTAGATAATACCTATATATGTAAATTAAATCTATAGTGTCGCACTTGATGAATGTTGATACTATTTATAAAATTGAATATCATGAGTAGACTTTATTTGATAGAAAACTGTGTCGTAAAGTAGGCTTAGCTCCTTATACCAACCACACACTGGACAATTGAAAAGTCAAATACAAACCAGTCTTTGTGATTCTGTTTATGGACAAAAAGCCATTGGGAATTACCTTTTAGATTTATCTTGATAGAAAAAAAAACTCGGATTCATCATGTAGTAATTGAAAAAAAGAAAAAACGATACACTTGAGATATAATGAGTTAAAAGTATATTTTTATTGGAGGTAAAAGTAGATTAAAAGAACTCTGCTGTTATGAAATAATTCATCCTTTATATACTGCACAATTCTCACGATTTTGATGATAAGCCAACCTTTTCGTTTGTGTACTATCGAAATCCGGTATCTGATGATCGTAGATAGTTCAGAACACTTTGACAGGTAACTATCGTTGAGCATATGACCTCTGAAGACATGTTGCTGGAGACTATTTAAAGCAATGGGTGAATATGCTAGCCACCGCTATTTCTTAAAGTTGCCACTTACATGTGTCTGTATAAATTCTTCCTGAGGGCTGCTAGTCAACTGAGTATCGATATTATTGAACATTTTGACCAAGTTCGCCTGGTGTGCCTATAAAATGACACATTAATAGGTCATCAATATATGTCATGTGTTGTTGAAAAATTAACCTTTTTAACCAATTTGTTAAAGTCATCGCCAATGGTAACTACGTGTTCAAGATCAGGTAATTTATAGACGCACTTTTCTTGAGCCGATTCCTGACGTGAGGGCCAAGGTCACTATGGCGGATTTGTTGTTTGCTGTAAAAACCATGATTTTTTATTTTTTATTTAAAATGATAATAAAAGAAAAAGATGGTGTGCGTAGTTTCCATTACCAATATCGTGGGAGAGGTGCGAATTTTTATCTCTCTCTCTTTTTTTGGTGTTGATAAACTAAAAAAAAATGGAGTGTGGTGAGACCTCAAAGACGTTATACAAGATTGTAGAATACAATGATACCTTATACCAAATACCCAGTCGAACCATTGACGATCAACAAGTCATTTTGTTAAACGATGTCAGAGCACTTGTACCAGACGCTACAGCCTTCTTATCCCATACAACCACTCTCATTCCTTTCCTTCTGGACCCCATCTCCCACACAGAATTAATACCCTTGCGTGTTGCCATCGACAGAGACGATGACTCCATTTGGCACATCAAGGTACCTCCCCTTCCTCCTCTCGCATTCTCACAGACAAACTTGCAAACAAAGATGGATCTACTCGTACAAAAGTTCGATCGTATATTAGCATTGCAAGGGGAGGAAGAAGAAGATATACACCACTCAGCTAACATTGAACCTTCTATTCTTATGAACAATACTTCTTCCTCCTCTACTTCTTCTTCCTCTTCTAATACTACTACTACCACACCCACCGCAGAACCCATCACCACCACCACCACTACTACTACTACTGCTACTGTCACTCGAGAAGAAGAAGAACCTCAACAGCAAGACCCTCCACCTGCCTTTTCAACACCTTCACATGCTCCTTCCTCTTCTTCCTCAACGCATCGACATGAAGCTCCACCCTCTTATGAAACATCCGTTCTCAGCACCATTAAAGCCATCAATTCCAAGCTCTGTCTGTACGAATCCCATATCTCCAACCGACACAAATCTCCACGCTGGCTATCCAAGCGAGACGAATGGATCGCTCGTGTCCCTACCAGCATTGAAGAAGTCGCTTACCAACTAGTGCAATTGGAAATGGCTTTGCTTTGGACTGCCGTATCCGAGGCTTGGATCCAGGAAAGAGAGACGTGGTTGACGTTGGTTGCGAATGCAAGATCCGAGCGTCATTTAGCGGGTGCCATAATCAATCTGGAAAGACATACGCTGGTCATGGACGATCAGTGGCCTCAGCAACGAGAAAGATGGATGAGCGCTTTACTGGAAATGCTCGTCTTACCATTAAGTCATTAAAAAAAAAAGAAGGGGGGGGGGGTCGACAATCTTATAATAAAAAATAAATAATTTTTCATTGACAAGTGAATGGGAGGGGGCCAGTGTACATAGATAGCCCATTGTAAGTGTGTTACACCATTATGCAATTTTTTTATCAGTAAAGAGCTATATTCACAAAGGTTTTCGGTTGTATGTCTGTTCCCCCATAATAACAGCTAGTCGTATACAACACTATCATTGTATGTAGATAATCTGACACAACCGCATAAAAAAGAAGAGAGAGAGAAAAAAAAGTATCATTTGTTCCATACACACACACGATTTTATTCATGTGACAGTAAAGACGCACCCCGGTTTACCATGAATCAATTCGTTGGATGAGTACTCACCACTGGCATGGACCGACTACTCCTTCGTCGACCGGATAAAGGTGTTTCTTCACTGACAATCGTATGTGGATTCAAATCAGACGCTTCCCGAAAATCATTCCTTTATGTTGTTTGATTAGGATCGTATATAACAATCTTCTTCCCAGATGGGAAAGAACTTACATGATTTGACCCAAGGTATCCAATTTATCCATTAGACTTTTCAAGGACTTTTCTTTCTTATTGAAATAAATCAAATTCCGTTTATACTCATCATCATGGACCTCATTTTTTGATGCTGTTGTTGCCTGTATCCAAGGTAATCTACCACTTTTTTTTTTTTTTTAGTACGACTGCAATAAAAAGCAGAGGACACACCCTTTGCTATACTTCATATCATCCATGGATTCTAAACCAATATGCTCTGTAGCCAATTCAATTTGTTTACGACGAATAACATCCACTTCCTTGAATATCCTATTCGTATCACGACCTATAAACACACAAAACATTCGATTTTTCATTGTTTTTTTTTCAACTTATTTTACTAGTTTACCAAACACTCGAAACTCATCATTGGCATACATGGTGTCCATTCGACTGAATTGTAATTCTAAATGAGACTGAACGTCGGCTGGATGAGGCATATGTGTATATATTAAAAAAGTAGGAAAGAGAGGGTCACCCCCCCCCCCTATGTTGTCTCCCCCACACATACACAGCTTATTGACCGGAGTATGAACAAAAGCCCCGCTCTTTTTGGCAGACATTTTTGTTTGTGAAAAAGCATACAACAACCTTCTTCTTTAAACGAAGACCTGTTGTGCCTTATTTAGGTTTTTACAATGTTCTTTGGTCGCTTTGTGCTGTATTTTGCAAGTATATTGTGTGCGTATTTTAGCCTACTATGATTTTTTAGTTACAGTGACCTATTCGATATACAGTTCTTTTTTTTTTAACAGTACTATGCCACACATAATGTCATGGCAACTATCATTAAATGCTGATTTTGTTGGTAGCACCAAAAATTTCAATCTCGCGCGCGAAAGAAAAAAGAAATCACCCAAACATTAGCTATGTATACAGTCATCCCCCAATGAGAGTCACCATGAACAGTTCAGCTAACCCAATATAAACAAAGAAATGATGAACACTGCTGCAAGAAGAAGAGGAAGAAAAAAAAATGAATTGTTCTTTTTACCAGAAATTGAGGTTCCAGCATGTGGCTTATTTTTTTGCTTTGCTTGCGGGATAGGCTCCAAAATTGGTTCACGCTTTGCTATTTTTCCCTTTTTGTTTTTTGTTTTGCGCGGAACATATCACCACGAATTAAATATATATATATACACACACAATATGCCAAGTTCAAAAGTTGCAGCACTAAAAGAGATTGATAGAGTGGCAGGTGAAGTACAAACCGTGCTAGTCACTCGCATGCAAAAAAAAATCGAGGTAATGAACAAACTTCCCCCCATTTTTCGGTAAACAAACCTACACCCTACGAATGTTTTACCCTTTATTTTTTTGAAAAATGATGTATATATATAATCTGATGCTGCTTTGAAAATCAATAAAAAAGGGAAATTTGGAACAAATATTCGGTCAAGCAGAACAAAACAAGATTCAGGAAAACTTTGATAGACTGATTGATCTTCACATGGTCGCTTACACATCAACAAAAGAAAGTAGACAAGCAACACTGGATGCTAAAATTAGCATGAACGAAAAGCGAGTCGAACTGCAGGATGTCATGTACGAAAGAAAACATATTTTGGAGGAAATCGTACAATGTAGAGACTTTAGGTAAATCATTCGAATCATTTTTGTAATAAAAAATAAAGATGGGCTTTATTAACTCTCCCTTCACCATCATCGGTTTACAGATCTGTCTATCAAGATGTTGAACTCATACCTTTGGACGAATTCATGGCAAACGCTGGACCAGAATATCACCAAAACTCAGATAATCCTCACCAGTTGATGATCAATAGATTAAAATATGAACTTGTCATCCGAGCAGCGTAAGTTATCCACCCCTTTTCCCCCCTCACAATGACTAAACTTTTTTAATACTGGACAGTTTAAAAGAGCAAAAAGAAGCACTCGAAATAGAAAGAGCAAAGTTAATAAAAGAAAATAGAAAGATTCAAAAGAAGGTGGATCGATTCGACAAGTTATTAGACGATTTTGTGTTGGTAAGTGTAAATCCCATGATTCATGCTTTTTTCTCTGTGATATTAATATAAAAAAAAGTCGGCTGCTCCTGTCGAGGAAGCATTAGCAACAGAAAGCAAAACAATAGTTGAAGACATGGAAATCGAAAATCATATTCATACACCCAATGGCGATACCACCATCAACACCACAGAAGTAATGGATACAACCTTGTAATAATAAAAAACAGTTGTACATAAGAAGGTTTCTCTTTTTTATTTTCTTCTTCCCTCCAAAAAAAAAAAAATGGATTGTTGCGAATGATAAAGTAATGAAATAATAAAAAAAACAGAGTGTGTGTGTGTGTAATGATGGTTGTTGATATATATGGATACTATTAATTTACTCTTCCATAACGGACTCCTTACGAGCAGCAATCGTTTGTTGATTAAGAAGATATTTAAGTGTATATTGATTTGAATCACATCTAGCATGAGAAAAAAAAATTGTCAGTTAAAAAATAAAATAAAAAGAATAAAGAATACTTTACAATGTAGCAATATCATCACGAACACGGTTAACACCCTTGTGTAAAGCTCTAAATACAGGTTGGAATTGACCGCGATGATCGCGAAGATATCTGCCATGGGCAGTCATGACACTCGTAACCCACATCAAATGGAATTCAACATGGGGACTTGTCTCCATATGCATACCAATAAACGATAATAATTTAAAGAGATATTTTTCTGGCATACCACGGGCAACAAGATCTACAGAATCAGGTGGGATGCTTTCAAAGACAGTGTGTAACAAGGGCTTCTCATTCAAGCGGAAAGCCATACAAAGTGACTTGAGGTACTCCTTCTCTGCAAGTGCCTCCAGAACAGTTTCGGGTGTGATATCCATCTCAAGATCAAATGGATCAAAAAGAATATCTTCATCCAAGGAATAAATCATGAGTCCATCCGTTGTAGCAGCTGCCCAGGATCGTCCAGTGGGTGAGAAACGCACAGCCATCGACTTAATCTCGGGTCGAGCGGATCGTTTGGATAAATCACCAGTACGAGTACCAGGTAACGATAAATCAACACGGTCTTCACGATCAGATCCCTCATCGTCTAATTCTTCCAAGCTGCCAAATTGTGTCATATACTTGGAATTCAAAACTTCTTGTGTACCATCCAACGCAAGATTCTTGGAAATTTGGAACTTCTTGACAAGGAAGGAGCTAGCAACGTCGTAGATACAGATATATTTACTCGTACCGGAACCAATCAGACTTGTACCATCAGCTGTATAACAGATAGAGTTGAAGCATTTACCACTAGCTGCGTTGTCAGCAGATGTACGATCATCCATCTTACGGCCACCCATAATGTCTTTACGACCATCAATTGTGCCAACAATCAAGGCTTCTCCAATATCCCAAAAGGTAATATTACCATCCAAAGTAGCTGCAGCAATTTCCTTACCATCAGGTTTGAAAGCGACAGCCAAAACTTCTGTTTGATGAACAAGTGTTTCAACACTCTTACTGCGACCAAAGATATCCCAAGTACGAGCAGAGTGATCCCAACTACCACTAGCAAGAATCATGCCTGTAGGGGAGAATGCAAGAGAGCTGACAGGTCCAGTGTGACCAGCCAAGATATCCAATAATTTACCGGTTTGAACACTCCACACAAAGATCTCGAATGTATCCATCGTACCAGCACACACGATTTCTCCACTAGGGTCCACAGCAAGCGATGTGAATTGAACAGGGTTGGGACTGGTGAAAGTTCTGAAATTACGGTAACGCACCAAATCAAAGGCACGTACGGTACCATCCATACTAGCCGAGAACAAGACTTGACCTTGCTTGGCAAATTCCACTGCGGTGACACCACTGCTATGTTCACTGAAAGTAACAAAACAGAAACCCGAGGCGGTATTCCAAACCTTGATCTTACCATCATCACCACCAGTAGCCAACGATTGTCCATCGGATGAATAAGAGACTGAATTGATATCATAATGATGTCCCTGCTGTTTCAACACGTAGGTCTCCGATTGCCATTCCCAAACCAACAATTGGCCCAATGCAGCGGAGCCAAAGGCGAGCCATTCACCTGTGGCGTTAATGCAGACGGTGTCAATCTTCTTTTGTGAGATACTCAAGGTATGGATGGTGGTGAAATTGGGCACTTCATAAATACCAAACAGACCGTTTTCGAAACCGACAACCACTAGGTTGCTAGGGGCAAAAAATTGCGCTTCGGTCACTTTCACACTGATCTTGTTAAAGTAGTTCTTCTTTTGGATTCTCCATTTCACTTTATCCACACGCACAATCTCGTTGCCGTCCGCATCTAACTCTACCATTTCCGTATCTGAATCTTCGTGAATGGCGGCGTATGTTGAGTTTTTCCATTGAAATAAAGATCCATCTCGACTGATTGAATAAATCTATAAACAACCAAAAGTTTATAAGTATTCACACATACACACACACATTTTTTTTTCTTTTCGCAAAAAGAAAAAAGGAACACTTACATTCTTCATATCGGCGGAGAACCAGGCATTAATAATATAATCACGATGTCCAGAAAGTGTGGCAGACACGAAATCCTTGACGGTTTTATCAACAGTGAAAATACGGCATGTCATATCTTTGGAGGTTGTAATAATATACCTGTATAGGAAAAAAAAAAAAAGGGTTAGTTTTAAAAATTCGATAATCCACCTGCCCACTAATTGACATTTACTTTGAATCAGGGCTCCAGTTGATGTTGGTGACAAGATCATGATGACCAACACATGTAGTTAAAAGAATAAAGGGTGCAAATTCTCGGGTGTGGCTGGGAGCTTTCCAGATATTCACATTCTTTTCATGGGTGATGGCAAAATACTTTCCGTCAGGACTGAATTTGACAGCTCTGGCTCTCGCTTTAAAGTTCATGTGGGAAAGTACAGTTCGACGATTCAAGTTGATTAAAAGCGCACGGCCATCTATTTTAAAGCTTTAACACTTCAAAAAACTATCATTACAGAAAATCGACCGTTACCTTTGTCAACAACGACTAAAAGTGTGCCGTTGGGTGAAAGAGCCATGCGATCAATGTTTTTACGCATTTCAAAAGGAAGTGTACATGAAGTATTGCTATCATGGAAGAAAAAAAAAAGGGGATAATCGTTTTAGTTTCTGTTTGTATTTTTTTGTGGGCATGAGGGTTAATTACTTGATCAGATCAAACATGGAAACACGATTGCCAACAGGACTCAAAACAGAGTTTCCATCGGGTGTGAAGAGTACGTTGGCACCAGTATAAACTGTACCTAAAAGGTTAGAAAACTTTTCAATAGGTGAGCATCGATGGAGAACAACAATTTAAGGTAATTCAATTTTCTTCTTACCTTGTAAGAAGATTTCATTATTTATTTATTTTTGCTTTGGAGGAAAAAAAATCCAAAAAAGCTTTCCCCGGGTGCTATTTTGCAAGTTTCCCAATTTGACAGGTGGCTTATTTTTTTCCCTCCTTTTTTTTTCCCTTCCCGCTGCCCGGCCCAATCAGGCCCATCTTTGCAGTCTTGCATTACAAACAAGCACTTCCCTTCTCTCAAACATCTCATAATCCTTAAATAAGGGCTACTTGCATTTTTAAATAAAACATGAATTATAATATCTAGAATTCTGAAAAGGGGATCGAGTGAGGCTGTACCAAGATATATTGCCTTGAATTTTGGCTTGTAAAAATAAGGCCCACTAATTTTAACTAGAATACTAATTTTTATCATTCTGTATGGAGCACAGAACTTGGCCCTCTTTTACTTTTCGTTTATAGATTATACTATCTCTTTTTTAAAAGATATTCAGTCTACTCAAAAGCCGACAGAGTATGGCCTACTCTGTAGTGGCTACTAACGGCTGTTTAATATACAAAAGTGGGTCTACTTGCCATGGTCATAACAGTATGTTTTCTTTTATTAAAAGAAAACCAAAATACAATTGCTGGTGGAGGAATATTTTTCTATCTTTATTCGCCGTATAACTAGAAGGTCTGTTACGAATGCGTAAAAAAAAACAATGGTCGAATTGAAAGTTCGTTTTATACATAAAAAAGTATAATCGCGACATGTTTTAGACCTATATCTAAAAACAAATTACGCGTTTTTTTAAAAATTACTTCTTGTACCTTTTGCTTTAACTATTCAGTCTATACATAAATACTAAATTTTGGTACTTAGGAGAGGAAAAAGAGGATTTAATGATACCGGATTAACAAAAAAGTGGTATGATAAATCGATGGTCATATGATTAACGTTGTATTTATTCATATTTCGGTCGACTCAATTATAACATAGTGAAAAACAAAAAAAAGTATGAAGGTTTGGGTTTTTCTTTAAGAGTGTTCAATTCTTTCAGAATGTAATGCTTATGCTAGTACTCATATTAAAGGGCAGAATACATATGAAAATAGCGAGATTTTTTAAGTTTTGGAGTATTGCTTTGCATAAAAAGTTTGTTACAAAGTATGCTGACTGTGAATGACCTTCAGTAATGTGACATGCATTGTTATCTACCGATGTATGAATAGGGACAAGTTACAAAGTAGTAAAGGACGCAGATTACACGTATTAGACTAAAAATGCTTAAATTACCATTTAGTGCTGATAATAATTTAAATGATACGCGTTATCCCCATTTTTTTTTCTCAGCAGATGATTGGATGCTAATTTTGGTTTGAAAGTAACATAGGTTTGCTTAACTTCCCCCTCCCCCTTTCCATGAAAAGCTACAGCGTCAAAATTTATAGTTCTAAAAAATTAAATCTGATTTATACTTTTTTTTATAGTCACGTTTGTCGTAGTTGCTTGTTGAAAACTATTGAGTAGCCTTAAGAGCTGTATGTTTATCTCTATACTACATTTCCTATTTGACATAGACAAAACTTCCATTTTTTAAAAGTGTGACAGGAGTATTTGTAGAATTATCATTGATAGTGCCATTGCCAATTTTGGTTTGATAGTAACACAGGAAGCACATGAATGGCATGAGAGCCCTTTTTTTTTTTTTTGTCAACAAAGGTTATATAATGTGTCCATAGATCCATCCAGCCCCTAAAAACGTTATTAATAAAATATGAGTCTTTTGAAACTCTTCTGTAAGTACATCATTTGTGACAAAAGGACCGATAGTGGATGCACAGGTTATGGCGCGAAAAAAAAAAAACCAAAAAAACAATGTTTCAAACTGATGTTGACAGAAGGCGTTTATTATTTATAAATCCGGTTCCATATATTTTTGTATAATATATGATTGATATAATAACAAATAAACAAAATAGCTTTCTTGAGAGAGAGAGAGAGATACAACGCGACATTTTAGAGGACCAGAAGAGTCCGAAAATAAATTAACTGTCAGATAATTACTGTTTACTGTTTTCCCTATATATTTTCCAGCACTTTTTTTCTCTCTCTCTTTCTTTCTTTTTATTCATACCAAAGTAACAGTATTACCAGGATGAGTTCTTTATTGTTATGTCAGACCCCTGGAATTCTCAGTTGAGCGATATGCTTTTATGTCAACCTTGGGAAATAAAAGGTGTTGAAAAGAGGCAAGGTAATTATTGAAGTTTCCTTTTATATGCATTTGCTTTTTTCTTTTACTAAAAGGCCTTTTGTTAAATACTTCAGCAGCACAAATTCCCATCAGATCTGAGGGCCCCACAAGACATATTACCTTGTTTTTAATTAACCTCTTGACAATCAGTCATGAAAGACTATTTACGAATTGTTGCAGGAGAAAAACTAAATGAACAAATTTATTAATCTAGAGCAAATTATTTAAAGTGAGGTAAATATGTTTTGGTTTTCCTATCATTTTAATTCTTGACTAAACATCTTTTCCCTCAAGTCTCGCGGGGAAGTTAAAACTATTCATCCTTTTCTTGCAGAAGGAATTACTATAATTTCTTACTTCAAGTACACCGATGCCGTCAAAGCCCTGTGTCAGCTTTGGCCATTTATTCAAGGCTTGATTTGCGAAACCTTGTTTAATCAACAAGCCTTTGAATAATAAGGTTTCGCATGATCGGCAATTCAGAAAAGACGCCTCTGAATGCGAGATTACTTAATGGTGTGGTACGTGTAAAAAAAAAAAAAAAAAAATTGTTTGTTTTTGACAAACGACGAATTGGAGTTCGCGTCCAAAATTGACGTAATCCATACATTTTCAGAAGCATGGGACTCAGACTACGTGCGAGTAACTAATATTGAATATGGTGATGATCGCAGCACCGACATATTATTTTCGCGTCTGGGTGGTGTAGCAATCAAGGTTGGTTTTATGTAGTCTGTCAAAAGATGAATGGATCATATGATCTAATAAGCCATCTAATTTAGGGTACAATTGTACGAGTGTTCGCAGCTAACAAAAATCTTTTTGATTGTACATGCAATGTAGATGAATTTTCAAGATTGAAATAATCATCTGCTTGCAACGAAAAATTGATGATTCGGGGTAGCATGTCCGCCTTTAATCTTCCGGAGAACCACTCAAATTTTTCTGTCGATCCCTTCAGTATGCGCCGTCCAGCAATTGGGCGCCCTTTGGAATCAGACTACTCCTCCTATTCTAGTTCAGGTTGCACCTGTAAACGTTCAGGCTTCAAATCCTCTCTTTCCTGCTCGGATCGTTCTTCATTTACAGAAACCTCTTAGGAACCTTACTCTGCTAAGGTTTCTGATGTTAGATCATTTGAAGCCAATACCAAGACTCTTTCAGCCAGCAGCAATGTATCCTCAAAACCCAATCCTGTTGCAGGCACCTCATTTGCTTTATCAAATAATGCGACAAGCAAGAACAACAATGTTCTTGCTTGTAAACCCATTTTCAAAAAAAAACAGATCTCACGCATCTGTGGTAAGCACTGAGGTAACAGCAAAGGCCTTCAGATCCTGTAGTGATTAAAAAACCTTGGAGCATATTGGATACCAACAAGGCCATAAAAAAATCAAGATGCCAGAACAACCTTCATGATCCGAAACCTCCCCAATAGGTATACACAGGTAAGTATTAATTTGAGTATAAAAGATGATCGGGAGCTGCACGCTTCTTCTCACTATTTTTTTATAGGAGCAAGTTCAACTCGAATACGCGGTGTAAGTTGTCTTACGCTGACATTCAAGGAAAAAAGGCTCTGATTAAAAAGTTTCAGAACTCTCAAGTCATGGAACAAGAGCCCAGTTATCAGCTAAAAGTGTTTTATTCTTCTGGCCCTTTAAAAGGAAGAGAACAGCCTTTCCCAAGACCAACTGGAGACGGGCATGACAGGGTTTAAAAATTGCTCTGTCCTTCTTTTGTTTGGTATTTATCCGTTTTGATTATGCCTTTTTTTTATAAAGCAAAATAATAATAATATTAATAAATTATACGCCTATTAAACTAAAAATGCTTATTACTATAGTGCTGATAATAATTCATGCAAATCGCTTTATCCCCAAAAAAAATTCCGAGCAGCAGATGATTAGATGCTTATTTTGATAGAAGAGAAAAAAGTTTTGTTTAACCCCCCCCCCCTCCCATTCGATTCTAAACCATAGAAAGCGACAGCGTCCAACTTCAGAACTCAAAAACTTGAATTAGTTTATATTTTTTCATAATCACATTTGTCGTAGTTATTGGTTGAAAGCTACTTCATAACCCAAGGAGATGGATGTGCATCTCCAAACTATCTTTCCTATTCAACATATACAAAAACACCATGGAAACTCACGTTTTTTAGGGTGGGGCAGGAGTATTTGTAAGGTTGTCATTGATAGTCGGGTTGCCGATTTTGGTTTAGAGTAGTTACACAGAAAGCAATGTTGAAGGACATGAGAGCTTTTTTTTTTCTTCTCAACAAGGGTTTCATGATGTATCCGTATCTCTATCCAATTTATACAAACCATTTTGATAAAAAAATGTCTTTTCACGCTCTTGTATAAATACATCATCTATGCTTGTAACAAAAGGACAGATAGCGGATGCATCACCCACAAGTGATGGCAAAAAAAAAAAAAAAAAAAAAAAAAAAAAAAAAAAAAAAAAAGATGATGGAAGAAGGTGTTTATTATTAATTTATTTTTTTATAATCAGTCGCTATATATTTCTGACATAATACATGATGCGTATCGAACAAACAAACCAAAAGTAGCTTCCTTGCGAAACACAACACGACATTGAGAAGAGTCCAACTGTCAGATTATTAATAATTGTTTACTGATTTTAACATATATATTCCCACCACTTTGTTTTCTGTTATTCTTTCCCCCTCTTTTACTTTTTAAAAACAATTGTTGGTGTCAAAATGAGTTATTTTTCACATTTGCATGTTGGGATCCAACCCTCTTTACGAAGTGGGCCTCTATTGTGCCAACCTTGGAAGCCGGACAACATCTTTTTGAATGATGACTGCCCAAGTACCTCTACCAGACCACAAGGTTTGTTGTATTCATTTTTCTAAACAGCTATTTGTTTATTTAAAAATTCTTTCATTTAATTAGACACCTCAATGACGCCAAGCGACTTCAAATCTGATCATCCAACAAGACATATTGCTTTGTTCCCTATTAACTCCTTGACTTTAAGTCACGACAGGTTATACGGACTGTTGCAGGTATTATTATTTTATTTTTATTTTCCTATCATTTTGGTTCTTTACTGAAACTCCTTTTCCTCAAGTCTTGTGGGGGTGAGTTTAAAACCCTTTGCCCTTTGTTTACAGAAGGAGCTACAATCGTTTCTTACTACAAGTACACGGATGCCATGAAAGCCTTGTCCATCATCAATGACAGCTTCAACCATTCATACCGGGCTTGCTTTGCAAAATCTTGTTCGGTAAACATGCCGTTGAACAATAAGATTTTTATGGTGATGAACTCACAAGGCGGAAGATTACTTAATATTATGGTATGCGAAAAAAAAAAAAAAAAAAAAAAAAAAAAAATTTAAAAACACGCTTTTTTTGACAAACGACGAATAGGATCTCGCGTCTCAAATTGGCGTAATTCATAATTTCTCAGAAGCCTGTGCATCGAGGACCTTACAGCTGGTAAATCTTGAATACGATGATGAGCGTGAAACAGAAATACTGTTTGCACGTCTTAATGGTGTGTCGATTGAGGTTAGTTTTTTTTTATAGTCTTCCAAAAAAGGAATGGATGAGATGATCTAACCATTCATTTAATAGGGATCGACCATCCAAGTTCTTCCAGCAAATAACAATCAGTTTGATTGTACGTGCAATGAGGTTGCATTCACAAAGTTGAAAGAACCTCCAACTTGCATTACGAAACCAGTGAATAGAAGTATCACGTCTGCTCTCAATCTTTCGGAGAACCACACATACTTTTCCAAAGATCCGTTTCGTGTGCTTCCTTGGTCTTCCAAAGGCCCTTTAAATCCAGACCGTTTCTCCTCTAGTTCCGGCCGCAACCTTAAAAATTCCGGCTCCAAGCCCTATCTCTCTAGCTCAGATTACATCTTATCCGCAGAGGCCTCTGATAAGATCAATGCTTCTGCCAAGAAAAATCCAAGTCTTCCGGCCCATCTTCATCTCGTTCGGCTGCGATTTCTGACGTTGTGTTATCTAAAACCAATGCAAAGTCTCCAGTAACTACAGCCAACGTCTATAAAGCTCCACCTTCAAAGATCGGTCTTATGGCAGACTCTGTATCTGTTTTATCAAATGGTGTCGCTAACAAGGTCAAGAAAGGGTCACCTGGGCCAGCAACTTGCCAGAATAAAAAATCTTACTCGTCTGTTGTAAGTGTGGGGGTCAAAATAAGGGCAAAGCCTTCACTGCCTTTACTGCCTCCAGCTCCTTCAGTTCCTTCGGCTCCTGTTAACGCCTCATATAAACTGGATATAAATAGGGTGATCACAAAGCAAGACACCAGAACAACATTTATGATTCGTAACATTCCCAACAAGTACTCACAGGTAAGAAATAATTTGAATATAAAATACGTACGAAAGCCGCATCCCAATATTTTTTTCTTGTATAGGAAATGGTTATGAATTTAATAAACGAAACGCACAAAAATACATTCGATTTTTTTTATCTTCGAATGGATTTTAAAAATAGATGCAATGTTGGCTATGCCTTCGTTAATTTTATTGAGCCAAAGTAAGTATCTCGTACAGAAACATGTACTCATACATTCTATTCATGTACTTTTTTTAATCATCTGTAGGAGTGTTATCAGCTTTTATCAAGAACGCGAAGGCAGTAAATGGTAATGAAAAACTATAAAATAGAGAAAAAAAAGAGAGACGCTTCTTCTCACTATTTTTTTTTTTTTTTTTTTTTTTTTGTAGGAGCAAGTTCAACTCCAATAAGCGATTCCAGTTGTCTTACGCTGCCATTCAAGGAAAGAAGGCTCTGATTAAGAAGTTCCAGGACTCTCAAGTCATGGAACAAGAGCCTGATTACCAGCCAAAATTGTTTTATTCTTCTGGCCCTTTAAAAGGAAAAGAACAGCCTTTTTCACGACCAACTGGAAATGGTCGTAAGGCTAAATCCCAAACTCGACGGGGTTAAAAAAAAATTGCTTTCTTGTCCTTTTCTCTTTTTCCCCTTTCTTTCGCCTTTGTTTCTTTCCTGTTTTTTAATTTGTTTTGACATATTTGTCTTTTGTTTTCTTTTTTTACGTTAAAAAAACGAAAAACAAAAATTTTATTAATAATAAATTATAATTTATACCAGTATTTACAGTTTTGGAATATTTGCTAAATGGAAAAGCCACCAACATAATAGGCTTATAAAAAAACAAGCTGACCACAGGATTTCTCTTAAATTTTGACTACAGTAGTTTTAATTAAGAGTCCATGATTTTTCTTCTATGATATGACTAGGAATCTGCAATTCGGTAAAACGCTCCTGCACCAAGGCTCTTTGGTCACTATTTCATATGCATATGGCTCTAATCCGTAAACTAAATGGTTGTCGAATTGGGTTATACCAGGTGGGTTTATTAGAGATGATTGTTCAGCGCTATCAATGGTACTGGACGAAAGTAGAGAATTGAATGTCGGTGGGGTAGCGTCTTGCTTGATTAAGAAAAGCATATGATTGGGTACATTTTTTGTACGTACATTATGTACTAAAGAATCTTGACTTCCTCTGCTCCACTAATTATACACTATTCTCGTGTATTATTTGTGCAAGCTTATAATGAATTGCATAGTCTACAAACGGAGTTAACGAAAGATATATGTTTCTGTTATCATTAAATTGGTGTACTGCTAAAGTAGGAGGAAAATGTGTAAAATGTTTCATCATATTGAAGAGGCCGGATAAGTGCCCTATTGCATGCGTATGTGACTCTTATATTAAATCCTCACTTCATCCAAAAGACTAACCTGCTTGAGCTTGCTCTTAGTGTCGTATTTGGGTACGATTCACTTAAGAATAATTAAGCAAATCGTTTAAATGAATAAACTATGAAATTAAAACAACCTTTGATGTTGCATACCAGCATATGCTTGTATACTGCTATAAAACTTCTCCTACTACGAGTACATACTTCTATATTAAGGATTGCATGATTGGCCTAAATACGATACACGAATGACAGTTGGATACAGAATGCTATACCACTGAGTTACGATATCACCGATCGAGAAGAGAAGCTTCTCAGATCAAATCAAGAATTATAAGAAAGAGAAACTTAATATTAATAGTTCTCTCAATGGCTTAGCTACCCAGAGAGAGAATAGAACAGCAATTATTATAAATGGTTCATTTACTTATATATTGATATAGTTATACTGCTGATAAAGAGTATAAAGAAATAGTGTATGAATTAATGGATACCTATCTTCTGCAACCAAATATACAAATAACGATAAGACATTTTATATTTGGGATCGTATTTTATTCATTACAAAGATAATGAATAAATGATCAACTATAATGTTCTACTGCCAATTACACTTGACAAACAAGTATACATCTTTTACAGTAACCGTTGCATGATCTGATAAATATGTGTCTAGTAACACAAGATTTATTAGAGTACTCATGCTCCCGATCTGTTGATATGGGACAACGTTAACTGGAAACAATTCTAACGAGTAGTATTCATTTAACCCAAGGCGGGAAACAAAGTATAGATCTATTCCACAATCAGAAAGGTTGACTCATCATTAAAACTCAGGAGGGTTGTGCAATATAAAAAGGATCAATTATTTCATAGCAGCAGAGTTCTTTTAGTCTATTTTTACCTCGAATAAAGATATACTTTTATCTCATTACTTTTCTATTGTAATATTTTGTCAAATACCACACACTTACCCCAACATACCCGGAAATCCTCTCTCTTTATTGATTGCTAAAAATTCTTGACATCCTTGCTGTTTGGGGTTCTCAAATATTCGTCCCCATAAATTGCCACAATCGCATGGCAAAAGTGCTTCAATGACTCCATGGCTGTGGAATCAGCAAGTCTGATGTACTCATCAACAGAATCCGATGATACACCGTAAGCTAATTGACGCATAGCTGCGGTCACTTTCTGGATGGGTGAAAGTCCAGGCTTTCCAGCGGAATCCAGTTTCTGGGTGAAGTATTCATCCTTTAATTGAGCTGTTTCGACAATTTGCAAAAACAGATCACGCTTCATTCTAAATCGGCGACGAAACTGTTGGTCTGTATAAACAGGGTCATCAAAAAAGTAGTCGTCGAATAGACGTTGATGCCCGGCAACACGGTTTCTATTAACATAGCGGCGACCAGGAACGGATCCACCTATCTTGGGTGTATCTTCGGTAAGTTGTATAAGATACTGAAGAGCTTCTTGGATACACCGCAAAATTTCTATCGCGGTCAATTTTTGATCAAATATTAACCAGCAAAAATGCAATGAATTTTTGACCGCCGTCGCGGCGATGGCGGTCAATTTTTCACAGTAATCGCGGCGATGGCGGTTAATTTTTGACTGTAATCTTCGCGAATGCGATCAATTTCTGCACTTTTTGACCGTAATCTTCGCGAATGCCATCAATTTCTACCCTTTTTGACCGTAATCTTCGCGGATGCCGTCAATTTCTACACTTTTTGGCCGTATTTATCAAAAATACGATACTATTACTGGTCGTATTTACCACGAATGCCAACAATCCCTTGCTTATCAAATTTTATACCCTTGTATTATGAACAATTATATGTTTATATTATGAATAATTGGATTTATTTTTTATTAAATGTTTATAAAATAACAACGGCAAAAGGGATTATGGAATATGAGGTGAAACTACAGATAAAGTGGATACATAAATTATCGATAAAATGGATACATAAATGGATACATAAGAGTATTATACAAATAGAAAAGTTACATACCTACAATTAAAAATATTATTGGCTGGCTTATGTAGGTTACAGCTGCTATTTTATTTACCTTATCCTAGTGTATGCTTTGTGTTGATACGTAAGCGTATTATACGAATAGAAAAGCTACATACCTAAAATTAAAAATATTAGTGGGTGGCTTACATAGGTCACAATTGCTTCTTTATTTACCTTAGCCTAGTGAGTGTTTTGTATACATTATATCTACAGACTATTGTGTTAAAATATAGTACAATTATATACAATAAGCTCCTTACATTTCTATCTAGTGGCAATATATAGAAAAGCAGGTATAGTCAGTTGTAGAGAAAAATATTGGACTTAACTTGACGGATGTAAGAAGTCCACTAACAGGTTTACATTGTGCGTGGGTAGGGAAAGGGTAAATCTATGTCAAAGTAAGTTATATTTAATATTTATAAACATACATAAAAAATTTAAATACAAAATCAGTTTTTGGGGGGAAAAAAGAAAACTTTTATTGCTATGTAAGAAATATTGAGAAGGTTTTGACTAAAAATCTTGGAATGGGGACTTTAAAAGAAAAGGATCTAATCCAAACGAGCTTGTCGACACAATCTTGGCAACATTGTTTTACTGTATCTGTATTAGCCTTTTAATTAAAATCTTGTTCTTCTTAAATTTCTGCTTTTGTTAAGGTTCTGAATTACAGTACCTTCATGTTGGATTGGTGAAAATCATAACGCCATAATTTGAGGCCATTCCCTTGGTTAAGTCATACGTTGAGAACGAGCAAAAGAAGTTTGTGGTTTTAAATGCTGACGAAATTATGTGTTCAGTTCTGACCAATGCCACTGATTATCCATGCCACAGTAACTGGTGATGCGTTTAAAGCGAAAAACTTTATTGTCCTTTTTCGTACAGCCATCTGGGCGGTCTTGTGTATAATCAATTTTTTGAAGGATTGTAAGCCTTGAAATCTGTTTATCAGGAGGAATGGTTTACCCATCGGTAGAGCGTAGTATTTGTTGCTGTGCAAGGTTCTTTTTTTTTTTTTTTTCTTCTTTTTTTGAGAAATGAAAAGCAGCGCCTTAACCATAGGTTTAAATTATTGTAATAATCCAGTCATAACCTTATCTGTGCTGACATTCATTAATTCTGAAATCCTGTTTTCAGCGTTTGATCTGGTTAGCGAACGTCAGTTGATATTATTGATGATTGCAATAAGCGACATCATGACATTCATGGGAAACTTGTTATCAATTTCTCAACTGGATAGATCCGTTATTTACAATTTCAAGTTATCTATCGGATTCCAAACTCGTTCAGAGATATGATTAACATAAAACCTGCTTATCACAAATTGGAATGAGCCAGAATCTCCTGTCGCGAGGTTGTCCGCATATCGACTGTTTGTCTGATCACTTTCCGCCCTGGCTCAAAAATGTAACTGCAGAAACATCCAGGAAATTCATTTTCCAAGAAGATGGCGCTTCCTGTCACACTGGCAGCTATACAAGCTGGTACAAGGCGAGATGTGATGTTGACGGGTTTGATTTTTGGCCTTTACACACTGCATTTAGTTGTGCTCAGACTTTAAATAGCTGGGCTACACTATAAATGGCTGGGCTACAGTGTATTAAACGTCCACCACTATAAAAAAACCTGGCTGAAGCCAAAGGAATCAATCATGCTGTTTCAAATAATTTCAATAGACTTTTCAAAATAATCTTGTAAAATGGGGCCGCAAAAGGTCATAAAAATTAGAAAGATACTGGGACAATGTCTATACTTTCATCTTTTTTTAAATTTTCTGCGTCTTTTTTAAAGTCACGTAGCATTTTTTTTTCTTACATATGTAAGACCATTAGCCTTGTTCTAACTATGACCCACTCGATATGGTATCTTATAGTGACTAATACTGATAAACAGAGGCTTATGATACCTATAACTTGTAACGGGAAGATCCTTATCGTACAACGAAGGTTGACGAGTTGCAAAGTTGGAGTATATCTTTTTTTTTAAAAAACAAGAAGAGGCATTATAGTGTTTCTTGAAAAATCAAGATCGTTATTGATTAACCTTCTCGCAATATTCGTTTCACTTTTCTTCCAAAAAGAATAATGGTATGCAGGAATAAAAAAAATTGAAAAGAAAAGAAGAGAAGAACAAAGTGTGTGAACAGGCTTATTATTTATAGACTCATAAACAAGAGCAGGTTTATGTCAGGATGATCTAATTGTTTATTTAGATAATCAAAAAAACTGTGTGAACGAGTTTTACGTAGACTGATAATTAGTATCTGGCTTATGTCAGGATGATTAAATTGTTTATTTGATTGATCATAGTGTTTGGACTTTACTTATAATAGAAATATCTGCAAAAGTAAATAAAATTATTCTCTTGGTAACTTTCGATTGGACATACTAAAGTATTATAGAATTAGTCTATTTGTGTGATTAATAGTGAACTTTGTAATAAAACGAGTGATAAGGTAGATTGATAGATGACAATTGTAACAACACCTGGTACCATTATAGACCTCGGCTGAACGGTGTTTGTTATTTGGGACCTTTCGACACGGGGGACATGTCTGGGGGTGGAGAATAAATCGTAAATATTATAATTTTTTTTTTGAATTTAATAATATATTGACTTACCGAACTATCAACATATGTTTACGATATGGATGATTGGGGGTCTGTTGCAGGTCTTTGGAATCTACTTGGACGTAAGTTGTTGTTTTTTGCATGAAACTTGCAATAGAGTAAATATTTCGAGCGGCGTTGGTATCTCTATTCCATAATTTGTTACAACTGTTGCAAGCCAACAAATTGTGGATCTTTCCGACATCAGGGATTCAAACATT
>JAEPRD010000055.1:0-180044 GCA_016758985.1 Mucor saturninus
TCGTTTTCAAGTATCTCCGACGCCAAGTAATTAGTAATCATGACTCATGGGTTTCGGCCACGTAAGCTGAAACCAACACTAAGACTAATTAAGTAAGCCAAGACATTCTTAAATGCAAACCCATGTTGTCTGAAAAAAATAAATACTCCCCCTTTCCCTTGCCTTCCCCGTCCCATGTCGGTTATCTTGTATTCCTTCCCCTTCCTTGTATAATCTATCATTATTATTAAATATTTTGTAAACCTCTCTTCCTTCGTCTTGTATAACTAGTAGGTATCTTCTGATATTATTGCTATAATATAATCCTAACCATGTGCCTGACAGCGGGAGTTATATTGAGAGCATGTTTATTGATATGTTTTACAAGGAGTTCGGTGGCGGGCAAGATATACTGATATGATTTTTGGTACAAGGTTTTACAGGGCGAGTAAGTTCATGACATCTTCCATCCATCTTTGCCTTTACAAAAATGCTCACAAAAAACCAAGCCATCTGTATGTTTTTCTATGTAGACTATACTGAGGAAAACGTTAAAATTTATAAAAAAAAAATCGAGGAGTTTGAAGACTCTGAATTATGTTGGAACATCAGAGAAGGAGAACCGGTTATGGTCATGAAACATAGAATCAGAGGCGATCCACTGAATTATCGGCTGTATCCTGATAAAAGCCCCACAGAAAAAAAAGTTGATAAGAGAGGAAGAGTTGAGTTGGTCACTTTAGCACAAGTCAAACAATTCATCAACGAAGTCTATTGTCCATGTCCACCAAGGAACGCTGAAGTTTATCTAAAAGAAGAATTTCAACACAAGAGATTTATAATTTAGTCAAGACTTATACCACTGTTTTCCGTGAAAAAACATCACAGTCATTTGCAGCCTGGTGTCGCAGTAACAAGCTGAATTTTCTACTTGCGAAGGAAAAAAAAAATACCAAATTGTCACCAGAGAATTGTATGTTCTGGAAGACGTTTATTACGGTAAACCAAGATGTGCATGACAGAATTAAAATGATCTCTAACGTATTTAATTATAGACGACCTTGTCGATTCGATTTGCACGTACTTTCCAAGATACCAAGAATCATTAAAAACCCTTAAAAAAAGTGGATACGAAATCATAGGATACGCTCGAACATCACCAACAGGTGGAGATGTTACCAATAGAACACGACTTTTAAAATCAATGATAATGAATTTGAAAGAGCGATCATATGCTACCAAAGTATTTGTTTCACCATGTAGCTGGGCTTCTACGCCACTGGAATCGCGTGACCTACGACCAAATTCAGCTATTATGGACAATTTAGACGTTGATGGTAACACGCAAGATTTGCTTGTCTATATCAAATCTGTCAGTCATGTTTGCTTGGTTGTCATTGATTTTGCAGGTTTAACCACAAGAAGCGAAGACATCATCAAGCTGGTTAAAACCAATCCATCTTTAAAAAAGATTGCAGTCGAAATCTTTGCCCAATGCAATGAGAGTGTTTGGGAAATTCGAAAGATAAAGCAACGAATTAAGAATAAAAATAAAGAAATTTGACGAAGTCAAATTATCAAACTGCAAAAAATAAACTAATGTCTTTATTATACAATAAATTGGGTTCTTTATATACATATTCAGGGCTGGCTGAATATCAATCATTTAAGTGAAACCTGTCAAATATACAATAGGCGTATTGTCAATTAAAGATCGAGCATCTCATGGTACCTTCGAGAATCTTGTTATTGACGAGCGATCATATCATTGGATTGTATTATCTGGAATAAATGTATGACTACTGTTTTCTATATATTGGTGAGTAATCAATGCGTAGTAAAATAGAGTATAATAGCATGTATTTAATTTTAAGAGTAATACAATAATGATTTATAGAAAGGTTATCAAAGAAAAAAGAAAGAATTGATGATAGAGTTATATCTGTATATAAACTCGATCACAATAGTGTTTATTTCTAACACTGAGAAATTAGTTGAGGATAATGATTTATTACAAAAGTTTGAGGTTAGCAAATATTCCATTCAAAGATCAAAATAATTTAACAATTGCTAGAATATAAATTATTTTATTTAAAGATCAAAATAAATGTGGTGATCCACCTACTGTTGTTATCAATCACACCATAAAACAATACTAAATTAAATCTCATTTCATCATCCCATACATTATTACATCACAACACGAACTAGGTTCTTATACATTATATCATATCCAACTACAAGCACTATTTTAGTGCTGTGTAACTTATGTGGTAATTGATAAAAAGTATCACTTCAGAATTAATGAGATAAATGTATATTTTTATTATGGTAAAAATAGACTAAAGAACTCTGCTGCTATGAAATAATTGATCCTTTTTATATTGCACAATATCTCCTGGGCTTTGATGATGAGTCAACCTTTCTGGTTTTGGAATATATCTATATTTTGTTTCACGCCTTGTGTTAAGCGAATACTACTCGTTAGAATTATCTTCGGTTAACTTATGTCCCGAGATGAAGGATCGGGAGCACAATTATTCTAATAAA
This sequence comes from Mucor saturninus, assembly GCA_016758985.1. Classification (NCBI taxonomy): domain Eukaryota; kingdom Fungi; phylum Mucoromycota; class Mucoromycetes; order Mucorales; family Mucoraceae; genus Mucor; species Mucor saturninus. Next base: position 2,530 of record JAEPRD010000055.1, read on the forward strand.
TATTTATTGTTTTGAAACACTTATTTATAACGTTTCGTACAGCGATTACTGTCAAAGATGCATACTTGTTTCAAGTTAAATTGGCGGTAGAACATAGTCGTTATAGTTGATAATTTATCCATTGTCTTTTCCCATGGATAAAATACGATCCCAAATATAGAATGTCTTATTGAGCTTTATATATTTGGTTGTAGAAAGTAGGTATCCATTAATCCATACTGTGATAATTGAGGATAAAAAAGGGAAATGTAAATTGGAAAATAAAGCAAGTAAAGAAATGAGACTCTATAATCCTTTATTATAAGTTGGAGAGTTTGTCATGATAAAAATAGAGGTCCTTTTTATATTCAATTATTACTTCAAGATTTTTCCTGCGCAGATCGAATTGACTATTTACCCGCAAACTGGGAAATGGTAGAATTAGATTTAGAAATCAGTTACATATAAAACATAGCTTATTGTTATATACAAGGAGCTAGTTGACCCATATCCGGCACTTCTAGAGCATTATAGTTTATCCATTCAATGACAGGGTCATTGATTGGATTACTAAAATAAATTTATGAGAAACTAGAAGATTCGGTAGCTACTCGACCAATTCAGGAACGATTATGAAATCTGATCTCAGTTTGACATATGAGGGAGCTAGTACTGTGTCGTACCAATAGGAATGTAATCGCAATATGGTACTTATAATACATAGGTTATATGTATTATAATTGAGTGACAAGATAAGAGTAATTATATTCGTGGAATTAGGCGTCAAATACGACACATACACTATTTCTGTTATACACTTAATAAGGTGTATAATTATGTCAATATATAAGTAAATGAACCACTTATGATAATAGCTGTTCTTTTCTCTCTATGGGTAGCTAATCCATTGAGAGAACTATTAATATTTGATTTCTCTTTCTTATATTCTTGATTTGATAGGAGAGGGTTTTCTTTCTTCCAATCAAGATATAAACTCAGCAGTGATATGATTCTATATCCATCTGTCATTTATATTGTTAATTATGCCAATCATGCAATCTTTAATATAGATGTATGTACTCGTAGTAGGAGAAGTTGTATAGTAGTATACAAGTGTATGCTGGTATGCAACATCAAAGGTTGTTTTAATTTCATAGTTTTATTTATTTAAACGATTTGCTTATTTATTCTTAAGTGAATCGTACCCAAATACGACAATGAGACTACCTACTTCTTTCTCAAATCTATCAAGATACACCCTAAAATAAATCAGCCATCAAAATAATTTTTTTGATCGATATTGGCGATATCGCTCAAAAAATCGAAAATATCGATATCTCCGATATTTTCGATTTTTTGAGCGCTGATCGCAAAGGCCAAATTTTCAAATCTCTATAAAAACAACCTATACATAGATAAATAGATGTAGAAATATCACGTTAAAAGATAAATGTGATTTATTAAAGAAAAAAAATCTTTATGGCGATGATTGCCAGGGTAAGAAAAAGGCAACCTCAGATTACGTAATAAAATGAGAAAAAGGGACGTGTGACTATGGGTTTTAATGATTTTCCAACACTGCCGGTAATACTCTTATCGACTTTGAAAGCCTTACCAGTTTTTATTACATATTTGATGTTAGACCTGTCGACCGCATTCACCAATTCGATAGTAGACACAAGGTCCTTTGCATCAAAGACGACAATTTTTTTTTTTGCTCTGCCTCATCATGTGCGGGATGGCCTTTAAATAAGGGGAGACGTCATGATTCTTTATAAGTTCACCAAAAACGAAATTCGAGCCCGGAGTACTTTCTTGATATGTAAAGTCAAAAAAGAACAAGCCTTTACACACGTACCAGTTTTCGAAAGGCCGAGACATCCAAATTACTTCAAGTGAGCACACATGAATTTAGATTTGCAAAAAAAAAAAAAAAAAAAAAAAAAAAAAAAATAGGATAGTGCCTTGAACCTGTCATTTACAAGACTGATGCTGTAGAAAATAATCAACCCGTACGGCGTTGCCAAAAAAAGGAATTGAGTCTGAATTTTTTTTTCTTATTTAAACAAACTTTGTTTTTAAACCTTTTTATTCTTATTCTTTTTCCCCTTTTCTTTTTCTTCCAGGTTAATTTATGTATATGCGAATAGTTAATGATATCTGATTCATTATAACCATTTTTAATTTAATTTAGATTTAGTTATGTGACTGATAGTAAACGTGTTACAACTTTTTAATAGGATCAGACCAATGCTCTTTGCTCTGTAAGGAACTCTAACTACTTTCTTATTTCTATTAGCGCATTTTTATAACTTAAGGAATCAATACATTTATTACTTGTGGAAAGGTAAATAACTTGATTTTGGTATACTTGTTAATTTAAGTTAACCCAATTTTTTAAAGCTGATTGATATTACTATTTATTTGAGGCTCGTACATCCTACGGTTTTGTAAAGGTACACATTGCTAAACATGATAATTTATTCTCTTATTAACACAAACCATCTTTATGCAGGTAAGTGATACTGCTATTCGTCTGAGGTCTTCGTATGGTCACTATCGTAGTTCCTCTCATTATGTCTATCTCTGGTCATATTTTACTGGTCAATTTCCATATTTGAAAAGTTCCATCATGATCAGATTCGACGTTATTTAGTTTTTTTATAAATAAAATTTTGTTTTTCCCAATATATATAAACGTATCAATTTCAAGCCTGCATACTGATTTAGTAGGGGTGTAAAAGTAATATTATATCGATTATCGATTACCCCATTTTTTTTTACCCCATCCAACGATATTTTGTTTTTGATTTACGGATCGATATTGTCAATCGCGATATTTTGGAAAATTTGATCGATATTGCCAATCGCGATATTTTAAAAAAAAATATCGTTATTTCCTCTCTAATTTGTCAGCGATATTCTTCACTTTTTGATCGCTGATTTATTTTAGGGTGAATACCTGTGCCCAACCCAACAGGATTGCAAGTACAAAACCAAAATAGCCCAAGGAAGGTGGCAATTAAAAGAGAAGCAGGGGAAAAGAAAGCAAAAAAAAAGATAGACATAAGCTTGGAAAGAAACTAGATGAAGTAATTGTTAATCTGCTAAAAGAAGAAGTTGAATATATGTATGATAAAAAGTGGAAGCAATTTCTTTTCAAGAACAGTAATACCGCGAGTAGTAGCAGTGGTGAAAGTTCTTTGTTAAATCGATTTGGCGCAACATTATCCAAGAAACAGCTTCCTACTGGAGTAGTGCCACTTGTAAAGCAAAAAATTGAGCTTATGCTACATAACAATGAAGTTGAAGGTATGTCTGGAGGCGATATACCAAAATCGGCCATGTGGCTATACACCAAGATTCAACATTTCAAAGAGCAAAATTTGATCAATATCCATGGTTTGGCCAATAATTTCTTGGAAAGAGTTGAACATAACACCGATAATAATGTTAAGAATCAATCATCCAGCAGAAATATCAGTGATAAAGAAAGCACCGAAGAAAATCTAATGATCAAAGCAGCCATTACTGAAGAAGAAAAGAAACAAAAAGACACGGGTTACAGAATAGTGGGAAAAACACTCAAGTCAGTAATCGATAGTAAATTCGACTATGACATTCTACGTGAAAGGCTCGATATGTTACAAACAACATGCAGAAAATCAATAGCAGGTCTTTCTAAAGCTATTGAAACGCTGATTGAAATTTTGTTTTCTGGAAAAGTTGGACAAGACAATTCGGCCACTACCAATGTTATTTTTAAATTGGATGACATTGATTTTAGTAACCAAAACATTGCAAAAGGTGAACAAGATATTGCTCTTTTGTCAAATGAAACTTTGAAATCACTGGAAGAAGCAGATTTGTTTTCATATGCCGGTTTTTGGACAATCATGTCAACATGTATAGGCAAAAAATTTGTCGATAAAAAAAAATAACTCGTACGTATTTCATTGTATCTTTGTGAGGCCACTTTTCTAACATATCTTCAGTTTTCTTCATGCAATCAATGCCAATATGAATGAGGCCGATGCTTTCGATTTCACTACTACAACTGCTCTTGCTAGCGCTTGTAAACAATTCCACACAAATTTTGAGAACATGTGGTCAAACGAATTCTACAAGCAAGATCTAAGAGTGGTGGTGACTTTGCTGCTTAAATTAAATCTTGCAAAGAAGCGGTTTTTTGGCTATAGAAAAAAGCACATCAGGGATACTAAAAAAGTCTCAAAGGCTAAAGGAACCAAGTTGAGGAAGGGTTTTTTAAAACAAAAAATGGAAACTCTCTTTGAAGTGCTTATGAAGTATCAAAGTGGTAAAGACAGAAAACTTCCGTGCATAACGAGATTCATCAAGGCCATTTTTGATTCGACATATTACGTCGTTAACAAAAACACCGGCAGCGATCCGGAAGATGAAGGTATGCTTCTGCTTCAAAATACTAGTTTTGGTTTGCCCCACTAAATATAGTTCTGTTCCAATTTATAGTAGACAATCGTGTTAACGTGGATGAAGATAAGGATGGTGATGGGTTTGATTGTAATGATGACGAGGAGGACTTCGTCATTGGTGCTGAAATGACGACAGTCCCTCAAGAAGTTGTTGAAAGGGATTTATCATCGAAAGAAATTAATGCTCTTGTCTCCGTTGTAATGATGCTCAGTGGTTCTCAAACCATAAACGGTAATGTAAATCCAAACTACGTGAAAAATCAATTGTACAAGGACAAACAGGAATCAATACCTGAAGAAGCATTGTCGCTATGTGCAGCTATTATAAATACTCTTCGCCGTATTACCTTAAAACGAGATGAAGATGCATCATTTTTATCATGTTACAAGATACGTCATCTTCGTAATGTACTTGTTCGTTTTTCGGGCAACAAAACCAAGTTTCGTGAAGTGCGAATGTTCCCGTCAAAAGACCATAACCAGAATCTCTCTGTTACTGTCAACTCTATAACACTGTACCTGTTGTTTTGTAAAGAGTATAGCATGTTTGATGAACAGGATGCGATTTTCACGTCTTATGCCGATTTGAAAAGTGATGAAGCTAAAAGTTCACTCTTTGAAATTTTTTTGATGGGGGTACTATAAATCGCATTCTTCGAGAGCAAAACCTGAAGCCCAGATATTCGTTCAATGACACAAACCAATATGATCTGAAGTTTCTTGGTGAAAAAGCTCAAAAGAAAGAAACGGAAACAAAAAGTAGACATGATGAGATGCCCGAGGACCAAACGGAGGATCAAAAGTCTGAACTCTTCAAGAATAAAAATGATATCGTGTCAGAGATCAATGATCTATACGGACATGAAATCTGAAAAAAAAAGGAGTACGCAGAATTATCTAAACAACTTCAACCAGAAGAGTCGAAAAGAATGGATACAGGAAGAGATTTTTGTGCTCAAGAACGACATAAGGTCCGGGACGATTGCCTTTACCAAGACTTAAAAAAACAACGATTGGTGTGCAATAACATCTACAAGCGAATGAAAAGATTAAATTCTTCAATTAAAGCCAGCGGACAAAAATTGTATACTTTAAAAAAAATGTTACCCAGTCAATCTATTTCCGTGAAGCCCAAATCACGATTTGTAATTTCAAACAAGCCGAGAGAAAGACTGAAGAAGGATAGAGTGCTCGTACAAGGAATAGATCCTGGAATTGTAACAACAGCTTCGATCAATTGTGTAAAAGCAGGTACTCTCCGAATCGATAAATAGATTTTATATGCTTGAAAATGAAGTGTCAGATATCCAACACAGCCAAGTTCGTGATTATTCACACGTACATACTGCAAGCAAGGTGAATGCAGCTGTTTTAGCTACAAATCATAGAATAAAAAGAGAGAAAAGACAAAAAGAGGGAAAGACGGAAAACCAATTTCTCTGGAGAGGAAACGTGCGACAAGAAAGATAAGGACTAAGCGTTATCATAAGAAGAATTACAGCAGATACAGATCTGGCATGTTTAAAAGCCATGTATTAGATGTAAGAGAAGGCTCAGTACTGACTTTTGTGGGGGATTGGTCTAGAAATGGGACATACATTCGAGGACATGAACGAAGAAGCTTAGATCCAGTTTTGAAAAGGCTTAAATGTGTTGAAAAAGACGAAACATTTATTGTAGATGAGTACAAGTCAACAGTTAACTGTAGTTTTTGCTTTGAACCGACAACAAAACAGATAATACGGGTAGGAGACCATGGAAGAAAAAGGATCAAAGATGCCGTGACCTGCACAAACGAGATCTGTCCCAGAAGATTGTCCTCTCGTTTTTCCACAATTAATAGAGACCAGAACGGCGCCATGAATATTTCTTTGATTGGTTTCTGTCATCTTGTTTCTGAAGACGACCTAACTTTGCCACCGTTCCGAAGAAGCAATAATAATTCAAACAAGTATGAGATATCAGAAATACGTACTTTTAAGCTTTATACTAACAGTTTTGCTTAAAAGGTTTCACTTGTCGAAAAACTTCCAACGCACCAGTCTGGCGACGTTGCGGTCTTCGGGTGTTCCCGACAACTAAATTTAGCGGATGTCCCCCAGACATGTATTCCGCATCATTTTTTCTTCGACAGGCACTTGGTTCAAACCGTAGGTTTGTACCAAGATGCTTTATTAAAATAACCTGTCGGCTATGTTTTTTTTACGAAAGAAGTACAAAGAAGACGTCTATAATTGCAATTATTCATAATTTCTGTGCCCCCTACTTAAAATAGAAACATCACTGCAATTAGCTCTGTGGGGGGGGGGCATGTATGCAGGTAATTCTAGATTCGAGAATGATATATCAGTGTTTCAGTGGTAGCACCAATAGCGAAGGATATTTCATGCAAAAAATAAAATAAAAAAGAAATCAATTATCCTGTGGGACGAGACGTCGCCCTGATAATTAAGTGCTACATTTTTGCGAAAATAAAAAATAAAATTGATACATGTATATAAGGGCCCGCTCACGCTTTCATGGTATGATACGGTTAAGCCAGGTGACACCTTGTGCTAGCTCAAATGATGCCTTTATCAGGAAATCACGCATGTGATTTTAAATTACATAACTTTTTTTTTTTTTTTTTTTTTGCTTCTCAACCTTGATCTCTCTCTCTCTTTTTTTTCTTTTTTTTTCTGTTTATAAATTTATGGGAGCGCAACAATCTTTTATAACCAGTACAAGCTCTACAGAAACAGCCAATGATTTATGGAGAAAAGAGAATACGAAGAAGGGGCTTCAAGCGGTAGGGGCATTGGGAGCGTCGATCGTCTTTGCACCGGCGGTTATTCTTGCGCTTCCGTTTGTGGGGGCGTATGAATTTAGCACGGCTCTCGAAAGTGAATTAATGACAGGTTATCCCATCATGGATGGGGTTCTGGGAGGTCTCTTTGGGGTGATTGTGAGTCCTTTAGCCCCCTTTTATTGTTTCCTCGTTACCATCCAAGACATCTTTGACATGAAGTATACCCCAAAGGCATTCGATGAACAGTATTTAAAAAAAGCAGAGGATATGTTGAGATTGGATTCGAGTTATTATAACGTGGCTGTCACTGGGTGTCCTGGAACCGGAAAGGTATGTGTTTGTCACGACTTTTTTTTTTTTTGCGCATGATTCATGGAATCCCCTAACGAGCTAAAGGAAAAAAAAAAGTCTAGTTTATTAAACGGGTTGCTTGGATACAGAGCCCATTATACAAAAGCAGCACCAGTAGGAGAAATTGAAACGACGATTGAACCAAAAGGATACCAACATCCGGTGTTAAACAAATTATGTTTATGGGATATGCCTGGTATTGGTACGCCACGGCATCCATCGAAACCATTTTTTGAGAATTACTGTCTTGGAGCATTTGATGCGATTCTGATTGTATTTGACGAACGTTTGATGGCTACGGATATTGAAATTGCACGACGAGCCAGAAAATACAGCGTGCCTGTGTTTTTTGTGAAGAATAAATCGGATCTGTCGCTAGAAAGAAAGATGGAACGTATGGAGGAAGGGAAGGTGAAAGATAAATGGGCATTAGCGGTATCGCAATTGACGATGGATATCAAGGATACGGTTTATAAGAATATGCGACAATTTGGGTTGGATACGAATCAGTTATACATGGTATCTTCCCATGTGATGACGGAATTTGTGATTCTTCTGCGAGAACGAAAATCGACGGGACAAATGAAGCTAATACATGAAAAAGTGCTGATTACCAACTTATTAGATACACTTGCAAATCGGAAGAGATGCAATTCCATGAAATAGATTTTTTTGTAAATAAATTAAAACTTTTTTTTTTATTGTCTAGAGTTTGGCGGTGATTTTCTTCTTGTTTTCAATGTCGTTTATTTCTTGTGTGCTCATGATTGTATGTTCAGACATTTCCATCCCCAGAATTTTTTGAGTCATTCTTAAAGTCATTCCCCATAGATACACGACATCTTTGGATGGAAATTGGATGGGTACACCTGCTACGCGGGTTGATTCTGGAAGCGAACGTTTGGTGACAGCTTCAGCATGCTCCATAGGATTATACACAACAATGGGGTCACTTAGCAAATACTTAATTGATGTCCCTGGATACCCATCAAATGTATTTTAAAATCTATTCTTTTTTTTTGTTTTTTTTTTTTTTTTTTTGATTAAAATCAAATTAGTCTTACATGTAATTTCGGATACTTCAGAGGGCCGAATTGTAATCTGAGGTGTGACAGGTGTCACTTGAAGAAAGACTATACAAAAAAAAAAAAAGTTAAGGCATATGGGGAGTAACCAAAAAAAAAAAGAAAAAAATTACTGTGGGGGATCAAACGCATGGTAGGATTACGAGTTTTTAAGGAAGTCAGGATGATTGGATCCAATGTACTAAGTAGGATAAATGCAGGACTTGCGAGGTCTAATCCGGTTTCTTCTTTGCATTCACGCACCACGGTGTCAAAGGGAGATTTATCTATGGCTTCATTTTTCCCACCTGGAAAAGCAATGTGACCAGACCAACTTTATAAATAGAAACCTTTTAGTCATCTTTTTTTATACCAGTCAGGTCGTATAGTGATTTTACGGGTCTTTGGGATTTAATGCACGTCGCATATATAAAATATCAGCTTCACCGTGGCAGTCATTAAACCAAGGCTGAGATAAGAAATCTTGAATGGTGGGGATAGAAGTAGTAGGATGAATGTGATCGGTGGTATAAGGTCTCCAACGAAGAATAGCCGCCACACAAGCTGTTCTTACATTATCCTCTATTTTCCACTCTGACTGTTGATAATTTGTGAAATGATCAATAACAAACTTTAAATCTAACATGTCAATCAATAATTTAATTTCAATCAGCATTGTCCCAAACAGTAGAAAAATGTACCTTGTTTAGACATTTTATAACAAAGAAAAAAAAAAAGGAAAAGAAAGAGTCTAATAATTGTGTCCCGACGCTCACACACTTTGTACTTGCAAGAGACTGTTTTTTTTTTAATTACAAGTTGTTATTAATTTTTAGTGTATATATGAATATTATTATTGTCTGTGGGGGAGATTAGACTCTTCTTCTGTTGCTATAACTCTTCTTGCCTAAATCAAAGGGAATATATCTATACTTGATCATATGGCTGATTTGTCTACGCATGGTCAAACCAAACAAGATGATGAAATACACCAACAAAATGGGCCAATAAACAGGAATATCAAACACACGGAACATGGTACAAAAGATGGAAATCACCGTTGCTCTAGTCACAGCATACCTTTTTTTTTTTGACACTTTGTTTTTAACTTACATGCTCACAATATCACACACATACACACTTACCAAAACTTGAATTCGGGAAGACGACGAATAAAGGGCTTGAATTCCTCATCGTTCTTCATGGGAAGAGCAGGTCCTTCTTCCATTTCGTTGGCTTGAGTGTCCAAGTCAACAGAGGGATCGAACTTTGGTGTTAAAAATGCCAAGAACAAGTTCAACATGTAAATGCCTACATGACCCCGTTTCTCATTTAATAAAACAGGTCTACCATTGTTATTGTTTGCATCATCTTACCTAAAGCATATCTATAATAAAAAAAGAAGCCATTTAGTCAATTGATCCCCTTCAACCTTTCATCGTGATGAAACCAGCCAACCCAAAAAAAAGGGGGGGGGACTTACGTTATAATGTACCATCCTTCAGCATAGACAACACGTAATAAAAACAAGATTAAAAGAACAACGGTTGCTACCCAACGATAAGGAGCAAATGGTGTCACTTGATCTAAAACTTGTTGAAAACGCTAATAAAAAGAGATTAATGACAAGAAGCATCCAGAGGAGGGAGGGGGGGGGGTTTATCATTTACTCTTTCCAATTGCGACTTGTGAGCCAACAAACTGGAAGCAGCTCCTTCACTTGGTTCAGAAGAAAAATCGTTCATTTTTTATATTAGGGAAGAAAGAAAAAGAAAAAAAGAAAAAGGAAAATAAAAATATTAAATAAAATGGGCCATTCAAACGCTCAAAGGAAATTTAGTGTTACGCGAGACCCAGTCAGCTAGCCAGTCAACCAACCACCGGTATATATATATATATATATATAAACGCTTGTTCAAATAGCATTGGGCTGATATTTATTGTTATTTTTTTTTTTTTACATGGCATATTTGCGACAAATAAGCGCAACTAATAAGGACACTAGTCCTCCAATGAGTGCATCCAACCACATGGGTGATCTCCCCATAGTAACATTTTCTACCGTTTGCTGTTGTACCACCCCATTTTCTGGCTGAACAGATTCTCCTTCTTGCTGAACCAATTCTCCTTGTTGCCGAGGAGTGTTAGTCTGGAAAGTCCCCTCTTGTACCATTTCCGTCTCAGCAGACTCACATTCCTCAGCAGACTCAATGACCTTGCGAATCGCAGTCTTATCTTTTGCAGTCTTATCAACCTCCGTCTTATCTGTTTCGTCGTGGTCATTTATCTCTTGTGGGGAAGCCTGTTTTTCTATGGTTGGTGCAGTATCTCCACTTCTTTCTGCTGTATCACTGCTCTTTTGTGATGTATCGCTGCTACCTTCTACTGTATCACTGCTCTTTTGTGATTTATCGCTGCTACCTTCTGCTGTATCACGAATACTATCGGCTTCCTTGTAAGACATCATGAAATCCGGCAACACTTCTTTTTCAGCAGCAGGTGTATCTGGAGGGATATCACTCAAAGCGTCTTTTGTATCGACTTGACATGTGGGACATACCCAACCTACAGATCTTAACTTACTTCGATCTTAGTATATATGTTCTTAATATTTTTTTTTTTTTTTTTTGTATACTTTTTTGCCAAGCGTCGACGTTCTTCTTTGGAATAATCCAGTCCGCCAATAGCTCCTCTAGCTTCTGTAGGAAAGAAACCAATCACCGCCAGCAAGACCGTACGAACTAAAAGGGAAATAAATTGGGTGAGTTAGTAGTTAGAAGGACGCTAAAAGGGGATTGTCTACTTTACTTCCCCAGGCCGGTTGCCAAAACTCCGGATGAAATCCTGTGATGCTGAGACATATCTTTGTGTTTAACTCGAAACGTCCATTGGGCTAACATTTATAAAAATTAGATACAAGTACAGTATAAATATAAAGAGGGATTGTTTACGGTTAAAAAGATGATCTCGGGTGGTTTAAATGGATATTCGCTGGGTAGTATGATACGACCATGATATCTAATAAATGGGGTATTGGATATACACATATTTTTTTTTTTTTTTTTGGTTATGCTTTTACCTTCCTTCTTCAAAGTCCGTATCCTTGGGTCCTCGAACAGTAAAGTGCCATTCGAATATATTGTCCTATGATAACCGTTGAGCATGATCTCTTACACCATCCCAATTGTAAAACTTTTACCTCTAATGGATGAGCATCATATTCGAATGTACTTTCTTTGGCAAGCTCTCTTGCTTCCTGCATAATTCTTTTCACACCTTCATTCATCAAAACTCAGTTTTTAGCACACATATACACTGGGAGGTTAGAAGAATTGTCTCTTTTTTTTTTTTTACCTGGATTCTTCAAATTGTATTTCGTTGTACTCATGCTGATGAATGGTTGGATTAAAAAGTGGGGGATTGTTTTAAAATTAAATTTTCCACACACACACACACACACACACATGCTGTACATGCGCACGAATTACTGTGTGACTACGATATATACATTTGTGTTATGGTACTGGATTTCCCACCTTTTATATATAAAAAAAAAAACCGCGATACATCTAGGGAAAAAGCTTTATCCAACTACGACAATCTTTAAGAGTAACGTGGGTTATTTCATCTATACGAGTAGTCAAACGATTAGTAATATCCATTGGATTTCTTTTGATTCCAGATTAAACCTTTGACCAAAACTCTTCGATTGGGTTGAGGAAGGGAGAGTATGGGTGGCAAAAATAAACACATTTATATCCACCAATCTTCAATGAGTTTTTAAATGGGTTACAGGTTTGTAAATCAGTGTCCTATCCATTATAATATGGTAGCTATGAAGACCGTTATGGTCCAAACGGATCATGGAATTCCAGTGGCTCAAAAGATGCTCAGAACGTGTACCTACCCTTTCCATTTATTTTGATTGTTTTACCATCTATTTTTCTTAATTTATGAAGCAGGTTTTCTCAGCAAAATATCAGCGGAAAATAACACCCAGTATGGTCATTGATATACCACGAGCCTACGGAACAAACTTCGTCTTTAGCCGGCTTTCAACCATCCTCTGTTACGAGTGATCTTAAGGTTGTAACCTGCTTCATCAAGAAAGACGCATTTCTTTTTTTTATATTATTTATTTTTGTACAAAAGATGAGTATTCTTTTATCTTAATTTACTATTAATATTCTCTCTTGTTTTTAATATATCGCAAGATATTAAATATGTTGAGTGCAAGTGAACCGTACTTCGATTGGACGTGCCGTTTTGCTACAATAGACCTTATTTAAGGACGTCCATTTTTTTTTTCGCATACGTCGGACTACAGTTTTATTATATCTTTAACACCAATCTATTGCAAACTGAGTGCTCTTGGGGGGGTTCCAAGTTAGAAACAAGGAGACTCGATAAGCTTGTCTTTATTTTATTGTAAATTACATCAAGTACTATGATTTTGGTGAACATGGAGAGGGACAGCAAGAAAAAAGTGGATGGTATGGAACGGTTTTGCAGCCCTTTTCAGGTGTGGATAGTGAAGAAACTTTTTTTTTTTTTTTTTTTTTTTTTTTTTTTACAGTTTTCTCAGACGGTGTTGAAATGACAAGTTGTATTATAGTCAAGGTAGTAGGGATATAAAAGAAGCCTTCAGGTAATTAAATAATCTCTATTTACAACACATTTGAGTGATGACAACGAGGGGTAAGAACATTTTACTCAGTCTGCCAAAAAAAAAAAAAAAAAAAAAAAAAAAGGATTGGACAATGAAAGGAATGAGTGGGATAGGTTACAACAGTATGACTTACCCCCTGTCCCTGTTTAACTCCGTGTAGTTGAATGCTTACACACAACAATAAGAGTATGATAAGAAGACGCAACTGAATAGATTGAATATAAACCCCCCCCCTTTTTTTTTGTGAAGTGACACTGATGGCGGTATAAAAGGATTTTTTTTTTCTGATTGGATAGGTATTAGATTCATAAGGATGATTTTTTTTTTAAAATAGAAAGATAAAAATGAATTAGAAAAATGTCAAGGGGCAGCAGTTGTATACAAGTATGTTTGCATCCCTGACTTTGAATGATGGGATCGAGCGCCTTTTACAAATTTTTAAGTTGCATTTGAATTCAACAAGTATAAAAGAATTCCACCCCCTCTCTCGCTTTTTATCCCCCCTTGTTTCCTTTTTATTAAAAAAAGATGGTTTCGTTGCACTCGTTAATCACAACCAGTGTGGGATTATTAGCGGCTATTTGTAAATCGGAAGCCTCGCCCGTAGAGAATGGAGAGGGTACAGCATACAATTATTGGAGTCACAAGGCATGGGGAGTGAATCTTGGTAACTGGTTAGTACTTGAACGATGGATGGATGCTTCAATTTTTGAGAAACATGCACCCAAGGCACAAGACGAATGGAACTTTTGTAAGGATGCCAGTAACCCTACACAAGCGTTAAAGGAGCATTGGAACAGCTGGGTAACAGAGGAAGATTTCAAACAATTGGCAGCGATCAAGGCTAATCATGTGCGTATCCCTGTGGGGTATTGGGCTTTTATTCAGACAGATGCGGGGGAACCGTATGTGACGACGGGACAAAAGGCACAAATTGAACGTATCCTCGGTTACTGTCACAAGTACGGTATGTATGCGGTGATTGATTTACACGGATTACCGGGCAGTCAAAACGGAGAAGCGCATTCGGGACATATCACCAAGATTGGGTTTTATTCAAGTCATAATATCAAGCGGTCGTTGAAGACGGTACAGGCGGTGGTGGATTGGATGAATGATTTAAAGCCTGAATTAAAGCATCGGATTGCATCGATTCAGTCGGCTAATGAGCCTAGAGCCAATGGTAGTGAGCTCAAGGTATTAAAGGATTATTATCTTAAGGCGTACAAGATTATTGCCAGCTCAAAATACAAGGTACCAATGATGTTTCATGATGGTTTCCAAGGACTGGATGCGTGGAAAGGGTTTTTACCAGCACCTGCCAATGCGGTGATTGATCTCCATCCTTACTATGCTTTCCCACCCGAAAAAGATCAAAATGCAATTATTCGAGGCATTAACAATACAAGAGCAGCGGCAGCGTCTTTTCATTTACCCGTGTTCTTTGGGGAGTGGTCGCTTGCGTCGGGAGTGAATAGTACGGAGCCGTGGTTGAAGACAATGATGGATACGCAGGTGGCTGTTTATAAAGAGAGTGGAGCGGGTGGTACATTTTGGTCGCTCAAGAACAAGATTAATTCTAATGTATGGTCTTTACAGCAATTACAAAAGGAAGGCATTGTGAATAATGTTACATTTTCTTCTCATTCCCATGCCAAACGTTTATAAAATCACTTCTAAAATAAAAGGCTGGTCCTTTCTTTATTTATTTATATATATATTTGGGTCGTGCCCCCCCTCCCTTGGGTTGGCAATGCCTTTGTGCAACCATGCTTTTTTTCATGCGCAGGCCAAAAAAATAGTGCACGGTTCCTTTTTTTTTATTGTTGAGAAACCGCGGGGAGCTATTTTTTTTTTTTTTTTTTTTTTTTTTTGTTGTGATCTTTGGTTAAGTTTCATTGGAGGAAAAGTGAAATAATATCTCCATGGTGAGAGGAATACTATGAGATGGGGAGCATGGATGGCATAGTCAGATTGAAAGTACGTTTTTATTTTTAAAAAGCGAGAATTCTGGAAATAGTATGAAATTCTACTAATCATGTTTGCCCAACGATAGAAAAAAGTTTTTTTTTTTTTTTTTTTCCATGACTGATCTGAAACGGGTTGCTGGGTTAAAGCGTAGATGAAACAGAAACTCAGAAGTTTTTTTTTTTATTATTATTCGAAAAAAAAAAAAGAAAAACGGAAAATTAACGTCCATCCATTCTTTTTAATGAACAATCAAGATAAAACTTCCCGAACTTCGGTCTAAAGTGCAATATAGGGAAATCATAGGTGGAAGAGAGAGAGAGAGAGAGAGAAAATGAGAAATTATTACTAACTATTAAATATGGTTTAAATATGCAAAAAAAAAAAAGATATATAGATGGGTGTGGAGGGAGAGGGGGTTTAACGGCATAATTGGTCATAGGGAATACGAGTTCCCATCATGAATTCGATATCCATTTCAGCTCGAGGTAAGTTATTCCAGAGCATGATTTGTTTATTTTTATCGTGTCGTTCGGCTGGTTGACATGCACTGGAATGGAACATCCAGAAATGGCCATTGTTACATGCGTCCAAACATTGAGAACAAGGTGATACCACATGATATCCAATGACATTACCACTATATTTTTGACGTCAATATCACAAAAGCCTTTCTATTATTTTTACGTACCATTCTAAACATGCCACGTCTCGGATTCTACAATGACATGAGCGTGTTAAATAGTCCTTTTCTAATACATGTATGCTTTTTTTATTTATTATTAGTTTCAATAGATGCAGGCCTATGTATATGCTTGTTACCTTTGAGAGGGTGTGTCAGTGCTGTAGAGTTCAATGGTGGTATCTGCCAATAGGATGGCCTTCATACCACGAGCACAAACGGTGGTAGAGCAATGTCTGCAATTGAGTTTATAGACAGGCTTGACGGGGGTGACAAGACCGGGATGATCATTGAGGTATTGTCGCTGTTGTTGATTTTGCTGAGAGGATCTTCTTTGGGACTGAACAACGGAAGGAGGTGTGATGTTTGGAAAAGTGTATCTCTGGAACGACGACGATCTCTCATTGGCAGGAGGAGGAGGAGCAACAGACGATCTTCGACTATCATCGGTTTGTCTAGCACGAGGAAGTCTGACTCGAGCGGGTTCCATGAATGAGAGGGAGAGAGAGAAAAGAGAGAGAAAGAGAGAGAGAGAAAAGGAAAAAAAAAAAAGTCCTTTATTATTTTCCTTTCTATTGTTTGTACTCTTTAATGGAAAAAGGAAAAATAATAACGATGGACGATGGGATACGTAGAAGCTTAATGATATTATTAGTTCCGAGTGTTAGGATTTTTTTTTTTCACGCGAAAAGAAAATGTCCCGGTGGGGGAGAACACTTTACATTCATGCAGCGTTTTGTTTTTTATATATTATAAAGTACAGGGCAAAAAAAAAAAAAAGAGAAAGAGAGAGAGCGAGAATTAATAGGTAAGTAGAGATATATGATAGGAAGCAAAAAAAAAAAAAAAAAGGTGCGTGTGTGCGTGTGTGTGCGGGGAGAGAAAGAAAATTTCCCTTTGAGGTATGAGTTATGTCGGGATAATATGAGTACAGTTGAATGAAGGTGGTGTGTGTGGGGTATATTTCTACCGAAAAGTCATTGAATAATCAGAATCCGAATAACTATTGGGTAACTTTGAGGGTAATTTATGTGAATTGTGATGAAAATCCACCAGTGTAGTTGCAGTGGAAGCAAATGTCAAGATGGAGCCTGGTGTAGCAGGTGCCGATCGTCTACTATTAATCGTGTTATTACTCGGTTTTGTTTTGAGTGGTTGTAATGGGGTAATATCTACTGTCAGTCCATAACGACTATCCACCGTATGACTACGAGCTAATTCAGTGGTATAGGATGTCCAATGAGATTCCAGTGATCCACTTCGGTTGAGTGAGGTGGTGGATGAAAACTGCTGTGATTTCTCTAATGACCCTTCCTTCTCCTCGTCGTCCAGTCCGTCACTCATGTATTTCGTACTGATCGGGAAATCGAGTCCGGTGCCAGACATTGGGCCCGGTAAAAACCAAAATATGGGCCATTGACCTAACACGGATTGAAGATTTTTGTAGATCCCTTGATCATAGGGGCATTTGACCTACATTTTATATATATGTTAAATCTATAAATAATAGCTCACTTTGTTACTTTTTTTACATTTTGAATCTTTCCCATGCCTTTGATCGTCAGCGATCGACCTTTTTCCCAGCCTTCAATGGTGGTTGTATTGGTGGTGATACAGTAGACATGATAGGATGTCAGTATACCGACGGCTACCATGATGACAGAGGAAGAGATGAGGTTGATGGAAAGAAAGCAGGCTTCCAATGTGGATGGTCTGATATTATGCTAAAATAAAAAAAAAAAGGTGAGGAAAATGAAAAAAAAAAGAATCAGTGTTTGGACTTACATGGCGCATATCCCCTACAAGTTGAGCCAACCTGCAGCAAAGGAGAACAAATAGATAGATGGTGCACAAATCAACATAGACCAAGAAACGAAAGAAATGACAATAATTTGCAAATCCCACGCAATTATTGACCCACGGACAATGATGATCCATTTTTAATATACATTGATTACAGCTGGAGCAATGGTGTGTTCTGGGTGGTTTGTAATTATTGCAGGTTTTACAGAATCGAGGTGTATGTGTTGATTTTTTTACTTCGATATAGGCTTGTTGCCTTGGCATCTATATATTATAATTTAAATAATTGGCGTATGAGAGAACAGACAAAATATTACCCATCGAGTAGGGACGGAGCCTGGACCTGTTTTACAAGTAAGAAAATAGTTTATTAAGATCATGACTACAAAAAAGTTCAACGGGACGAGAATAAATAGAGTTTTTAGGTTGATTGAACCAAGATAAGGCCAAATAACAAATACTTGGGATGTGTAAGCAAAAAAGAGGATGGCTATTGTGACTGACGTTACTGTCAACGGTCCTTTTATGCTTTGCCAACCAATGCTCATGTTGCAATGAAATTAATAAAACTGTGTAAAAGAGAAATGGTCGAAATGAAGAAAGAGAGAGAGAGAGAGAAAAGGGGGGGCAGTCAAAAGAAAGAGAAAAAATGTCTTGTTGCCTCCAAGTGCCCTCTTATTTTTTTTAAAAAAAAAAATTATCTTTATATTTTGTATCACTTTGGGGGGTACCACGAGGAAAGATTCTATAAATTTTTTTTTTTTAGGAGATTCGGGATAAACCCATTTATACTAGTTAAATCCCTTTTTTTCTTTTATAGCCCTTTGTTCAATGACAAAAATAAAATAAATGCAAACAGAAAGAGAGAAAAAAGTGCATGGTTAAAATTGGTTTTTAATAAGAGTCGTACAACTATTGACGCATGATCTATTATATTTGACCCCTAATATAAATACGTCTTTGTTACACACACTTCTTACTCCGCACTTTTTTTTTTTTTTTGGCTCTCCTCCCGCGCCTTTCCCCCCCTTGGACGTCTCCTTTTTATTCCTCTGAGGCAATTTGCAGGATTAATTTATATTCAGGAATTTCCTCAAGTTGAAACTGGGTTAATTTACTTCCTTTTGTAATGGCGTCCAATGCTAATTGGACGGATTCATGTTGGTTACGGATAGAATCCATCCATTTCATGTATTCCTCTCTGGATAGGTCATATACGGTATTTGGCAACTGTAAAGATTTGCCTTGTTGTTGAGAGCGAACAATGAGATGATGAACGAGAATCAGGTTGGATATACCAGACGTATGATGAGCTGCGGTTAATTGTGCAGAATCCAGAAATAGCAGTGGTCTAAAGGCTCTTAAAGCTCTGTATTCATCTCCTACTTCTTCAATGCGAGCCCCGTATTCGCTCATAAATTGACTGATTGTAAATTCGAGTTCGGCCATATCACCTGCCAATTTTAATTTGCCTGCTTCACTCAAGGGACGTACCAAACTTGCTTGAAATATAAAGACGTGTAATATATGTTTACTAATTTGTCTAGCCCTACTTGATGTTAGTTTCAGAATGATGGTGGGATGTAGAGCCCTTACCAACTTTTAGGTTCAGCGCCACAGGAAAGATTCTGAAGGATAGTTGTATGATAATAACGTACATGTTTAGCCAATTCCTTCATGTAGCTGCTAGAATCGTCTTCAGGGTCGAAATTACGTCTGACTTTACCCGAAAAGTCTTCCGAGTGAATTTTGAGGAGGACAGAGGTGACGTCCTTTTCGATGGACTCTACCAGGTGTTGACCAATGCGCATCATGACAGCATGACAGTCCTGCAAAAAAAAGAATATAAAGTTTAGTATACATAGATAAACAAAAAAAAAGATTGATTTTTACATCCACGCCTTTTTTGACAATGTCGACGGTTTTTTCAGGATATTCTTCCAAGATTTTCCAAATGGATTGATGCATATAATACAAGATATTGGCAATTTCGATATTCATATTGAGATAATTGACGGTACTTGATGTATTCGAGTACACGGGCTGTTCATTTGTAGGAAGCTATTATTTTATAAAAAAAAAAAGTTTAAATTTTTTGGGGGGCAACTTTTTTTTTAAAAAAATAGAAATTACCAAATTTTCACACTTGACACAAAACATGCTTAATGTTTTCACCGTGTTCTTTGCGACGGCCAGAGATAAATTGGGTTCAAAGGAGGCTGTTTCCAATTCACTAGGATGGGAGGGGATGAGTCTAATAGAAAACTGAAAAAAGAAGGAGTGATTATACTTTACTGGCCAATGATACGTGTGATATTGGAGACATTGTTTCTACCGGGTGGTGTTCTTGCAAGACCACCATAAGTTGGAAAAGTGGAATTAACAGCGTCGTACATACGCTGTAAAGATTTAGAAAGAAAGCTGGATTGAAAGGTTTGAAAGCTTCGAAGCATAATGACGTATTCGGGGGTTTGAGAATAGTCGGACAATGAGGTACCATTATGCATAGCGACACGAGCAAAGAAATCATGCAAAAGTTTAAGTAATTTAGGGTAGTCTCCTACCAATGTGGATTGAAGAAAACTCGAGATTTTAGTCGCGTCCTTTAGCTCCTTTTCAAAGTTGGCTGAAAGGACTCTCCAGAAATAACTTACAAGACTCGTCGCATCCAATGACTACAAATACACAATCTTAAACAAGGAAAAAAGCCCATTTTTTTTTTCTTTTTCTTTTTCTTACCTTGGCTACTTCTTCAAGAAAGGATACATGGGTCAAGGGATCTTTTTTGAGCTCGAGTACTTTTTCCAGACTATAGACCTTGATACAATGATCACTCATGTCCTTCATCAAGGATTCCATACGGGTCCAAATAGCCGCAGCCCATTGTTTTTGGTTATTTCCGATGGGAGGCTCATTCAGTCTTCGAACATTGGACGACGTGTTGGCTAGTTCCTTTTGGAGTGACTGCATATCCACGACGCGTTTGATTTCATCGATCAAGTTGTTTAAGCGTTGTTGGGTGATCTCTGCCACGCGACTGCCCATTTGTTTGAGATTGTAAAAAACTTGTAAACCAGCTGCCATCTTGGCCTGGTTCTGAGATTCGATCCCTTCAAGCAAAAGGACGAGGGCTTCTTCCTGTACATGATCCCTCGAGCGTTGTATAAAGCTTAATTCGCAGGTGACGATATCGATGCCTTCAAAATCAGATTCGGATAGGATGGATTCGAGTTCGTAAAGGGTGAGTGCAGCGGTGGATATATCGCGATCATGACTTTGCAATTGGATCTCGAGACGACGTTTAAGAAGGATAAATCGATGGAGTTTGCGTAATAATTCACAAGTGATTTGCATATTTTCTAATTGAGTGGCGTACATGACGAGTTGGTTGTATGGATCTCGAATTTTGTGTGCCAGACTTTTGATGGGAAATGGGTTTTAGATAAATATAAAAAAGGGATGGTGGGGGGAGGTTTCTTACGCTTGTAAGGATTGGTTTAATCCATGAATATTTAACTGTACAGTGTTTAATACAGTCTCTAATTCCTTGATACCTGTCACTTGGCTTAATAATGCTTCATAGTTGGCAACCACCTATATAAAAAGATGTGAGTATTTATGATACTCTGTCAACGTTTTTTTTTTCCTCGTCTTTTTTACCTGCTCTTGAATTTGTTTGTTGACAATATCAATGCTAAAAGCTAGTTTGGATAACTCGGTATGAACATCGATAGCATCACTTGAAATTTCTGCTTCGGTGATGATGGAAGTGGTATATTTATTCGGGTCAAAGTCTTCAGCTAGAAAAGTGTCGTAATCTAGAGACTTGTTTTAGTTTTATAAACCTTAAAAAGTGTGTTTTTTTTACCTATATATTTGTCTGTGTCTTGCATGGTTGACATTAGAAAAAAAAAGGGGGGGGGGGCGATTGGCTTTAGCAAAAAGAGAAAGAGAGAGAGAGAGAGAGAGAGGGTTAAACACACTACATTATTCTATAATAGCGGGGAAAAAAAACAAATTTTTTTTTTTCTTCACTTTTTTCACTCATTCCGTCACAGAAAAACATGGATCGTAAACGTGTTAATGGACCCGAAGCAAGTGTTGCACCTATTTATAAAAATGCTGATAAAGAAACAGTAGCTCTCTTGAATAGTGAGAATAAGAGACTTGATGATCGTGGTGTTGAAGATGTCAGACCTATTTGTAAGTGGAGATCTCTCTTGAGATAACAAAAGCTCATTGACACATCCTAAATTATGTCTAGTTTTAAAGACAGGACTTGCCACACAGGCAAGTGGATCAGCATATATCGAGGTTGGAAATACCAAGGTGACATGTGCAGTGTAAGATTTTTTTGTATAGTATGAATATCATAGTAGTTGTGTGTTGATTTTGAAACTTTCTTAGATATGGACCAAGACAATTAAAGAAGGCAGCTTTTTCACGTAACGGTACATTGAATTGCGACTTTAAATTTTCTACATTTTCCTGCAGCAAGAGAAGAAATCACATGAGGGTAAGACGTTTGTTGATACGGGGGGGTTCTCTTTGTTGTTGATATTAACACCTTTGTAAGGATGCGGAGGAAAAGGAATTTTCGCAAGTGTTAATTCAAGCACTTTCACCTGCTGTGCGATTAGAGCTATTACCCAAGAGTGCTGTGGATATTTATGTAAATGTGCTTGAGAATGATGGCACGAGTGGATGTCTTGCAGCAGCTATTATTGCGTCCAGTGTGGCTTTAGCGGATGCAGGTATCGAGATGCTGGACCAGGTGACTGCGTGTTCAACGGTGTTTACCAAGGATGGACGTATTTTGATGGACGGCACCGAGAAGGAGGAGAAGGGTAAGGAAGGTTCGTTGGTCTTATCGTATATGCCTTCTTTAAACGAGGTGACTCATATCTTGCAAGCGGGTCAGTCAGATACGGCAGTGACATCAAAAGCCATTGAACAGTGTGTCGATGGCTGCTCTAAAATTTATAGTGTCATGTCCAATTCTTTGTTGGCATCTTTGGGATAAACAAAAATCCTGTTTTAATAAAAAGTTGGTAGAGAATATGTGTGTGTGTGTGATTTTACGGTGTTTGGAAATTAATTAAAGCAGCAACAGCACCACCAAAAAAAAAAAAAAAAAAAAAAAAAAACCTTTTTCTTTTTTCTAGGACATTGCTTTTATCTTTTAATGGCGATACCATTGCTTCCGAATATACTCGAGTCGTATGTACCAACGACACCGGTATCTCGTATTCATCAACAGCATGATATCGATGAATTTATAAAGACAGCAGCATTTGATCGCATCATGACGTTTGTCATGTTGATTAATCAAAGTGTCATGAAGAAAAAGATATCCGATCCTTGTCATATATCACCCGTAAGTTGAAGTGCATAAAACGGCCCTTTATTTATAAAAAAAAACTAACGGGCTTATCAAAAAAAGTTGACACAAGGTATTTTGGATATGCTCGATACGTTGGATGGGTGGTTAGAAGAGTTTCCTCCTTTAGAGAATGCCCAAAGGTTTGGTAACAAGGCGTTTCGGTCTTGGGTGGAGAAGCTAAGCGAGGTAAAGAAAAAAATGTGTGTATTTAGCCCCCA
Organism: Mucor saturninus; assembly: GCA_016758985.1. Taxonomy (NCBI): domain Eukaryota; kingdom Fungi; phylum Mucoromycota; class Mucoromycetes; order Mucorales; family Mucoraceae; genus Mucor; species Mucor saturninus. The sequence goes on from JAEPRD010000055.1 coordinate 25,889, forward strand.
AGCTAAACATGGTTGAAAAAAGTGTAGTGTTCAAACGAATTGATGACGCGTGTTTTACCCAACGCACTTCATGTGGCCATTCCTGAGCTGAAAGAGTATCTGAATAAAGGATTTGGCAACGAGACAAGGATTGATTATGGATCTGGACACGAGTTAAGCTTTGCAGCATGGTTAGGGGGGATTGCTCTATTGGGTGGATTTGAAGTAGGTGATTATCAGGCGATTGGATTAAGGATCTTTGTAAAATATCTGGAACTGGTGCGCAAGATTCAGAAAAAGTATTCGTTGGAACCAGCGGGAAGTCATGGTGTGTGGGGATTAGACGATCACCAGTTTTTACCGTATGTTTGGGGTAGCGCTCAATTGATTGGTAAAGCACAAATTAAGGATTTCTATGGTACTAGGGAATTAAACAAAGAAAGGATATTGTATAAATAGATCATCCCAGAATCACACCCAAATCCGTGTTAAATAAGGAGATGGTGGAAGCATATGCCAGTGAGAACATGTATTTCAGGTGTATTCAATATATTCTAGAGGTAAAAAGAAAAAGGGGAGGAAACGGGGTTTGAATTTGTACTGAACAATAGCAATTAGGTCAAGCGTGGACCATTCTTTGAGCATTCGCCCATGTTAAATGATATTGCATCCGTGTTGACGTGGAGTAAAGTGAATTCAGGCATGACGAAAATGTATGTTGCTGAAGTACTGAAGAAGGTGCCTGTGATTCAACACTTTAAATTTGGCGGGTTATTCCCGTTTGAAACAGTTGTGACTCCCCATTAAATTTAATATAATCTGCTCATAAAAATTTCTCTTTTTTCTTTTTTCCTTTTTCTTTTTTTAAAAAAAAAATATTCAATTTTATTATATAAAAAGAAAAAGATGAGGTTTCTTCATGATGGCCATACAAAATTACCATCCGTGATATTAGAAGTTGACCCTAAGCCGGTGTTTTACATTGGACCGGCCACTCGAGAAAATCCATTATCGCAGATCCGTACCAAATTATTGGGCAATGTGTATTTTAATGACCCTAAAATTAAGTGGAAACGTATCACACTTCATTTTACAGGCACATCCGGATTAAATATTGATGCGCCCTCTTCCTCTCTTCCACGCGATGTGGTGAGTGCGGTGTCCGACTTGCAAGAGGCCATCAGTGCCACCACACATTTAGAGACCAACGTCAGTTTATGTGATGTTGAAAAGGAATTGATTTTTACTCATGACAAGGTCATTGACTTTGGGCTTCATTTACCTCCGTTTTTACCACCCACTATACGAACAAAGCATTCATTTGTAGAGTATAAATTGTCCGTGATCTGTACACCCAGTGGACCCTTTGCGAAAAAGTTGCGAGTGGAACAGCCTGTGACGGTCTGCAGACATTATTTACCAAGTCCAAGTTCATTGATCCCCAGTGTTGAATACAATGGTGTACGCGAGTGGTTTGAATGGTCAGCTGATGTACCCAAGGCAACGGCCATCGAAGCAGGTGAGGTGGTCATTGCCTTACGTTGGAGTGTTGAAAAGGAATTTGTACAAGTCGACAGAATCGAACTTTGTTTAGAAGAGTTAGAAACCTACCGGTAACTATGAAATTTTTGACATGGAAACACAGGGAACTGAAACGCTTTTTTAAGATTCAGCACAAAACATGGTGTGCACAGTCTCCCATCGGTGGTGACACAATTTCCCAGTACGGCATACCATCCACCTTCCTTTAGCACCAGTGCAGAGACACATTTCCTTCGTACGCCGATCCCACTGGTACCTTCAGTGGAGGTACGGACCATACGAACCCATCACTTTGATCCTTTTTTAGAGATTTCACATCGTGTCAAAGTTGTCTTTCATTTCAATCAGTCCACCGAGTCTTTGGCAGTTGAATTTCCCATCATTATGACGGATTTCCCAAGTGATACAAAAGCCGATTATTTTGTCGACCCATTACTTTCGCCATCGTCCGTTTCAACACTTTCATCGGCCAATAGTAGTTTCGTGACGCTGTCGCCTGCGCCCATGATTATTCAACCTGGTGGTGATGAAGTGCCGTGTATTGATTTAGATTTACCTGAGTACACACCTCCCTATGTGAAAGAACTTGTTCCTGACAGCATCTAGTCTTTAAACTTGCTACATATTCCCTAAAAAAAAAAAAAAAAAGTATAACGGTTTTTTTTTTTTTTTTTTCACTCATGCATTACCCATAATATATTTAGTCGCCAGTTTTTTTTTTTTAAAAAAAAATTGAATTTCATCCCCCCACTCCCCTTATTGTACATAATAAAAAAAAAGACATTTTATTTCGTTTTTGATTAGTTAATAATAGGCGTAATTGTGTATGTGTGTGTATGGTCTATATCTATTCGTCGGTAGTGGTGTCGAAGGGCTTTCTACCATGAACCGAGTACCAAAGGATATGACCCTTATTTTGCTTCGATTCTTCTGCAGAGTCACGCAACAACTTGGCATAGACTTCAGGATCCTCCCATTCGGGGTTGGCAAAGACCAGAGCAGGACGAGCGTTTGTGTAAACATGGAAGTAATCTTCCCAAAGAAGTTTACCGACTTTACCGCCATGGTTCAAAGGGATCTTGGAGAGCTTGACTTGGACATCCACAAAGCCTGCTTTCTTCAGTCTTTCTTCCAATTCACTAGCGGCCAAAAAGGGGATTTGACGAGCCACCATCATTCCCATAACTAAAAAAAGAGGGGGGGGGGGGAATTAAAATTGTAAACATTTTTTTTTTTTTTTTTGTGTAAAAGAGCTTTACATGCGTTTTGTAAGGCCTTCATGTTGGGTCCTACAGTTAATAACTCTTGAATACATGCCTAAACAGATATAAATCAATGGCTCGTGAATGGTAAAAAAATGAATGAGTGAAAGGGGGTGTTACCTCATTACACTCGATGTAACCACCTGGCTTCAATACACGAAATAATTGTGCAAGTGTCTGGATACAAAAAGAGAGGATTCATTAGAAAGATTGTTTCCTCCGGTAAGAAAAAAAAAATATGCTTACGTTGGTCCAGTCAGTATCTGTTAAACCCAAGATAAGAAGTCTTTGATGAACAAAGCCAAAAAAGTTGTCTTCGTAAGGAATTTCTTTAGCGATATTGCCAATCACGAATTCGACGTTGGGAGGCATGATATTTTCGGGAAAGACACAAGAAGCATCGATACCGTAAATTTTAGAACGAGGATAGGTCTCTCCCATTTCAAAGGTCCAGGTGGCAGGACCGCAACCTGAATCGAGGACATTGATACCTTCCTCCAATTGCTTCTTGACGGGAGAAGAAAAGTTGCTAGTAAAAGAGTATTATAATTTTAGTTTTTTTCATGTTCAGTATCCATGTAATTTATAGTACCCTTGGAGAGCGTAACGAAGAAGCCAATGTTGTTGATGTACACGGTCAGCCTCTATAAAATGATGGAAAAGCTATTTAGAGAGAGGAAGAGAGAGACGATAAAAATAATAGTGTATGTACCATCATCATCGTTGGGAAGGATGTAGGCTACTTCAGTGTCACCATGGTATCTTCTACCATCTCTAAAGATATGATTTGTTCCATTACTGGAGCTTTGGTTTCTAGATGAGCCTTCTGTTGAGACACCTGTTGGCTCGATTGTTTCTGGAGTGGACATGGATGTATTTCTTTTAAGTGATCTCTTTTCGTATCTATATCTTCCTTCTCTATGGAATAATTTTCTCAAGGTAGAAATTATGCCCATTTTTTATAAAGAGATTGGAAAGAAAGTGTGCTTTTAAGATAGAAAAAAAGGGAGGGGGGGGGGGATTGAATTCATGAAACCTTCTTTTCTTTAATGGATGGTACAGGTGTCGTACCAAAAGGACTGATTAAATATCTAATTTTCTTTGGGTGAGAAAAAGAGGCGGGACCTTTTTTTTTATTATTATTATTATCATTATTTATTGGTGTTCATAATAGAAAATAAAAAATGTCAAAAAGCAGCAGACAAAAATAAACGCCTCTTTTTAAAAAAGAATAGAGAGAGTTTGTGATGGAGGTACCTGAATTTTAAAAAAAGCCGTGCTACGGGAACACAAACAACAGTAATTAAATACCTGTGCACAGTTCAAGGAAAGGAGGAGTTTCTTTCACTTTTCTTTATAAAAAAAGAGAAGAAAAGATAGAAAAGAAAAAAATATCGTATGATGTTTTTTTTTAAAAAAAAATAATAATAATTGCTTTTAAAAGAAGTCAAACTCATTTTTTTGACATCTTTTGACAGAATCTGTCGATAGAAATCTCTCCTTGATGTGTGTCCTAGAAACTTTAAGGTTTTTTACAGTATATCACATGGCTCATTTTACGGCTTAATATAAGCGCGGATTCGTCCTTCCCCTTCAATGTCAATAGCACGATTTCATCTTTTTTGTACTGCAGTATCACAAAATTACGTTACTCATTTTAACTCATTTGGAATTCTGAATCATACTCTAAATAGGTGGAACAAGAAACCGTATTTTTATCACCCACTTTTTTTCTTGGGTTTTCTGCTAATTATTTTATCATGCTGTAGAAATTGATTTTAATTCCTTCCACAGGAAAACAAAGCAGGATTGCTGTGTCAATACTTATGTCTGTTGTATTTCAATCGTTCGTATATACACAGCAGAGTTAGAACATGATTCCAACGAATGAACTTTCTGCAGTGATACTTTTAGAAGCAACAATTGAGATAACGCAGCTTCTCAAAACGTATTTTTTTTTTCTTTTTTTTTTTTTTATGAAATTTGTATTTTGTATCAAAAACAATGTGATAGTTACGAATAGAATGTATATTGAACAGTGTGTACCTCTTTTGACAATGCCCTTTGTTTAAACTTTCACCCTTGAAGCTCGTTTGATCTTCATCTTGAGAGTAAATTAGGGGTAAAAGTACAAACTGGGAACTGAAAGCAACACACGCATATAGAATGACCATATAGGTGACATGTCCAAGATAAATTTGCATCCCAGTTTTAAGACGATAAGGACCTCCACTTGGTGACCCAATCCGGCAACTATGGGCACCAGACTGTCCCTAAGAAACTCGAATGATGTCTTGGTAAGAAAAAGAAGGGTATTTAGATGATACAGTAGTATGATTTGAAAAAAACCGTTCTTTTAAAATATGTTTGAATGTAAAAACAAAAAAACAAAAAGAAAGCGCAAAAAGGTATTTTATTATCAGCAATGTTTTTTTTTAACAACGTGGGTGTGGATTTTTTTTTTAGCGGAGGGTGTTAATATTAGTGGCTGCGGCCGAGCCGTATAAGATGCTGTTTCAGTAGAGTCATCAGCGGTCAAACGAGGAAGAGTCAAGGGCTGTAACCGAGGAAGGGATTCAAAAGGCAACAATCCTTTGCTTACCCATGAGTATCGATCTTAATTCATATGTAAATGTATACTATCATCAAGGTCCTCCTTAAATAACTTGTTTTAATTTTACTTCCGTCATCAATAGTCAAGTCGTTATTGACACATATAGGTGATAACCCCTATAAGTCTACGAAATCTCGCTGGATACACCGTAGTCACGTGCCGTCGTTAAATGTAAAGGTTAAAAGTGATTTTAATAAACACATATTCTGGATCTGTACCTTCACGGACTTCCTTGAGTCAAATAAGATAAATGAGTACTTCCGTGGTCTCCTTGTTGGTATTTAGTTTGTGAAAAGAGCTATATTGATGTAGGTCATAATTTGAGCAGTGTTTAGAAAAAAAAAAGTGAGGGTAAAAAAAAAAAAAAAAGTGGGTGGGTGCTTTTTTTAAAATAGATTGACGAACAATAAGAACTGGTTTATGTTTGGATGACTTCATTGTGAATGTGATTAATTGAAATAGAACTAGATGCATGAAACTACTGGGTACTTATATGCAGGTATTTATAGACCCGAAAGTTGTAATATATCAGTAGCATGTACCAATAGCGAAGGATATTTCAGACAATAAAGAAAAATAATCATCTCATGAAGTCTAGAACAACAAAAGTTGGGTTGCTTCCAATTTACACAACTGATCTTTAGAGCTAACTTAAAAGAATAAAAAAATAAATAAGAAAGGAATATTCAAATGATACAGTATGATAGGATACATATTTATTTTAATACAAGAAACAGGAAATTCAACCGCTAATCATTATTGTTTGATGTTCATTTTTCAAGCGCTTGCGCCCCCCCCCCTTTTTTTTTAAATCAATGGTCCTGCCCGTGAGATCATCAGAGCCTGTTTGACGCTTGCCTTCTAACTACGTATCTCCGGTTGGGATATTGTACTAACGCATGACAGTAGCAGAGTTTCTTGTCTTTCATTATTGTTTGCGCTGGTCGATTCAACGACAAGTTTCATTCAGTTGTATGCGGGTGGGGTTGGGGATAAATGATAAATCCATGATTATTGATATTCAGGCTTTGATTAACATAAGTATTAATTAATAAAAAAAAAGCGAGCAGATATATACAGGTCTGTGTTTTCTGCTGGCTTACCTCATGACTGTCAGCTTCCAGTGTAAAAAAGAAGAAGAAGCAGAAAAAAATGACTGACTTCATATGAGATAATCCAGCGACAAAGAACGTTTGCCCAAAAAAAAAAAGAGTTGAGAGAATATCATCCTAATATTTAAACGCTTGTAAAGAGATGAGTTGAAATGACTACGGTTATAGATAACCATGTGCATACCTGTAAGTATTATTATCGAAATACCAGTTTGGTAGTTTTAGTGCTATTTCTGACTATGGTGTAAATGGCTTCCTTCTAGTTGGGTTTGCACCAGCTACACAAAGAATGGATGTGAATAGAGCGTGTGAACAGGAATAGAAATACTTTAGTGGGACTTGCTTGAAAAAATTCGCCCTATGAGCTTGCGATACCATTGTGCTGGTAATGCCACACGCAATTATATAGATAGCTACTAACATTATTTTTCCTGGACTAACTTTGAAAGGGTTTATTAAAATAAGCAGCATGATAGTGGTGTACACCAGAGACTCCCACATGCCTAAGAAGATTTTATAGCGTTTATAGGATGATAGTTTTTATTTAACAGAAAGAAACCTGTCTTCAAAAGCAGATCATCTTGTGTAAAGAGGGAATTGTTGTTGAATTAGGTCGGGATTGAATAATCAATGAGTGCCCTCCATAGGAATGGATAGATAAAATGTATGTATTAGGAAAAGTTCTTATAAACAAGTACTTCATCTTGATAATAATAATAAAAATGTTGCTAGTGTGGTGGCGCAACCAGTCAACGTAAAAAAATGGAGTTCATGTAGCGGGGAACTAAAAAAACATGATTGGACCAAAGTGTAGGATCGGCCCCTCCCAACCTAAAAAAAAAAAAACTCGCTTACTTTTCTTGTTCATGCGTTTTTTTTTTAGAAAATAGTTTATTTTACAAGTAGTACATAAATGACAGTAAAACGTTAATTTATGATTCGAGTTCAATATGCATCTCTTTGCAGAGTGCGTGTGGATTGCATTGTGCGACACTGAGGGGGAGGGGGGCTGGGCGGTCTTTTTTTTTTTTCGATAAATTTATAAACGGAAAATCCTCAGTTTGGGTTAAACCTACTCAAGTTTTTATATTATATATTTATAATGTATGCATTAAGATTATAAATACGTATTACTTTTAATGAAAAAAGAAGCCTTGGAAACATGAATTAAAGAACATTCGATTTTTTAAGTGACACTCTTAATTTCTTGTGGAGGAGGAAAAACGATTATTGGCTCCTAAGCCTTTTGACATGTGTGTTTCAATGCAGAGGTACTGTGTTAAAAAGTCTCACACCTTAACTGGGATTACATAAGCGCAATAAAAGATGATCCCTTATTAGACAGGATAGGTGTTTCCCATTGAATAACGATAAAATTAAAAAATGACCGTGCCCCCCTTTGTTGCATTTACATTATTATTTGTCACCACTAAAAAAGTGCTACGCAAGCAAGATACACATGATGCCACACCTGAAAGTTCCAGTAGCTTATAAAAAAAGAAAAAGAAAACGGGAGCCTACTGTGTAAAATGTTCTTGGGGGGTTATCAGAAAGCACATGCAATAAGAGAGTACTTCTGTAAATAACTGATCGGGTATCCAGAAAAAAAGGGTGTCCGTGTATACGATTAACCCTATCGTTTATGTGTGAACACAATGAATCTGAGAGGTTTTTTTTTTGTTTGCACCTCGTTGACAGATTTACAAAGAAAATCAGGTTTTTTTATATAATGTGATAATCTAGATCTTTCTTCTTCAAACATCAAAAAATGGGTTATGTAAGATATCAGGGAATTTACATGTGATTGTTATTTGTTTCTTTTTTTTTCTTCTAATGCTTTTCAGTTGGTAAATGTTTTCTTTTAGGATTGTAGATCAGGCTAAACTTTATTAAAAATGGGTAATCTGTGCTTTTTAAACCTTGATTTGCGCGCCATTTATATATTTTTTTTTTTTGGGAAACTTTTTGAAATATAGCTCGGCTAGAAAAAAGATTTTCTCCCTCTGATACTTATTCCTTAACTTTTTTTTTTTCTTTTCTTCTTTTACCCCGTGACACTTGTCAAAATCCAAAAATAGATGGGGGGAAGGTGAAGTGGAGTTAATTTTAGGAGGGGAAAAAAGAATTTAATTAAAAAAGTAAATACTTTTTTTTAACAGTGTTGTGTAATGAATGAGAGAGAAGGGAGGAAGATTCTTTTGCCATGTTTGCCCAAAGGAAGGCGTTCCAGGACCCTTTTTACGGTTATTCCTTTTTTCTTAATTGTTGTGTGGCAAGTGTAACAAAAAGAAAAAAGGTTTCAAAAAACAATTACCATTGAATCTTGTTTTAGTGAGTTTTATAATTGCATACTTTTAACAAAAGGGTGTAGGAAATGGTTTTTTTTTTTTTTTTTTTTTTTTTTTTTTTTTTAAAATATAAAGAAACCATTGTTTTGTAGAAGTCAATCTGTCACATAAATGGAAATACAAATTCTGTCACGGAGATCACTTTTTTTCCCCTCCCGTTTATGGACGGAAGGTTTGTTTTTGTGTGCAAGTTGATACGTCTATCAAACAGTAACCAAAACAGGTTTACAATACAGCCCCCACATCACTATACATATATATAAAAAAAAAAGATGTATATATTTAGATGATCAGTATTTGCGCGCGGGTTTGAAATACAGGTGTGTGGTACAATGTAACAATGAAAGCGGTCCGTAATTATGTTAAGGTTATTTAATCCACGTTCCAATATAAAAATAATGTAAAAGGTGTTACGCTCTATCCAAAAGGTATCTTGGCTACCAAAAATACAGCCACCTCCGAAAGAAAGGACCCTATTCTAGTATACATGTTTATTTCTTTTTTCTTTTAGAATAGGATACTTTGTGTGTGTGGGGGTAAATAATAAATTGTTTAGGGGGGGGGGGGATACGGGTGTTGGGGAAAAGGAAGTGAGAGAGGAACATAAGTTTTTAAAACGAGAGACTTCTATATATTTTTTTTTTTTTTTTTTTTTTTTTTTTTGGTTTTGGTGAAACGAGAGACCCTTATTCCAAAGGTTTCTGTGCATAACAGACATAATAATTAATACATGTTTCATTGGTTTTAGCCTCCACGCCACAATTATTGACAAACTCTTTAAATAAATCTTCATCTTCCCATTCATGATTGACTTTGGCAAGCACCGTACGCATATTGATGGTGCCATGATGATAATCATCCCTGCACATATTTAAATTAAACACAGAAAATAAATTTGATGTGCATATAGGTACATTACCAGAGTAAATCACCAGCCTTGTTGGTATGGTTTAGTTTTAATGGAATGATCTTCAAGACAATATTGACATAACCCGTCTTTTCGAGAAGGTCGACAAACTGGCTTCCTACCTTGGTAGGCATATCTTTTTCAATGACAATGGAGGATACTTTGGGAATTATTTAGACAAGCAATACGTTAAATTGGAGATGTGGTACTTACAAGTATCTTGTAATTTTTTTAAGAGTGGTCCCACGTTGTGCAAATCTAACAAGTCAGGCTGTGTGATGTAGAACGTGCAAAAGGGTAAAATATATGTCAGAAAAAAGAAAAAGAATACATTTCGAATGTATAGGAAATAAAAAGGAAATTTTTTTTTACCTCTACAAGTTCAATATAACCTCCAGGTTTTAAGACACGATATATTTCCTTTAGAGCCTAAAAAAAAAAAAAAAAAAAAAAAATGGGTGGAGTTAGTGTCAATATCTTGTCAAACAGTCAGCATGTATTAAAGGTTACACCATCCCAGTCAGATTGACTTAAACCAAGGAAAAGAAGACGTTGATGAACGTAATGAAAATTTTCATCAGGGTAAGGGATGTTCTTAGCAACGTTTCCAATGACAAGTTCAACGTTGGCTGGTTTGATATCTTCGGGAAAGACACAAGCGGCATCTACACCGTGGAACGTGGATCGTTGATAGGTTTCACCCATTTCAAACACCCAGGTTGCAGGTCCACAACCTGAATCGAGGACATTGATACCTTCTTCTAACATTTCTGTAACGGGAGCATGATAGTTGCTATGACATATAGGGTTAAGTCCAAAAAGTATATTTAATGTGTGTCTAAAACCTTGTTTTTTTTTGTGTGTGTGTGCACACAAAAAAAAAAAATTAAATTACCACTGAAGTGCGTATCTCAGAATCCAATGCTGTTGATGTACACGATCGGTCTCTATTTTTATATGTAAATAACCATGCTGCTGGGGGGAATAGAAAAAGTTAATTTTACCATCATCATCGTTAGGTAAGAAATACGAGATCTCATCGTTGGCGTGAAATCTACGTCCGTCTTCGAATTTAAATTGATAGCCATTTCGAGAAGAACCTGAGGAGTCTGTGGCCACTGATCGAATCACCACTTGTGAGCTACTCATCACACTGTCGGCCGTCTTGGCTTTTTTGCAGGAAGGTGTCTTTTTTTTAAAAATCTGTCTAAAGCTTGTAATAAACGTCATTTATTTATATATTTAACACAACAATAATCAACAAAAAAAAAAGAAAAAAAAAAAAAAAAAAAAAAAAAAGAAAGAGAGAGAGGAGGGAGTGCAGAAAAAGAAAGAGAGAAAAAAAAAAAGTTGCAGTTAAAAAAGTTTATATTTGGCATTATTGTGTATAGTTTTGTGCACAATTACCGTGATAAATTATTGGTTTTTATGAAACCGATAATTTAAACACGATGGAAGGACAATTACTTTTTTTTTTTTTTTTTTTTTTTTTCGCACACACGATTACCCGACAGGTGGAGGTCTACATGCACCCCATCTCTCTCTTTCCCTCTTTGTTGGGGATTATACAAACCAAAAGTGGGGGGAGAAAAAAAAAAGATTTTATTTGTTTTTTGACAGCCCTTTCAAAAGTTGTATTTTGCTCTACTGATACTGATCACGAATTCTTTGGGATCGGTCGTATCATGATAGCCAATGGGACCGAGGTCACAATCTGCACAGGATAAATATTTGGTAGTACCAACTGTTGTCGAGAACCCGACGTTTTCGAAATCCATCATGTTGCTCACATGCCAAAAATGAGTGTCGTTGTCTTTTAACAAGGTCGCAGGTACACTGGTGATGGGTAAAGCGAGCTAAAAGGGAAATGAGTTCTTGACCGGCCTTTTTATTTCTTATTTTTATTTTAAAACCTTGGCTCCATCTCTTTCTACCAAAGTAGCGGTATTCTTTCTTAAAATAATACATTGACAGTTTTCTTTAGGACAAAGAATATTGGCCACATTCTTTCCCGATTCATTAACAAGAGTTTCTAATGGTTTATCAATGGATTTAAACAATGTCGACATTTCAAAAAAAAAAAAATCAAGATAATAAAAAGGTTTGTCCCCCTCTTCTCGAACTCCCCCCCCCCTTTTACTGAGTTTAGAACGATTTGACATCATTTTTTTTTTAGCTGCAAAAAAGGGTAAGAGTGGGAAAAGTTCTTGCCTCCCCCCCCCCCCTGGTATGGTACGACGTTACAAAAAAGGGAGAAAGAGAGAGAGAAAACAACAACAGTCATGATGATGAATGATAATAAAAAGAGCGTTCTTTGGGGGGAGAGGAATCCCCCCCTTTATAATCACATGCATTAAAATATGTCAACTCCGCATCTAAAATCCTAGCCAAAACCAAAGGGAATGGACACAATAAAAAATTTTTACTTGTTATTTGGGTCACAGATTTTTTAAAAGATTGTCGTGATTTTACGTCACTGTCATAAGGTTTAGAAAAATTTTCCCTAAAACTACGTTTTTTTTTTTTTTTTTTTTTAAACTTTCTTTTTTTTCTTTATTCTTTTCTTCTTTTTTTTTTTAAAAAAAATCAAATAGAGAATAAATATGTCACAAAACGCGTTAAATGCAAACATTCAAGCTGCTATCGATTCTGCTATTGGTGCTAGAGCAATCGATGTGTATGCCTACTTTGAGTCTGTAAACACGGACAAGGCTAGTGTCGAACCTGTCGTTCCCAAAGAAACCATCGCGAACGAGACCACCACGAACGAACCCGTTGTCAACCAACAAAAGGAGGAGGACAAGGAGGAGGAAATCGAGTCTGTGGAGGAAGCTGTGGAAGAAGTGATCGAAGAGGCTCACGCTGAGGAAGAGGATGTCGCTACCAAGCACGATCTTTTGGAGGAGCTCAAGGAAGAAGTACCCGAAGTACCTCCTACTGCCATCGATGAAGAAAAGGAAGAGGCCATGGAGGCCAAGGAGGATCTTTTAGAAGAACTCAAGAGAGAAGTACCTGAGGTCGCTCCTACTGCCATCGACGGAGAAAAGGAAGAGGCCATCGAGGCCAAGGAGGATCTTTTAGAAGAACTTGTTCAAGAGGTTCCTGAAATTCCTGCTGCTATCCCTCAAATTGTCCAAGAGAAGAAAGAAGAGATCACAGAACCTCTCAAGGTAGATTTGAAGGCAGCTGTGCAACATGCCATTGATTCCGTTGTCGGTGCTCCCGTCGTAGATGTATACGCTTATTTAAACAATGGTAAGGAAGATCTTCTTGAGCAAAAGAGCGAGGTTGTTCAAGATATCAACCAACACGTTGAAGAAGTTCCTGCTGTCGCTGTGGATGAAGTCAAGGAAGACGCTATTGAAGCCAAGGAGGAACTTTTGGAAGAATTAGTCGAGACTGTGCCTGAGGTTGCACCGGAAGTTGCACCCGCCCCCGCTGCCGTAGTGGATATGGACGAAGCCATTCAACACGCTATTCATTCCGCTGCTGGCTCCATCGATATCTACTCTTCCTACTTGGAGAAATCCGATGAAACCCCTGTCAAGTCTGCCGTGATTGACAACACGACCGCTGCTGCTTCCGCTGTAGCTGCTTCTGCTGCTGCTGGTTTCGCTTATCTTGCCAAGAACGACGGAGAGTCTAGCCCAATCGAGAGCGACACCGATGATGTCACCCCCAAGAGTCGTGAGGCTGAAGTACCTATCATGGTGGAAGAACAAGTTGACAACAAGACTAAAGTCAAGGAAGCCGTAAAGGAAACCTACGAGGAAGCTCAAGTACAAGCACCCGTGATTCAAAAGAATGTGGATGTCAAGGTCGAAGAAGTCTCTGATGCTATGGCTGCCACCATGGAAGAAGCTCAAGTTCAAGCTCCTATCATTCAAAAAGACATCGTGGATAAGGCAACTGTCGTCAAGGATACCGTTGATGCCACTGTAGAAGAAGCTCAGGAGAGAGCCCCCGGTATTCAAAAGAGTATGGTGGATACCGCTGTTGCTGCCAAGGACACGGTTGTGGAAGCCAAGGATGCAGTGGCTGCTACGGTAGAGGAAGCTCAGATTCAAGCTCCTATCATTCAAAAGAGTATGGTGGATACCGCTGTGGGAGCCAAGGATACCGTTGCTGCTACTGTTGAGGAAGCTCAAGTACAAGCCCCCGTTATTCAAAAGAATATGGTTGATACCGCTGCTTCTGCTGTTGAAGGTACCAAGGACACTGTTGCTGCCACTGTCGAGGAAGCTCAGGTTCAAGCCCCCATGATTCAAAAGGATATTGTTGATACCGCTGCTTCTGCTGTTGAAGGTGCCAAGGACACCGCTGCTGCTACTGTGGAAGAGGCCAAGGTCCAAGCCCCCGTCATTCAAAAGGATATTGTTGATACCGCTGCTGCCACTGTGGAAGAGGCCAAGACACAAGCCCCCGTTATTCAAAAGAACATTGTTGATACCGCTGCTGCTACTGTGGAAGAGGCCAAGACACAAGCCCCCGTTATTCAAAAGAACATTGTTGATACCGCTGCTGCTACTGTGGAAGAGGCCAAGACACAAGCCCCGGTGATTCAAAAGGATATTGTCAACAAGGCTGGCGATGTGAAGGAAACTGTTGCTGCCACTGTGGAGGAATCCAAGGCCCAAGCCCCGGTGATGCAAAAGGATATTGCCCAGAAGGCCAGTGATGTGGAGAAGACAGCCGCTGCCACTGTGGAGGAGAGCAAGACCCAAGCCCCGGTGATTCAAAAGGAGATGAGCGAACAAAGTGCACCTATCACGGAGACTATCAAGACAGCTGTGGTTGATACTGTTGCGATGGCACAAGAAAAGGTAGAGGAAGTGAAGGCTTCACCTGTTGGACAAAAGGTGATGGGATCCGTTGAAGAGATTCAAGCTAAATTGACACCTGCTGTTCAAAAACCCGAAGCTGTGGTTCCTGTTCCTGTTTCTTCTAGTCAAGTGAACCCTCAAGTGAATGCTACTGCCACTACAAAGGCACCTGCCTCTGAACAAAAGGCTTTACCTGCCAAGCCCGAAGATAAGGGTAGTCGTTGTACTATCATGTAAATTACTACTTGAAAAAAAAATATAACACAAAAAAAATATATAAATATACAGCATGTTTCATACCAACAACTCTTGAAAAAAAAAAAAAAATCCAAATAGTATACTTTTTCACTCTTTTCCGTATATAATTAAATAAATAAAAAAAGTTGAAATTTAAACAAATTTATGCATCTGTCATTTTAATCAAACATCGTCGATCTCTGGATTGTGCATAATATTCATCCTTTTTGTGAAAAAGGATTTCACGGCACCCTCCCCCCTCCCTTTTTTTGTCAATAAGATTTTTGTAACTATCATGCAAAAAAGATTTTTTTTTTTTTTTTAGATTGCCGTGTTTGTTTTTTTTTTTAATTGTTCATGTGGTTGTTATGTGGTTTGTTAAAGTGTAATGGATTCAACTGGGTACCATAAAGAAAAGTCATGCACCCGATACAACCTAAAACCCCCCAGCTGATGTAAGCACGGATTTCCAAGGGAATCCAATAACATGCAATAGCACTTTTTTTTTTTTTTGCAGGTGAGTGTGTGAACATTTTTTCTACCATGTTGTTTGTTTACCTTGACCAAATAAAGCCAGCTACAGCAGGACTGAGAGTTCGCATGGCAGCATTACAACCTAAATACAAATAATAGATGTTGAGTGGGGAATAGGTTCATGTGAATAAAAAAGTGTTTGTTGTTAATTTACATTGTGAAAAACCATTGATAAAGCCCAAGGTATTTGATCTTGCCACCGAATTATTCAACAAGATGACAGCGGTTGTGACTGCAATGGTTTGAGATAACGACTTGATTGTCAAGCAACATACGAGACCGAACCAGACCCACATCTTAGTCTCCTCGTGATGGAAATCCGGGATGCGATAAAGAAGCCGGCATAAGCCCTGAGCAAAGAAGACGAGAGCACTTGACACCAACGATAATTGGAATAGATGGAGCAACCCAAATAGAGCAGTGAGCCGGTGAAGGACAAAGACCTGGACGAATAACATGACTGACCCAGCAAAAGATAGAATCGTGCCAATCTCTCCTGATTGAAAGCCAAGACCACCCGCCTCCTTGGGTGTTGCGGACCAAGTAGGTAATAATTCTAAATAAAGAAAAAGAAATCAATTAAGGTTATCTACAGTACTCACTAAATCTCTGATATACATGTTACCGTCAAAGTAAAGCATTTGAAATGCGACAATGGCATAAATAAGACTCATAGCAATGACCTGAGGTGTCAGGATATCTTTTATCCCTGTCGGAGGATCAGGGTTGACAATGGCTGGTAACAAGGGTTGCCCTTCAGGATCCATCTTTTTCTTCAGGTAGAGTGTTTCTTTGGAGAGGAAAAAGACGAGGAGCCAACAAACAGAGGATATACAGGTAGCCAAGAAGCAAGGCAAGAAATAAGGATAGTTTATCAAGAAATCTGTGATGTAGCCCAAATGACCAAAGAGAGCAGGATATTTACGCACTGGTTCAGATAGATAGCCTGATTATAGAGAGGGGGGGGGGATTTTAAATAAATTGGAAATTGATGTAGTATGACGAACAAGTGTACCTCCTAAAGCAGCCCCCACAATACTTCCTAAACCAAAGGTCACTTGTAAGAGAGAAAATGCGCGTGTGCGTTTCTCTGCAGAGTGAGTCTGGGTCAATTCAGCAATCATGCTTTTGAGTACACTGATGTTTCCATTCTAAAAAGAAATAAAGGTTTGTCATGAAAGGGAAATGATTGGGGGTATGAGTTTAAGAGATACTTGCGAATAAACCAGAAAATATCTTGGTGGACAATGCCCAGAGAAATGACTTTGACAGGCCAAATAATAACACGCCTATTGACGTGGAAGCAAGACCGATTAAGATGACTGGTTTCCGACCCATTCGGTCCGAAAGCGATCCCCACGGTATTCCTTTTAAGTGTGTGTCAGAGAGTTAAAGTAGATGACATTTGTGCTGTTGGAGTGATTACCAGAGATAAATTGAGCCATAGCAAAGGCCGATGTAATTAAGCTTGCATAGTAACCAATATGAAGTTCGTCTGTCATTTTAAAATCTCGAATCATCTTTACAAGTGGACCCGGTTAAACCCCCCCTTTCACTATGAGTTACAATTTTTTGTTCACTTACGAAATAAATAAAGGGAGCATGAATACTGAACGATATTGGTTCCTGAATAAATTATTATAAAAATCTGTTCCAACAAACTCTATATTTCTTTTTTTCTTTTTTTCCCTTTTTTTTATTGTCACTTTCTTTCCCTTTTTTCCCTTGTATATTTACTGCAAACCGACATGCACAAATTAGAAACAATTGTAGTTTCGGTAACCGTGAATCTTCCGACATTATAACAAAAAAGATAAAAAAAAAAAAGAGCCTATCTTTTTTTTATTATTATTTCGTGATGAGTCAAGTGACTCTGCATACTGAAATCTATTTTTTTTTTAAAGGGAAGCATTACAGTGTAACAGGAAAAATCTAAAAGTGCTTTTTTTTTTATTTTTATTACCGAACTTTTTTCCTGGATTGTAGGGAGAGTCTTGATTCGATACAGAAAAAAAAAGTAACTAAATCCCATTTTGCCACAGGGTAAGCAGCTTGTCATGCAGCATCCACTAAACCTAATAAAGAAAAGCTGGGAAGCTAAAAGTTTGTTATCAGTGAGGGCAGGGGAGCTTCAATAAAAGATGGTTGATAGCAATCCATACTCCGTATCTGATTTGTTCTTGTTGATATTTGGCTCTCTTGATAAAAGCCGCTGGAGGCCTCATTACCACAGTAGCTATCCATAGTGATAATAATGTAGTATAATTTTGAATCCTGCGGAAGAAGGCCAAATTTTGTTTTTTTTGGAAAGCAGTGTATTTCAATACCATGATAAATCATGCATGCTTCTGTAAGAGCATGGGAGTCAAGAATGAAGGTTGTCATTGCCAACCATTAAAGAAGCTGAAACTTGACAGAATAAAGATATTTAAAAAGCCATGTCGTAATCTACCTCACTATTTTGAGAGAGAACAAAGGGATTCTTTATAAATGATAAATTCCTATGCTTGCATTGGCGCGCTTTTTTTTTTTTGGCCGTCAATATAATGTATGATAGACATTCTGTAGATGGACGCAAGGTTGGGTCTGCTGCAAGAATCAGTAAACAGAAGGGAAATGCAGTATTTATATTTGCATGATAGATCCGAGAAAAAAAGTATACATTTATAAAGTTATGAGTGTTCAAAGTTAGACACTCTTGTTTAGGGGAAAAGCCCAATCATGTTTAATTTGGGGGGTTGTCCCTCCCCCCCCCACCATAAAGTGGTACCTCCGAGAATTTAACAAAATAAAAAAAGTGGTATCGGGATATAATAGCATTTATTGGGGGGTTGGGTGTTTAAGTAGCAGGGTAATAAAGTTGAGGGAATAAAGTTTTTTTAATGTACAAAAAAGTAGAATGATGTTATGAAAGAGTTACAGATGAAGTTTGATGGATATTTTAGTTTTTTGACGAATACACCAGTTTAACAGACTTTTCCGATCAAGACTACTTGTGACACTGGCCTGTCTTTGATGCCTTGTTCCGATGTGACCTTGTGTTTTAAAATTGCAATGATCGTGGGTCGAACTGCTTGATATTGTGTCGGATAAGGATTGTCTGCGTACATCCTCAGAATCCGAGAATAACTGTGAGCTTGTATTACTGAAGTTGTCATAAAATATACAATAATCCTGTTCAAAGTGTTCTTGGAATCGTGATGAAGTATTCATTTTTTATATTGTTTTACAAAGGTAGGTATTTCTATTTTGAAAGAGTAAAGAGAAAAAAAAGGTGTCAAGTCAAACTTTTTTCCCTTTTTATATTCAAACTGTTTACTTTTTGCATGTTCGGAATACCCGAAATGACGAGCTATCATTGGTTCAATTTCGACCGACCGAAGCAATGATTTCATGGAAGAATCTAAAAATAACTAGAGTTGATTGGCTGAGGTCATTTTCTTTTTTTTTTTGCTACGGGGGAAACAAACAAAGCAGCACTTTTTGTGATATGACCAACTATTTTTTTTATATATATATTTTTTTACCCCTTTTTTTTCCTCTCTCTCTTTTTTTTTTTTTAGTTTTTTATAAATAAAAAAAATGTCCATGAACCGACAAAGACCCCGTACTCGGGTAAATAGCAGAGCCAACACTATACCGTCATTGTCAAATACGACGGTCAATACGGAATCGACGGTAGTTGATTTTTTACCATCGATTGAGGAATCACTGCAAGACTGGCTGAGTAGGAGTATTCCTGATACACCGACCTCTTCTGTGGCCTGGTTACTGGATACCTGTCGATGCTGCCACCGAAATGAATGCGAGAATTTAGAGACACTGTCAAGTGCGATCCGTAAACTAGAGGGGGATTCACGTTTGGCAGCAGAAATTGGACAAAGTCTACTTCACAAACATGAGCAATTTGTATCTGAATCGGATGATATCAAAAATGGGCTTGAGCAAGAGGCAAGTCTTTTCTTTATCCACTCCTTAAAAAAAAAAATTAAATAGGCATGACTCGCATGGAAAGTATTTTGTTTACTAAAAAGACCCCCCCCCCCTCCTTTTCATAGCTTGAAGAGTTACGTGACAAAGTACGTGAATTGGAACAAAGTTTAACAGATTCGGATAATTCTAAACAAGACTTAGTACAAGAAAAGGATAGATCTATTTGGGAAATGCAAAAGACACAAAAGGTAAAATTACACACACACACATAAAGAAACAAAAGACTCTCTTTTTTTTTTTTTTTTTTATTTTTTTTTATTTTAATCAGTTTTTATATATATGTATATAAAAAAGTATAATCCTTCTTATATCTTGTGTGTGAAAAATGTAGATTTTGGATGAAACAGCTGTGGACCTGGAAACTTCAAATCATCGGTGTTTACAACTGGGATCCGAACTAAAAAGTAAAATTCAGGAACTTGAAAAATTACGAATATTCAAGTTTATGGCGCGGCAAGCTGATATACGAGAAGACACGTTAAGAGCAAAAGTAAAATAAAACTATTCAAGGAAGTTTTTTTTTTTTTTATTTTATTTTTTCATTTTTGTACCAGAAAAGTGTAAATTAATTTTTTTTTTTATGTTAGTTGGAAGATATTAAACAAGAATTGGCGGTTTCGAGAAAAACAGAACTAACGTTAGAATCCAAATATAAAAAGTTAAAAACAAAATATGGCAAGTGTACATGGATTGCGCATAACTGTTGTGTGTGTGTGTGTGTGTGCGTGTGCGTTATAACCCTTTTATCTTTTTATATATATTAACTCTTGTAAACAAATCCCATAGAATCCATATGCTCTTCCTTTGAGAAAATCAAACTGGATCAGCAAGAACTAGGCCCAAGCAAAGATCATCAACTTGACCTGGTTTGGCTAAGAGAATCAAATGAAAAGCTACGAAAGGACGTATTAAAGGTTTGTGATTTAGATGGCGCGCGGGGGGCATAGCAACAACAATAACAACAATATAAGCTTACATAGTCTTTTTTAAATTAGCTTACGTCTGCTTTACTTGTTCCAAATACTGCAGATGATTTGCATATGACCAATCACAACAACACGAGCCATCATCTTATTGAATTGATTAAAGAATTAGCTTCTGCCAATAATAAATTAAAAACCGATTTACTAGACTGTAGTGACTTATTAATGGAGTGTCGAAATGATTTATACAATAAGCTTGATAAACAGCAAGATGAAATAATGCATCATGACGATAATAGTTGTATTATAATTCAACAAGAAAATAACAATCATGCACCAACATCACAAGATGACGATAAAACAAGTTGGTTGAGTACCTCTGCTCCTCAGTCAAATGAAGAATCAATCGTGATCGTACCAAGACTACGAAGAACCGAATCAAAGAGATCAAACAAGATAGACACTGCCGTTACTCCGTCACCGTCACCACCACAGCCAGCCGTTTCTCTCTCCACAGATACCCCAGCGGTCGTTCATCACCACTACCACTATTATATGAAGAATAAGCTGATGGCTGAAAAAGGCAAATTAAGAAAGTCAGCAGAGATAAAGAACGGAGAGGTAAGGTCTTTTAAAAAAAAGGGGTCGGAGGGAGAAAGGGGGTTTTTGAGTTGAAGACACTGATATCTAATATAGAAACCACCTGCCACCCTCTCGCCTTCCACCTCGTCCAAGTCAATTAAATTGGACTCTAGTTCACCCTTTCGACAGTTATATCACCAAGTGACAATGGTATTACAACGACTTCAACAGACGGATATCCGAGCCTTAAATAGAAGATTGCGACGTGCATTTGATATATTAGAATTAAGCAGTATGAGCAATTCGATTATAGAGAATATTGTGACGGATGTGGATGGGTTGCGAACACGATTTTTATGGATCGAAGATTGCCACCAATTAGTGAAACAAGAATCGTGGATTCATGATATTTCCATGCTGGAGTTTTTCCCCATCATCGGACTTGTGCAGGACATGTTAAAGGAGATTGGTCAGCTTAGGACAACAATGAATGATTTACAGGTCGAATATGTGAAAAAAGTCGAGGAAAGTGATACAAGATTAGAGGAAGAAATCCTGAGAAAGCAGCAAGAGAAACAACAAAGAATCGTATTAAACACTTATAAAAAGACCACACTCTCTTCATGGCTATCCAATGTGTTTCAACGTAAGCAAGGGGAAGGTCATCAAGTACCATCACCACAGCAACAACAACAACAGGATACCAACACAAGGTTTATCATCAATAACACCAGCGATATCAGTATTACGACCACCCATCATCCTTCTTCTGTCCATCCTCTATCGACAGTGACTACAGAAAAGTCCAACATGATTGCAATTATTCGGCGAAAGAAGAGTGATATTGATAGACATGGACCTCCTTCGAGTTTTCCGACGAGGTCACCTGCAGTTGCCATTGGAAATGAAAAGAATAAACGTAGGTCGACAGCGACGCATATCTCAACACAGGTGTCTACCTCATCACCTTCCAACCCCACGCCAGCAGGATCTGTCACACCGAAGCCCTTCCCATTGACCTTGAGAGCTTCACAAAGTGCGGGAACCGTAAGAAGGTCAAAATCCATGCAAGCACCAGCATTAGATTACGTTGTGCGAAGAAAAAGATCCACCTTAGGTCTGAGTTCTTCTTCTTCTACTGATTATGATTTAATGCTTACCCCACAAACTACTTCTCCAGACATGACCGGTACATTTGCTACAAGTTGGTTAGGCAATAAATAATTATAGCGCATTGACCCTTTTTTTTTTTTTTTTTTTTTTTTGCACATATATATATATATATATATACATCCCGGAGTTTAAAGAATGGACGTTTTTTATTTTTGTTTATTTATTTTTTAGAGCCATTCAAAAAAAAGGGGGGTGGAGAGAGAGAGAGAGAGAGAGAGAGAGTGTGTGTGTGTGTGTGTGCAAGTACCGACTTGTTTTTTTTTTTTTTTTTTTTTTTTTTTTTTTTTTTTTTTTTTTTTTTTTTTTTTTTTTTTTTTTTTTTTTTTTTTTTTTTTTTTTTTTTTTTTTTTTTTTTTTTTTTTTTTTTTTTTTTTAATTTTTTTTTTTTTTTTTTTTTTTTTTTTTTTTTTTTTTTTTTTTGCATGTCATAATAAAGAAGCCACTACGACAGATGAAGGATATGCTACAACTACCAACGATGAATACAACCCCACTACAACTGCAGAGGCTTATCCCACGACAACCGAGGAGACTGCTCCTACAGCAACCGAAGTGATGGAACCCACGACAACCGAAGAAGTCCCTGAAGCAACCGACGTTTTTACCTCGAGCAGTGCGATCTTTTCCTCTAGTAGCGCTATTTCCTCGCCCACGATTGAACCCACAACAAGTGGCAGTAAATCCAACACAGGAGCTATTGCTGGTGGTGTTGTTGGTGGCGTTGCGGGAGTCGCATTAATTGCGGCAGGTATTTTCTTTTTCCTTCGCAAGAGAAGAGCCAGTTCCAACGATCGAGAAGTATTTCAACCTGAAGATGACGATGACGAATATAACAGACCTATTCAACAAAACAGTACATGGAATAGTTCAACAGCAGGCAGTTATCCTGATATGTCGAATGTAAACGCCCCTCCTCCACCCAGACACTCCTATGTTGGTACCTATCAGCCAGGCCCATAAAAGAAATTACCATTTATCTGTACAACACCTTTAACGGGGGATTTGCACTTTTTTTTTTTCATTTACTTGCTCTCCCCCCCCCCCCTTTTCTTTGACCTCACTCCTTCTTTAATTCATCCTCTTGTTCCATTATTTATAATATATAATCACTTGTCTACCTTTAAAAGTGACGTTAATATAATTTATAATGATTTACCCTAATTTTAGAAACACGACATGGATCGAATTAAAAAAAAGTATCGATGGAGACAACACGAGGCAAAAAAAAAAAAAAAAAAGGGCATATCTGCATCGTAACACGTTAAAATAGTTTCTTACGATAAAAAAGAGTCTTTGCGTTTACAAAACAGGGATATAAGCACAATCTTTTTTTTTATATATGTATATGGAATAGGCAAATTCTTATGTATTAGAAAATGATATCCTCATCTTCACGGTCCAACATATCAAGTTGGCCAGTTTCCTGTGCGGCTTGAAGTATGGGAGCTACAGAGATAATAAATAAAGATCAGTTACTTTTCCCTCTTTATAAACTTCCCGCGTATAAACAAGTTTACCTTCATGACCCTTTTGCTCGGCAAGAGCAGCATCCTGTATTCTAACAGCTTCATCAACAGCAGCACGCTCCTTCTTCTTACTTTGAACCTTTTTCAATCTGTGGAAAGGGACGCATGAGGAACAACGTTCACATGAATAATAATGAAAGTCACTTTGTTTACCTGAAGAACTCTTCTCTGTCTTGCTCATCCAATTCGGAAGTGATATATTTGATGGTATTTTCGTAACGAGGAATAATAACATGCTCAATAGCATTGACACGACGGTTAGTTGCCTTGATAACCTCGTCCAAAATAACAAAGGCAGTCTTGTTACATTTATAAAAAAAAGAGTGTAAATATTTATGATGTCATTTAGTATTTGTTTATATCTATCTTACCTGTAAACTGGCAAGTTCGACCAATGTCTCAACTGCCTTGGTGTAAACTTCCTTGGCTCTTTGAATTTGTTGTCCACCACGTCCGAGACCAGTGAATTCGAAAGCTGTCAAAAAAAAAAGAAAAGTCTGAACAAACCCTATCCATTGACTTCATTTGATAATAACTCTATATCTTACCATTGCCACCTTCGTTGTACATTTCAAATACGGGAAGCATGACACCAGAGACATTCTCTTGCTTGGCACGAACACGTAATTGAGCAGACTTTGATGATTCCTGGATTTGATAACTAGAGAAAACAAGGTTTACATGTATTCTCGTTTACATTTCATTTGCTTTTAACTTCTTACCTGATATCACCAGTAATGTACTGAACTTCAGCAAGAGAGAAAGAAGCAAGTTGCATAACTTGTCCCATCTTGCGCTTGAGCTAATTGTAAAACACTCGTCAGTACTTTTTGGTGTTTAAACAAACCCCCCGAGAAATACAATAAACATACCTCATCAATCTTGACGGTGATTCCTCTGAAACGCTTGGTTAAAGCTTCAGACTTACGCTTTAAAAGTGAATGACCAGTTTGAGCTCCCTTCAACTTGAGCTTCATGTTAGTAAGCGCCCTACAAAACATAACCTTTTAGCTCGGTTATAAAAACATGAAACAAAAAAAAAACATTTAAACCAGATTGCATACATTCGCGTAGGGAAAATATTAAGACGTTGATTATTTCCAGACATTGTATTGTTTCTCTCTCTTTTTGCTTTAAACTTGAATTAGATGAGCCAAATGGGTTTTAAAAGTAAAAGAATATAAAACGTATCAAACTGCTAGAAAAGAAAAAAAAAGGGGGGGATACAACATGTTTGGTGTCTTAGTCGATCTCCGCTATCCCACACATCACACGTCACGCTTTTTTCTTCCTTCTTTTTACATTGTTTGTGCAAATGACTCCAGCGTCTTTCTTTTTTGTTTGTATCCTATATGAAAATAACAATACAAAACAGAAATATAAATGTTTCTTCTTTTATTACGTGTGTACACTGGTA
Organism: Mucor saturninus; assembly: GCA_016758985.1. NCBI lineage: Eukaryota > Fungi > Mucoromycota > Mucoromycetes > Mucorales > Mucoraceae > Mucor > Mucor saturninus. The sequence goes on from JAEPRD010000055.1 coordinate 50,861, forward strand.
AAGAGTAAAATCGCAATAACTGAGTTCGGAATTCTCTTCCCCCCCGTGTATTTTAAAGACAGTGAATCTTTTAGTTCTATGATGCACTTTTGTATAGACATTACATAATCATAGATCAGGCACTGCGAATTGAAGCAATAAATAACGCATGCCATATTTCTGACATTATTTTAAAGCGTAATACATTGTTGATTCACGGGATCTTTCAGGATATTCTCTTCTAAAATTCATCATAGAGAAGCTCACAGCGAATTACCCTTCGTTCATCGTGTTTATAGAAAATAATTGCTAGGTTACCGGCAGGAAATTTCTATTCGCAAAAGGTTAACCCCAGTTATATATATGTAACTCTTTTTGGCGTTAGTTACTTACCAATGGTATTCAATAAAACTGCAGTGTGAGATAACGCGATAAAACATGTACAATTAACTCTTAAAAATTACATAGAAAAATTAGATTTGAGTCTTCACTGTAATAAATAACTCTAGTTACGGTTGTTAAGGACCGCATATGTGAAAACACTCAAGGTAACTTGTAAAGAAACTAGCAAATGTCTGATTCATTTCAATGTATATTCCCAATAACAGAGAAGCTGGGCTTCTAGAATATATGATACATCTATAGTTCTCCAATAAATACAAAATAGGTCGATCAATACATCTTTACAGTTGACGAATGCCAAAAAGTTCCCTCCTAGTAATGCAAATTTAGTTTTATCAACGATTGGTATTGGTCAAATTTCAACCCCGCTTTTTTTTTTTCAAAAGCGAGAAAGGTGCTCAGTCTTTCTCTGTCAGGTGTTATTTTTGTTTTTTGTTTTTTCCTTTAACTTTTATAACAATGACTTTCAGAGATGTGTTGCTCCAGCGATTGACATTTCGTCGTCAAAAAGAAAGCAAGTTCCATGAAATCATAGTCGCAAGTAAGTGATAGTGCAACCCTAATTCATGACTCGGAAGGCAAACCCCCAACACTTCTTCTAGATAATCGACTTTTACAACAAAACATGGACCTTGAGAAACGAACCAAACATTTAGGAAAGGAGAACACTGACGATGTTGGGTAAGTTTTTATTTCTTGACCCCTTATAAAAGGATAAGTTTCATTGACGATGATTTTGTATAAAAGAACTTCACAGCGAGTGCAGGAATTGGATCGTCGTATACGAGAACTTAATGACGAACGAGGAGAAATGTACAAGACTCAAAGTGAAAATGCGCAGCGTTTAGTCAACTTAAACGAGCAGTTAAGAACACGAGAGGAAAAAGACAAGAAACAAACCGAGCAGTAATGTGATGTAACCGACCCTTTTTTTATTCATATCATATCTGACACTCTCTTTTTTTTTTAACACCACACAGAATTGAAAATCTATCCGCTAGCGTAAAGAGTCTTTCTGCCAGATGTGATTTACAAGTACACCAATTACGTGAAAAAGATGTTACAATTCAGGTATTAAAAAAAAACAAAATAAAGTTTGGGGGATTGAATCAACCTAATAATTTTATTTAGATCCTTCAAGATGAATTAGCTGCTTTACAACTCGAGATTCATACCACAGAAGAAAAGAGTAAGAGACTTGTGCTTGAAAATCAACAATTAGTGGAGCGTTGGATCAATAAAATGAACGAGGAAGCCGAAAAGATGAACGAGGCCACCCAATTTTATGAGACGTGAGTCTTCTTTTTATTTTTTTTGGTATGTATCTTAGCTCACATTTTTACATAGTGCGCTGGAACAAGCAAGAGACGCTGCAGATAAACAAAAGAGACAATCGGCTAGAAGACGGGACGGATCTTCTGCGGAATCAACAAAAAATATACCCTATTCATCCATTGTATTACCCAAAAAAGTGTATAAAAAGATTGTAAGTATTCCTCGCCCAAACGATCATTTTTTCACGAGATAACCTTGTTGCAATTTAGAATATCCACGAGGCAGAGATTCATTGTATTGCTGCATCTTCCTGTGGATCCATGTTTGCTACGGGTGGTGCGGATAAAAAGATTAAATTATTGGATGCAAGGACAGGTCATACATTACAAACATTAAATGGTGCTTTACAAACAATCACATCTATCTCGTTTAATGCCACTGATGAAATGGTTTTGGGATCCGGGACAGATAATGCAACCAGAATTTGGAGTCTTTCAACACATCGATTACGGGTAACAATGTATTCTTGTATAGGACTTGATTATTTTTGCTTACAATTTTTTTCTTCTATGGGCAGCATACATTGACAGGACATATTGGCAAAGTCTATTCAGCAAAATTCACCGCTGATTCAAACAGAGTAGTAAGTTGGCCCTATCTCCTTTCACAATTTTTTTTTTTTTTTTTTTTTTGATCTTTTTTACTACAGGTATCTGGAAGTCATGATCGTACATTAAAAGTATGGGATCTGCAAAGGGGAAGCAGTAAGTGAAAAATAAACATCACAAAAGTTTCCAACACCTTCAACAAAAAATCTTTTGAATTTTAGCTATTCGAACCATTTTTACATTTTCAAGCTGTAATGATATTTGCTTAATGGATGCCGATGGACAGACTTTGATAAGTGGACATTTGGATAATAATATTCGGTTATGGGATGCTCGAACAGGCGCAGCCATCAAAGAATTGACAGGTGTTCATTCTGGCCAGATTACTTCAGTTAGCATGTCACCAGGTAATATAACAAGGAGTTCTATATTTTATGCGTCTTTCGTTTATACTAATCCCCATTAAATAATAGATGGAAATTCATTATTGACAAATTCGAGAGATAACACATTAAAAATTATCGATATTCGAATGTACGATATCATCAAATCATTCCAGTAAGTTGTGTTAAAACAAAAGAGATTGTAAGAGTATAAATCATGATGTATTAGGTCGGATACATATCGAAATGGCCTCAATTGGTCACGATCTACATTCAGGTAAAAAATTTATAATCATTCTCTCATATTTTATCCTTATTGATATCTCTTTTATACACAGTCCTGACGGAAAATATGTAGCAGCAGGTTCCACGAGTAAGATTTTTACTACGAAATAACATTCTACAAAAAATTAATCATGTTAAAAAAATTAGGTGGAGGTATACATATCTGGAATGCCAGAACGGGTAAAGTAGAGAGAGAAATCTCAGAGCATAGGTAAAAAAAAAGAAAAAAAGAAAAAAAGAAAAAAAAAGACGCGGGACGAAAAGTTTTTAACCCTTAAATGTAAAATATCTAGTTCTGTTGTATGCGGTGTTGCTTGGAATCCCAACGGGGATTATTTATATTCTGCAGAGAAAAATAAGGCTGTTTGTATGTGGGATACCTCAAAATAAAAAGATCTTATTCCGGTTAGCCATGACCAAGACAATAAACTTCTTTTTCAGTGAACAATCATCTTATGAGTGTAAAAAAAGAGAATAAAAATGAACTGTATCAAGTGACCCTTTTCAGGGCCTCTACCAAGGTAGAACATGTGAATATACCCCTTGTTCTCTCACTTGAAAAGGGGAGAGAAAATTAAAGATCTATCCAACGTAAAGGTTTCTCAGTTCAATAATGAGGGTTGCTATGGTAACACGGACCTTGGAAGTGATCTGATTACTGCCTGATTCGCCACTAATTTAAATTAAATAGCAGTAATGCTCAAATATGCAATAAACACGACGGTAATGAATTAAACAGTTTATTAGAATACATGATATGTAATACTATAATCTATTTAGACCAACTAGAAGACTGATTCTTTGTAGGATTATGGCACTGGCGTTGAGGTTCCATGTAGTGTATTTTCGGATTTTATTAAGTGTGTATGTGAGAGGGTGTATGTGTTTTAGATACAAAAAAAAAGGGGGGGTAAGTGTTAGAAATCATGAAACTTCTCTCGATAGGGATCTGGACCGCTGACACCATATTTTTCACTTGTTTCAGGATATCTATCAAAATGCGAGGCATCTCCTTCTCCTCGTATGGTAGGTACATAGGGTGATCGCACCTGGCGATTAGCTACACGTACAAAATCCACCCCACTGAACCATTTGTGTGATTTGATATCTTCTGCTCCTCCCTTTAAATTTCCATAACGTCGTGAAAGGTCGGATGTTAATAATCGCTTCAATAAATCCTTGGCGTGGGGATCGAAATAGGCTGGCCATCTGATTTTGCCCTGCAAGATCTTTTCATATAATTTCAAATGGTCATCATCGTAAAATGGTGGATGGCTAAATCAAAAGTTTAGTTTCATTGTTACTTTTCCTCATTGTTTTCTCTTTTTTTTTCTTACCCAGCCAACATTTCAAATATTAGAATACCTAGACTCCACCAATCCACTGCCATACCATATCCTTTGGATTGAATGACTTCTGGTGCTATACATGTAAAAAAGGGAGGTTCGTAAACAGGGAGATTTATGCTACGTGTGTAGTACCAATGAAAGCTTACCTAAATAATCAGGTGTGCCACACAGGGTCCATGTAATGTCAGGTACATGTTTAGCAAAACCGAAATCTGTGATTTTAATATGACCCTGAGAATCCAACAGTAAGTTTTCTGGTTTCAAATCACGGTAAATGATATTTTTTGAATGAAAATACTCGATGGCTAATAACACTTCGGCAGCATAGAATTTAGCAACATGATCAGGAAAACGCTAAAAAAGAAAAAAGAGAGCACATAATGGTTCAATGACAGCCATACATATAAACAAAATAAAATTTACTTGATTCTTTCTCAAAATGCTGAATAATTCACCGCCTGGCACGTAATCCATCACCATGTAAAGATTAATATCATCTTGAAAAGTACCCCACAGATTCACCATGAATGGATTGGCTGCTGATTCTAAGATAAATTTTTCTGAATTGGTATGCTCTACTTGTTTCAACCGAACAACTTCGGCCTTCTTTAATACTTTGATTGCGTAATATCTTCCATTATGCTTTGATTGTGCCAAATGAACTCGACCAAAGGACCCTGTTCCCAAGGTGCGCAACAGGTTGAAATCTTCCAATTTTAATCGTGGTCGGTTTTTACGTTGTTCTAATATGGCATTGTCATAATTGGCATAATGTTGTTTTAACCGTTCTCTTTCTCCTTCCGCTTGCATGTCTATTTTATAGATGTTGAGTCATGGATCATTATAGATGTTTGGATATGTACCTTTTACTTCATCCTCTGCTGTGGATGATTCTTGTTTCTCTACATATATGTAAAAAAAAGAAAATTATATAAGCTTGAGTGACGAATAAAAAAAAAAGGTTACCTGAAGTATGAGTCGATAAAGTTAATGCAGGTTTCTCCACGACTTTTTCTGTTGATGGATGATCATCGTCTTCCATTTTCGGCTTTTCGTCTTTATTTGTGGCACCAAATCCAAAGAAAGACCGACGTTGAGGTTTTTCTTCGGCGGCATTGTTATGCCGTGATGCTCGGTCTAATATTTTATGTATAAATGACATTTTGGTAAAAAAAAAAAAAAGTAAAGAAAAAGGAAAGGGAAAAAAAAAAGGGTTTCACCAATCCATTTATTGATAAGCATCATCCCAAAAGAAGGGACTGCCTTTTTTGTCAAAGTGCTTTTCTCGGGCTTTAAGAATCAGACTAGCAACCTGATACGCTCCACTAAAAAATAAAGTTTACCCCTGGTCAGATCTACATACACCGCCACACATCGTCTAAAGAATCCGTTGTCTTGAGATGATTCACGTCGCCAGTACGATATGAAAGAAGAAATAAAAATAAGGCGTGTAGCGCCCAAATAATGAACCTAAAATCTAGTAAAAAGATTAGTAAAAAAAAGTCGCAATAAAAAAGAGCCACACTCATCAAGGCATCATTGTCATCAAAAATTGAGGATTGAGCCGTCAAATCTATTATACTGTCAGTATTAATCATGTGCTAATTTGTGAGGATATAAGGAAATGGTGTAAATTGTTATTTATGCACCTTTACATGCTTATTATTTTAGAATAATCATCCACAACATCATTATCATTTGTAATGCTATCATTCTATGTCTATAAGAATACATGACATAGATAATAAATCGTGGACTGAAGAATGTGAGCTTTCATAAAGATAGTAACAATGACTATTTAGCAAAGTTTACTATCCCAATTGAATTAATCACTGCACTCCCTCAAATTTACCTGGCCATTGTTTTAGTCGAGTAATGCCAGTCCTGTAAAAACTGCTACAACTGCATATGTTCTGCGAATAAAAATATCTTTATCAAGTTTACGATTACATCATTGACGTCAAAAAACATATTATGGAGAATGACGATACAGTTTTTACACTTCAAATTCAGACAAAGTTGGAGGAAACAAAAATGAAAATAGACAAAAGAAAATTACTTTTCAGACGAACAGAGATTTTGTTTTTAGACTTTACCTGTAACAATCTTAATTCCCGAAGGAAAGACCGTGTTCATTACGGCGAGTGTGCTTTTGTATTCATTATCTTCTAAATGGTTCCGGACGTTCATCACACCGATCTTGCGATCCTCATGTTTAAAGCAGCGTTCATGTCACGTTGCCATAATGTTCTGCACGTCTGGCAAACGAGAACTTTATGACCGGGGATACCAACACCACCCAAAGTTCTACTCTCACATTTTTAGCATACTTGCGACGTCAGATACCCATCAATATCTACCACCAAGAGATTGCCGGTTCTTTCTTTGGTTTTCAATTTGCGGAAAAGACTACCAGTAACACCAGTCCGGATGTTTTTTATTTTGACATGATTCTTGACATACCGTTCCCAAAAACGATTAATGGAACTTTGGTCTTGTACTTTGCAAAGTTAGTTTGTCCACCATAAAAACTTTTGAGTAAAATAATATTGTAGCCCTGCCTAAGTAACTTTTAACCTTGATACGAGCAATGTTTTCAAGCATATAGTTAACATACTTACGATTTGATCCTTAGCGGTTTAAAGTCAAATACATCATAAAATAAATGTAGCTGGGCATTACAAAAAGTGAACATCAGCCAATAAAAAAAAGTTATCTTGGGTCGGAGACCAAAGTAAATTTAGTACTAAGACAACGATTATTTGGGGGGTTAGGAGCCTCACTTGTGATATATGTTTTGCCATGTCAAGTCCCTATATTGGTAAGAGTGTGACTATTTGAGCATAAAAAAAGTCTATCTAAGATAGTTTTTGTACATCTGGGGCTTAAAATGTTAAGGGAACACAACACTGTAGTTTCTAAACCCCATTTGACAGCCAAAAGAGTCAAACAAGACACAATGTGCAACCTACCATAAACAACTATAAAAATAAGGTTATTCATTCTATTTTATTTTCTTTGTACCTTTTTCTCTCTTTTTCCTGGAAATAAAAAATGCCTTCTTTTCTTTTCCCCCTTAAAGGTCTTTACTTTTTCCTTACCCATCCCAAGGTATATATATATATGTGTATAAGGAATAAATTCTTTCCCTCCCTTACCCTCCCTTACCCTCCCTTTGGATGATGTAGGAATTATGGCTCAAGACGTTAGGACCTGTGTTCTTGACGCTCGTGTTCAGTGTGTTTTCCATTGGATTTTCCATTAAAGTGTTATTACCTACCCAAGTCGAAAAGTTACTCGAATGGCACTGGCCTCACTGGATGTCTTGGTTCGTGTCTGTGATTTCCGTTGTTCTCGAAAGCGCTATTTTAAATTTGCTTTTCTTTGCCTTCTTGGTTGGTTTCTTCCAAGATATGATTTTCGATGCTACTATCAAGGCCAAGGGTCTCGGTCACCTTTTGGATGATACTGATGATATTCCCAAGCTTGTTCTCTGGTGGCGTGGTTTAAGATCCAGTCTTTTAGTTAACTGGGTCTTGATCATGGTTAAAGTACGCATTTATCACCTGATCAATTTCTAGAGTATACTAATCCCTATCTTATCCAGATTTTACTCATTGTCGTCACCGCGCCTCTTCAGTTAGTTCCTATTGCTGGTACTGCATTGGCTTGTTACATTAGTGGTTGGCCCACGGCGTAAGTGATCAAAATAGTAAAAGTTTTTTTTTTTTTTTTTTTTTTTTTCTAATCCCAGATTTATAGTTGGAGTCAACATTTACATTACGATATGGAAATTAAGGGTTTAAAGGTAGGCGAATCTTACAAATATGCTGCCAAGAACAAGTGGCACTATATTAGTTTCGGTTCTTTGGCTTTCGGTCTTGAGCTTATCCCTGTGTTCAATATCTTTTTCATGTGGACAAACATTGTGGGTGCTGCCTTATGGATCGCTGATGAATATGAAAATGAACATAGCCCTCAAAAGTCCAAGGATATCTCTTCTGGCGAACCAAGCTCGTCCACTGATGAAAACACTCCTTTGCTTTCTGGTGACAACGCTTAATTATTTCTTTCCTCTTTTCTTTTACCCACCCCTGTTTTGCTTGATATAATCACAAAAGTAAGGGGATCTTATACTTTCTGCATGACGACAAATAAAACATAGCTTGACGTTTCCTTTTATTACATTTAAGTGTTGTTTTGTGTGTGTGTGTGTGTGTGTGTGTGTGTTATAAATGGATTTAATAGCCTAAATATTTTAGCTCAGTTACAGATAAAGCAGACAAGAAAAAGAAAATGCCTCATCTTAAAAAGTGTGTACCTGGTTGACGAACGCATCAGATAAAACTGTGGTCAAACGATCATGGTATTGTTTAGATAAACCCCGTATTCATCAATTTGGTGCAACTAACGATGAAAAACATTGCCACACCAACTATCAAAACAGTCTGAAGCGAGTGATAGTTTCACTTCACGCTGCCACGGAATAAATGCTTTGCAACCGAAAATTAATTTTTTTTTTCTGGCACGGTCAGCCCTGTACAACCGGGCGATCGATTACCATTCGGCCCGTATTACCGTGTCACACAGCAAAAAAGGGTTAACAAATACTCTTAAATTTTAAAAAATTACATCTGTTGTTGACCAACGCGCCCATAAAAGTTCTTTATAGAAAGTAGACACAAGAGGATAAAAGACAGTTTTCGTGTTTACAATCAAAAGGGGTATCCTATATGAGTTAAAAATAAACGACTTGTCGTTTTCACTTTTTATAAATAAATAGATATACGTACGAATTATTATTAATTTCGTCACCCTTTAACAGCCTGATGATCACTTTCTTGTTTTTTTTGATCGTGCGATTTAACAAGATTTATTTGATCGTTACTGTACAATCGTTTTAATAAAAATTGGTTTTTATTTTTTTATAAGAGTGCTATGTAAGAACGGCACTTACCCCCAAAGTTTTGGTATTAAGTACCTTGAGTACCTTTGCTATCCGATGTCAAATATTTGGTTAGAATCTTTTGCCGTAATGAACCAGTTCCCACTTGTTTTCATCATACTGAGCTGAGTCGTAAAAGTCTATAGTTTGAACAGAAAAAAAAAAAAAAAAAAAAAAGACTCTTGTCCAATTGCAAGAACATACTAATCCCGTTAGTGCTTTTGAAGAGTAAGTAATTAGCGATACAAGCCATAGGCTACTAATGCATTACGCCATGAGGCTGTATTATGAAGGTTTTTCTTAGGAAAACAACCGGGTTTCCGCTTTTGAAAGAGCCTACCATGAATAAATTAGCACGTTGTAAAAAAAAAAACTTACAGTTACATTAAATAAACCGCGGGAAGCACTCAAAATGCTATACTTATCTCTCACACTGGCTCTAATCATTTACCTCCCTCAAGCCAAGACCACCCTTCAAAAAGCATCATATATTTTGTTCATACAAGTACACGGCAACGCCTTTTGGAAGATTATTTTTATTTTTATTTTAGTAATGGAACTATTGTAATGCTTTAAGTCTTGCTTTAGTACACCTTTGAAATTGTGTATACTCGTGCTTCAGCATTATGATATATCAACTAGAAGTTTTGTCCTTCGACTTTGTGAATGCAACCTTTCCCGAGGTATCTGACAATGCTAGTAGCCGAAGCAGGACTAGAAACTCTTCTAGCAAACAAAACCTTTATCTCTTTATACTGTCTGTTAAGTTCTTGGATTAGCCATAGGCTTTTCTCCGAACCAATCTGTTTTGAAGTATATATGATAAGCTACGTAGACACTACAATACCCAAATAACTCACAGTTATCTTACCTTGTATGCACAAAAAAGTTTACAAATCTCTCTCATGCCAAATTTGGCGCCTTCGAATTTGGTTGAAGAAGTTGCATCATGCAAACTTCTTGTGAGGCTTGGTACAATGTCCAGAGCCTAATTTATTTTTCTATACACACAAATATATCAGTAAAACTGCATTTTGAGAGGCGTTTTGCTTTACCCAAGGCTTGAACCAAGAAGACCCGAATTTGATAAAAATATCCAGCGATCCACATTGTAGAAGGCGAGCAACTACCAAAGTACCAAAGCCTCCTTTGATGTGATCTTTGGCGGTTCTTGCAACGCTAGAAGAATTGAAGGAACCAGTAACCTCCAGCAACGACAGTTCAACAAGATGACAACTGTGTGGCTGCCTTCGGCGTTATAGCTGAAAAATATCAATTAAGCAACACCGTGACGAACGATCTCAGACAATAAATAGTCGGGATTACACTGTAAAAGCAAACGGAATCGTTATCCGTGTAAGCAGTTACGATATTAAACAACTGCCAAACCAATTACTTGGAGTAATTGGCTTCGCTTTTCTTCAACCAGACTTGCTTTTCGACATCAACGGGTATATTCAAAAGTGATCTTAAGGCTTTTGATACGAATGCCGAAAGCTTGTCTTGTTCAAACATTTGATTGATCTTTTGCTGCGGAAGGAAAACAGAAGTATTTTCTAAGCAGATGGCTTCCATAATTTTACCTTCAAAATCATGGAAAGCATTAAGGATTTTTTTTCTTTGTTGGCTGCTATGTGCTTTGTAACAAGACAAGAACGCATTTTAATCTTATAACCGCAATGGATAGTTCCGATTATTAGTTGTTTAAGAGTTATGTACATACCATTATTTTATACGGTTACAAAGAGCAATATTACCTGAATTTATGCATGGCTTGGCCAGCTTTGCATTCAGTAAAAAAACGGTACCAAAGGTCCCAAATATTGTCCCCGGAATCGACGTCTTAGAAAATGTTCGCATCTGCTGGAGACAAGACACCCTAGATAGTCATGTTGATTAAGCATTTCAGGCTTCAATTTTAATCTCTAAAGTGAAACATCAATAAAACTCATATTATATGTATAAAAAAAAACGGTGTTAGGCATTACCTGAGCCTCTGCCAGAAGCTGCCCAATCAGTCGTTTATAACGATTGGAAGTTTCGAACGAGTTACAACCATGTTTTGGTTAAAACATTTTTATTAAAAAAAAGTGCTGCTTAAAAACTCGTGATAGGTCTGCTATATGGGACCAAGCAATCAGTCAGACTGTTGGAGATCGAACCCGCTCGAGTTTTTGTAAGCTCGGCCCGTTTGCACAAACAAAAACTCGAAATTGCTCGAGCTTATAGTATACACACTGAACATGAAAGTGATGCAAAACGCCTGGGGGTTTTTTTTTTTTTTTTCTTAAGTTTGGTTTCTTCAAAAAGATAGTATCATGCATGAATATATGAAAAAAAAAATGAAAAGAAGTAGAGAAGTAGAGAAGAAAGGAAGAAATGAAGAGAAAAGTTTTTTTTATAAACAGATAAACAAGGGCTGGCTTATGTCAGGACGATTTAATTGATTAATCAACTTTTTGTTTGAGCCTTTACTTGTAATAGAAGATATATGTAATTAATCGCAGGTTTACAAATATGTAATGCTTAATTTGGTAATTGTTTGTCTGTTTCAGTAGTAACCCATCTAAAGCTAGAACCATGAAGGCATTCACAAGAAGCTGCCTTCCGATACTTGTACATGTCAATCAAGTTCAAAGCCAAATCAAATTTAACATCATATACACATGTGCTGTGGGGTACATCGTATTTAGGCCAAAATATATGTGAATTTCTATGTCTTGCTGAACACAATTGAACAAATCCACAATTATAAAGTTTATTTATTTATTTAAATGTGGCATAAGCCAACTGATAAACAACCAAAGGATCACTACAAGGAGCAACTTTCGTGACAGATACATTAAATTTTCTGGTATAGCTGTTTAACATCAGTAAAATCAATGGAACAGTCGAAATTTAGACTAATATCAGTCTATTCTGCTATTAGATTAGGTGTACTTACCTATATTTTTTATCGAACTCTTTGGCAAAAAGAGGTTAATACATCCCAAAATATGATGACTATTTGGGAGGAACGAGAAAGGCCAACACCTTTCTTTTAGGAGCCCAAACACATCGCCCACAGTCATCGCTCTAACAAAAATAGTTTGCCTAGAATATCTACATGACCGTATTCGAACAGTTTTTGCTATTTGTATGCTTTACAGGTAAGCGTCTGAAAGTTACTTTTGTTTGAAATTTCACATTTTTAAAATTAGTTTTCGATCGCCCAGAAAAAAAAAACTACCGAATGTTAGAATGTAAGGCAAATGCAATGCTCAAATGTGATACGGATGCTATTTAAGTTTGAGTCAGAGCATCTATTGCAATTCTTCTGAATTTCCTTTTGTGGGGAGTCCTAAAAGGGTAAGTTTGTGTAATTCGGAAAGGGTATATTTCTGAAATGCTATATTGTCACTGTCTCTTGTTCCCAATTTCTTGATTGGATAGCTGTCATTCAAATGCAAGAGGTCCCTTTATTATAAATACTCACCCATTCCCCTTCTCTTTCTCGGTATTTTATCTTTCTTTTTCTTTTAAAAATGGCTGCCTACGAACGTATTGAATTCGACGACTTGAAGACCTCTTTAGCTTCTTATATTGGTAACGGAAAAAGAGAAAGATAGATATAAGCAAAGATAGCTCATGATGTTGCGTGTAGATCTTGCCTCTTCTGCTCTGGGATCTACCATCGTGGCCGTGACAGATGAATTTTTTGCTCCTGCTACCAACATGATCAATCCCGCTCCTCCCATTCATGCTCCCGGCCGCTTCATTGGTAAGTGCATGATACCTGGAATACAAATACACACATAATTTAAACATTTTCCCTTAAAAATTTTAGACACCGGTGCTTGGATGGACGGCTGGGAGAGTAAGCGTCACAATCCCACTTATGATTGGTAAGATTAAAAAAAGACACAATCCCCACCGGAAAACTCACCATCAAGGGAAATAAAAAAAAAATATAGGGCTATTATCAAGTTGGGATTTTCGGGATCTTTCAAGGGTTTTGATATTGATACACATTATTTCACTGGTAACCAAGCCCCTTTTGCATCAGTGGAAGCCGCGTCTGTTCCTGAGGGAGAGGATGCCGAAGCAGACGAAGTGAAATGGACCGAAATTTTACCCAAGGTCGAATTACCTCCCAGTCAACATAACGTCTTTGTGTTGAAGGATGAAACAGCAGTATATACCCATCTTCGACTCAATAACATTCCTGATGGAGGTATTGCTCGTTTCCGTGCCTATGGTAACGTATCTCCTATCTGGCCCGAGGATATCAAGTAAGATAAGAAAAAGAAAAATAAACACTGATAAGATCTAACTGTTGTTTTCTTTTTTTTTTTTTCTTTATTAGCGCTGTCGTGGATCTTGCATTCTGTGGTAATGGTGGTCGTGCAGTTGAAGTTTCCAATCAACATTATACACCCGGATCCAATATTTTATTGCCTGGTCGTGGACAAAACATGGGAGATGGCTGGGAGACAAAGCGATCTCGTACACCAGGTCATACTGACCATGTTGTAGTGCGTCTCGGTGGTGAAGGTCATATTTTAAAGGCAGTTGTGGATACTTCCAACTACTGTGGTAATTACCCTCACAAGATTATCTTGCAAGCAACCAACAGCAAGGATTTGGTGCCACAAACAGAAGAATGGACTACCTTGATTGAACCTGCATCCACTGGACCTAATGATTTATTCTATTTTGATTTACCTCATACAGACAAAGTGTTTACACATGCTAAAATCGTCATTGTACCTGATGGAGGTATTAAACGTCTCCGTTTATTCGGTGTTCGTAAAGGAGGCGCACTCCCCGCTCTTCCTCTTGACCTTGCAAAGTAAAAAATAAACAAATAAAACAATCACCTTTATTATTAAACAATGTTGTAATATCGCATTAATAATGTGGAAATAACACAAAATGCAAGGATGGTGGTCAAGATACCGCCAAACCAGGTAAGATCCTCTTGATATTGGCCAGGGACTTGCACATTCATTCCCCACAGACCAGTGACCAAATTCATGGGAACCAGGACGCTACCTAGTGCCGTCAATTTAGATAAGACATCATTGATCTCGTTATTTGTCTGGGTCATCTCAATCGAAATCTGGGCCAAGTAATTTGAATGTGATCTGGATGAAATTTTTTCATAGTGGTTCAAAGACAATAGCATGGATATAATATGGTCTGTGCGTTTTGTGTGTGGGTGTTAGAATATAGGAGATTATTCCCCAATAAGGTACATCGTTTTTACCTTGTACATCGCCCAGATAAAGTGCAACTTCTTTGCTTAAAGCAGGTCGCGTGCCATCTTCAGGTGCTATTTCACCTCGCTTGATCAATGTCTTGACAACGTCTGTCTTGGAAGAAAGCAATCTTAATAAGCACATCATGCGCTTTCTGCAATAACCAATACGCCGCAGCATATCCGATTGTTCTGATTCTTTCAAGATCAAGACAAGTTCATCAATAGAGTCCACTTCAAATTCAATGGCCCGGATAAGCGGAGCAAATGAGTCCGTGATATCATCCAACAGTCCATAACAAATCCAGTCTATGTCATATTAACAACACTATAACTGCACTAAGGAATACATATACACTTACCCGGCGTGACGTTGATATAGTCTTTGAGCTGCTTGATTCTCTTGCGCACATTGTGAGGATGGGACATGGCCTTGAAATGAAACTACATTAAAAGTATTCTTAGTTTTTTCTTAAAAAGGAAAGTGCACACCAAAAAGTCTCACCTACTGTAATGACGCCCTCTTTTAAGATGATGATATAAATGGCAGAAGGCTGCATGTAATTGGGAGAGAATTCATCTTGTTCGAAACTTCTGAAACACACAAAGTAGTAATTCATAAAGACCTCACATTTCTCACGCTGTTCCTCCATACAGATATCCTCCACGGTCAAAGGATGGATACGAAAGGCTTTACAGAGAGCTCGCATCTCATTGTCTGTCGGATTATGAATATCAATCCAAAAGCAACCTTTCTTCATCATGCCGCTCAATGAATCATCATTGTATTCGGGAATCTCGGTGATAGAACGAGAGTGGATGGTAGATGGTTCGGCGGATGAATAATATGTCACACGGTATTGATCTGCCTCTGTTTTACTTTCCGAGTTCTATAACAGTAGTACGGGATGAGTTCACCATTACCGCATTACCCAAAAAAAAAAAAAAAAAAAAAAAAAAATACCATCATTCGATCGCCATACATACTGTATCTTCGGTTACCGTCGGATGCACCCATCGTCGATAATCGACGTCTGTGTTTACCAGGTGTATTTCTGTTCTCGGCTAACTCTTTTTTCTCATTGGCAATAAATTCTTCTAGGCTTTCATAATCAATACCGTATTCTTCCTTCTTGTTGGGTGTAGGAAAACACACGTCCACTTCCACAGAGCTCATTCTACAATTACTTGAGGTTTCATTGTCAGAATGATAATTCACAGGTGCTGAATCGTCGTTCATGCTGATCGAAACGTCTTGGTGCATGTCATTAGGAGAATTCACAAAATAACCTGATGGTCTACTATTATCTTCCTACATGTTTGTTTGAGTTGGCATGCATAGTGAAATTACAAAAATAAAATAACTACACTCACATTGTTAATAGATGAATAACCAGAAGCTCGAGGTCCACCAAAGAACATGTTTAAAGGTTGGTATGAATCGTTGTTCGAATGCTTTTTATTGCTACGTTTCTTTGACTTGGCCATCTTTGAAAAATAATTAAAGAAAAAAAGAAAGAAAAAAAAAATATTACGTTTCTATCTCTCTCCCTATCTATCTTTTCACTCTCACTCTCATTCTCTCTAGCTGCCTTTCTCTGCAACAGTCACGACAATGCACTTTGACATGTAACACATCCTTGTTTATCGTTACACACTCTTTAGGGAGGATTACTTTTTTATTTTTAAGAGTGGATAGCGCGGATGACCACATACATGGTCATGCTATAAAAAGAAAATTGGCTAAAGGGAGATATGAGACCTCGGTACTTGCAGAGTGAATATACTCTTCTTTATCCACACGAATTCTGTCTAAAAACATATTTGCAAACGCTTCTACAAGTGTGGATGACATTTATATAATGGGTAATGAAATAAGACACAAAAACAAAAAAATCTCTTGTTTATAAACACAAATGATAATGAACCATTTTTAATGCCACATGCATAGTTTTTATTTTTAAGCTCTTTTGATGCTGATGGTGGTGGGACCATCGATACCCGTGACACGAACATAATCTTCCTCAAAAGTATAACTGCCATTACCCGTTAATGTGACCTTGACACCCTTAGGATACATTTGACTCGAGATGAAGAACTGAGTACTTCCTTGTCCATCCAAACGTGTTACATGCTCTCTTTTACCATAATCAAATGTTTCATTAACCAACTGAGCCGTACAATCTTGTTGAATAGGGGGGAAACCATTCTCCTTGATGAATTTCGCCACCGAGCCTGCACAGAGAGGGATTTGTTGTTGTGTGGATTTTAAGAATGCGGCGGGGATAGAACCAGCTAAATCAATTTGAGTAATGTAACTAATGGCAACACCAGCATCTGTCTTTTGGAGTTTCCAACCCGAGATGAAGAGGTGAGAACGTACGCAGCCAGAGACATCGGGTAAGGAAGCATCCTTGACAGAGCTCATGACCGAATAGGCAATGTCGTCCGAGGGATTTTCACGTAATGAGACACCAACCATGTCGCGAGGACTAATTGGCCATGGGGTCTTGACTTTGGACCAGAATAAGATTTCATTAGAACTGTACACTTGTTTAAGTTCGGCTACATCAAACTTCTCATCCCCTATTTATCAAATAAATTGGCGTCAGAACCACCTGCATTTCTTTTTCTTAAAAATGTGTATACTTACACACTTTACGACAACCAGGTGAGGTGGCAACTGCAGCTACTTGACCTGCTGTAAATGATGTACCGGTAAGAACAGTCTCACCACGCACAATAGGAAAAGCTGAACCATCTGACTTGGTATACAATTTGACGCCATTCTTTTCTTGTGTCAGGTTCCAACCATCCAAGTTACTGGTATATTCTTTCAAAAGATCTAAAGCCTTTCTAATGGTTTCTGCGTGAGGGTTATCAATAGTCATTTTTTCTTATCAAATGTATGTGTGTATAAGAGAGAGAAAGAAAGGATAACGAATTTCTGCTTTCTATTTATACACATTTATTATTTATGCGTGTGTAACCATCCATGACGAATTTCCCCCAAAATAGTCTCATATAAGCTTAGATGACTGTTGTTGATTGGGGATCATTTACTTTTTTATTTATTCTTGACACCGTGTAACTCATTTAAAACGCGTATTAAACAGGTAAACAAAAGGTTGCCGGGTTTGTTCTTTCTTTTCCAGACAGACTTTTGTTATTGTTGTTGGGAATCTTGTTCCCCGTGTAAAGCATAAATACAGCACCCTCCTCATATAAATCTTGGCATTTATAGTGATATTGAAGACTTCTTTACGGCTAAATTAATATGCGCCACTTTTTAAAAATAATAATTTTGGCTCGTGTTAAATGCTGTCTAAATCCATTGCAAAAGGGAATAATTACAACATGTGATTGTTCCTAAAGGATAAAAAAAAAAGATTTCATAGCCATAGTTCAAGTGCGACTCTAACTTGAATTTCACATGAACTAGATGCAGACCAGATTTGGTTACAATAATTAACATAATTATTTCACAAGAAGCAGCAAATGACAAACATATTCTTAATTTATTCAGTACGTATACTCAAGTTCTACATCAAGTATTGTGATGGATGTATGAATCCTTTCCTATGCTGCACTTGAGTTGATCTTTCTCGTGTATATATAATAAACTCTATAATTATGCGCTTAATAAAAGTTTTATCTGGCTTATAAAGAAATAATGGAACTATATAAAAATAGTTATAAAAGAGGTAGCCAAAATGACACTGGGCAAATGACACAATGTACATATAAGTTGATCCTATTAAAAACCTTAAAGTAACAGAAATGTCACGAGGATTACAGAATTGATAACCAAGTGGGAAAATTCATGATAGCTCAATTATATAGCACAACATATCTCGTATAAAGATGCATTCTCTCAGGAACCATATATGACTCTCTCTAAACACCCAGTGCTTGAATTTAAAATATAAAAAAGAATAGTTGGCTGTTCATTTTCGTAAAGTTGACCTCTTGCTTGGATCTTAGTATCGGACCAGCTATGATTTCTACGTTTTTCTTTGGATCCGATACATTTATCTGTTTTTCAAACGTGAGAAAACTGTGTATAAAAACAAGCAGCAGCTACTGTGTATGTAGTACTTATCTTTATATTTCTACATGTCCTGTGTATGTTATTTGGGTGAGACAGAGGCTTTATTTCAGTGCATTAAGAGCGCAAACAGATACAAAAATTGTACGTGGTAAATTCACAGAGAGAATGTAGCATATTCTTCAAGAGGGAACTATCTATTTCATTTTTTGAAAACTAGCGTTATTTTATCTGTTGACTACATTCCACAATGTAATAAAAGTTGTCTCATATCAGTGTGTATAAGGATAATAGTGTCTTTGAACCAACGTACACTGGTAATACCAGACGTATTAAAGTCCTGAAAATTATTGTTTTCAATTGTGGAAGTCAAATATGACCATCCTGATGAAATGTGTACGGACAACATGGTATTTATTTATCACGACTATTAACCACATTTTGTATATGAAGCTCACACTTCAAAAGATAAGACTCTATTCACGTTTTACACATTTGGCACCATCCTACAACCATTCCATTTTTTGATAAAAGCCTGTCTATAATACTCGAACATGCGAAAATATAAATGACGGCGTTGTAACCAGCCCTCGTTTGTTTATTACTGGTTGAATACGCGTTTTTTTTTATAAAGAAAAATAAGTGGAATACATGGTGTCGATAATAATTTACATGCTGAATGTTTCCTTAGTTACAGTTTAGTGATAAGAGTGGGTATGAGTTTGCAGGGAGTTTGTAAATTTACTATGATTTTTGATCCTTTAAAAGTTGTTGTTGTTGTTGCTTCCAATTACCGACACGTTCGCGTATCCTTCGTTTCAAATTAAACTGTCTGTACAAGACGATCCTCATATCATCTTTTCTGTCTGTGAGACGAACCAAATTAACTTCTAAGAATCTTCGTAATTCGGATAATTCTGTATCGGATGTGGCTCCTACATAGGCTTCGATGGGTATCAGGTTACTTAGGTTTAAGGATGCTGCATGGGGTGTATTATCCACGAGAAAGGTCTTGCTGAGATCTCGACCCAAAGCACACAAATCCTTGATATAAAGTACTTCCCGTGTGGATCCTGATCGCATACGTATACAGGAATTACGAGTCAGCATATGTCTATGTACACATCAGTCTTTTTTTTTTCTTGCATGATTTTTATTTTGATTTGGGTACACACACACACTTACGTGATGAGATTGTTGTGAGGATCAAGACAGCCACGAGCCATGCGTGCATAATCTTCTCTTCCTGCCGTCCAAACTACTACTTCAAAAGAACTTGCCGCCCAAGTCAAGAACTCAATGACGCCAGGTCGAAGTCTTCCTGCTAGTAAACAGCTGTTACCGTCTTTGGCATAGATCACGTAATCCACTTGTCCTTCATTGTCATGGGTATCGCGGTAGGTGTGTAATAACGTCTCGTCCAAGTCCAATACTGGTAATATAGAGTTTAGTTCATTGAAATTAAATACTAAGTTGTGGTTTACCTAAGGTGGGTTTGTCATCGTCCTTTTTGGGTGGTAAGTGAGGTTTCATGCCTTTAAGTCTCGCATGCATGGAAGGCCAACGAGCCATTAAGGCATCCAAAGTTGAACACTCAAAACTATATTTAAAGAAATTATCAGGAATGCTCCCTTCTACTACTGAAAAGAGAAAAGACACACGCTTACTCGTCTAATTGCTCTAATAATGAATCGACTTTGACAGTGGTTTCTGAAAGATCGGGTTCCTCCAAGGAATCACTTGAACGAGAAATGGTGAGCAAAGGAGGATCTTTAACTAATACGGCTTCATGACTATTTTGATTTAAATTTGCTTGTTGGAATCGAGTCAACACCATTTTTAAAAGACAAAAAAGAAAAAAAGGGCACAAATTTTTTTGATTGTTGTGCTGCGTATGACGTATTAGCCGCCCGGATTTTTTTGGCGCGAATTGAAAAGCTTATTCATGCATGTGAATACAGTAGAGGGCCACTAATTTTTACGCTGTCAAATTAATAATAATTCTTTCAGCATATTCATTCATGTATAATAGACACCTTCAGATCAAAGCAGTGACTATAAGTAGAGCTAAAATTTTTATGTAAATTATAAGTTCAACAACGAAAAAAGCGACATTTTACCTTTGGTACAAGGATAAGGATCTTCTAACGTTTTAAATTATTAAAGTATCTACAGAATTTATCTAATAAAGTGTAAGCCTCTGTCACATTGAGGAAATTGAGCTTTGATTGCGATCCCTCTATAATTATACCCAACACCGGAAACCCGTGTAACACATTATCTTTTCGAAAACCAAACGGCTATGGAACAGTGCTTATTAATGAATGAATAAAAAGTCACTTGCTTTTATCAATAATCCTAAAGTTACATGTATACAGATTGTCTTTTTGATACATTTTACACGTAAGTCAAAAAAAGTTTATGTACTCCTTTGACATCCCATATCATGCTTCACTATTGGTACATACTTCTAATGAAACGTTGATAGAGAACAAACTAGCCTCATATTCGATAGTTTTGTTTGACCTCACTTTATCTAACATTCACCAACACTCTCCTACAACTCGACTCTTTCCTAGGAGTGACAATAACCCTTTAACTTTGTTAAAAGGTGGCCAGAATTTCTGGCTTTTCTGCTATGTATCAATATCAGTTACTTTCAATTACTAAGATTAAACTAAAATTTAGGTTACCCTTATGTAGCATGTTAAATCGCGACGAAAACAAATAAGCCAGTGAAACTTATGTGTGGATTAATTCCTCCTCCGCTGTTCTTACAAGTTCTAGCATTGGAATCAATGCCCATATTGGCCAATCCGGCTCTTCAAATACCTCCACATTTTAAACTATTGTCTACACGCTTTGACTATAGATATACATGTACCTTCGAATGAACAATCAGATAAATAGATAAATACGTTAATATTAATGTATCGTTACAATAGATTAAACGTTTAGATTCTTTAATATTTTTTCTTGTTTGAGTTATTGGCTTTTTCTTTTTGTATTGTTTTGGCCTCATGAAAAAGCATTTTACTGATCACCAGGAATTATATTGGATATGTAGACATCACCAGCACTACGTATACCTCTCATAATAGTACTACTTGTACATTTTTGAGATCCGACTTAACCTTGGCAAGCTTATTTTTTAGCGACCCAAGCTCTAACTCGCGTGATATGCCTATAGGAGCATTCACAGTAGCGCTAAAAAAAAACGCTTACTTTTCGGTTTTTTTTTCAAGCACATCCAGTTGTTATCAACTACCTTTTTTTTAATTTCGGTAAGAAAAACTTTTATTTTGCGCTTTTTTAACTGAAAAATGCATTTTTAAGCGCCACTGCTGGGGATGCTCCAAACTGCATTGACCGAGATGCGATTCTTAAGAATGAAAAAGCTTTACATGGATTAATACAGCATTTGAATCAACATATTTGATCAAAAACTGAGTTTGTTCTTCGATCTCAACCGTAGCTAATTTAATTTGGCCTGTAGAAAGTTTCAGTTTGACTGTTCGATATAAGGATTGTTTTGTCTTGCTTTTAAATTGTCCTTTTGTATACGTGATTTTTCTCGAGCACATTTTTTTTTGTATTAAAAGGTCTTAAGAGAGTATTTATTCATTATGGTGAAAAAGAAAAAGAAAGAAAAAATCAGTGGAGCGAGTTTTATTTATGATGAGAGTGATGACCAAGAACCGGTTTATGTCAGGATTTTCATTTTGCACAATAGGGATAGCTGTGATTTGTAATCGTACAGAGGAAAAACAAACATGTTTTCGCTCATATGCATGGCAGATACAAAAAAATTATTTGTTATAAATCATGTATGATTGTAATTAGACATGCATTCATTCCAAGCTAAACATGTAAAGCAAATTTATGTTAGGATGGACTTTTTTCAATGTGGCTATGTAAATGAAAGATGAATGGTGGAGCATCACTTTGTAATAGCTGTGTCATACATGAGAAGGAGATGTGGGTGTGATCAGTGTCTACTTGGAGGTTGTGATGAACGTCACTCTTACATTCATGCTTTTTGTCAGGTTTTAGACTCCGTCCGAGACAAACCCTTTTGTTATTGTATCACTTTGGAACTTTTATGAAACACAAGAGAGTGATATATAAAACTCTCTCTTGACAGGCATGTAAAAGAGCCAATCACACTTTATCTCGCGTGCTGCCCAAAAAAAATTATTATGTGTAGGGGAATTTTATTTTTATTTTTCGTCTTTCTTTTTTTTTTTTTCTTCTTTTTCCTATTTACTATAAAACACGCTGAATAATATAACGCATATATTTTCTCCCGAAAACATGAAAAGATTGAACCCGGACAATTGCTCGGTTGTTATTTTTCATAATCAAGGGGAGGAACTCCAAGAGACACTGGAATTACTACACAAGGTGTTCTCAGATGGTAATAAAAAAAAATATGTTTCCTTGGCTGTCAATTAAGAGAATAAAAAAAAACAGTGATTGTGAAAAGTAGACAAGACGAAGTATTGGCAGAGTTGGACGCACAGCAAGCAAAAGATAAAAGGTCCACACTGTTATTGATAGACGCTGAATCATGCCGAATGCCTTCACCGGACGATTGTCCTGATTTGCTCTTGACGGTTGTCCGTCTCTTGATGCAGAATGCGATACGAAATGTGGTACCCATTGGTAATTTAAGTATGTCTATTTATCATGTTTAAAACTCTAAATATCGCATAGTTTGCTCAAGTTTGGATTCCCCTTCGTTTATGGTCAAATGTTTAGAACAAGGTGCCGCTGATTTTGTATTAAAACCTTTATCACAAGATGTGATCAAAACGCTATTCTTAGTAAGTATTTGTTATCCGCTTAATGATCAATAAGATAGTAATCATCATGATAGAATGTTACTCGATATCAAGTTAAACGAATAAAAGAGGATTCATCGGCAGTAGAGACAAACAAAGGTCAGATTTGGTCGAAATTTAAGGATCGTCTCAAGGGTGTATTTCTTAAAGAGGATCGGTAAAATGCATGTGGAAATGTAAATTTAATGCTCTACATGTCAAAACGATTTAATCCCTGTTCATTTGTAGATTATCCAAGCTTGTGGCGGATTTCTATACCCCAAAGCCAAGCGTCAGACGATCATCCATGGCCTCCATGCTGAGGTACGTTATGTGTGTATCGATATAAATGAAGAAAAAGCACATAACACCTTGTTTATATAGTGATCGGAAAGAATACCTGAAATCACAAATTTGTAGTTGGGATTTCCTCCCTTTGGAATTAGACGACAAGGATCTAATACAGGTAGTTTACATGATTCTCGATCAAGTCTTGTGTACATTTGATCAATTAGATTCACTGCGCGTACCCAGTGGTAAGTTGGATCAAATATTATGCATTTTACGGCACTAAACAAAGATACAGGCGATTTGTACCACTTTATCTTTGACATTTGTAATTCCTACCACAGCGCCAACCCTTACCACAATTTTCGTCATGCTGTGGATGTCTTGCAGGCTATTTATTACTTTTTGTGTCAGATAGGAGCCCTCGAGCCGATGTGTCCCGAGATGGGCGGAAAGAAAGAAAAAGTGGAACATCCGTTGCTACAACTACTAGAGCCATTGGATATATTTGCCTTATTGATGGCCAGTATTGGCCATGATGTTGGTCATCCTGGCGTCAACAACCTTTTTATGGTGAACACATCTACTCCGTTAGCCATTCTGTATAATGATCGCTCTGTGCTAGAAAGCTTTCATGCCATGTCCTTTTTTCATTTATTACAGCAGCATTGTTTCAGTAGTCTGACCGATATCCGTGCCAACCCCGATTATGCTAGTACGCCTGTCTTCTTTTTCATCTAATTAGTTTACTAATCCTGTCTCTATATAGTATTTCGTAAAATTGTTGTCAATAGTATCCTAGCAACCGACATGAGTATGCATGATGAATATGTCCAAAATATCCAAGAACAAGCACAGCGAATCAAGCGACAAGGGATTGATCTTTCAGACAAGGCGGCGTGTGAAAAGGATAAGATCCTACTCTGTGGAGCCTTGATTAAATGCGCCGACATTAGTAACTGTGTAAGTTCTTATATTCAATGGTAATCACAGATAACTAACTGTATGAATAGGCAAGGCCGTTTCCATTGGCCAAGGCATGGGCAAAGATTCTGGCAGAGGAATTTTTTGAGCAAGGTGATCTTGAAAAGGAATTAGGAATGGCCGTGTTACCAATTCATCAACGAGGAAAGATTTGTTTAGAAGATTTTCAAATTACCTTTAAAAAATTTGTTGCCTTGAAACTGTTTGAAGCCGTGAGTCAGGTTACTTCACGTAAGTTTATATATCTTTTTTTATCTTTTTCGTTGTTTTTGACACATGGTAATACGATAGAAATGCAATTCACAGTGGATGCCATTTATGATAATATTAATCAATGGGAAATTATGAAGACAGAACGGGCATCTCCACTTAACCATATACAACCAGCTCCCGATGGCACTCCTGCACGGCCAAGGCCTGGAATATAACTTATAGAAAAAAAAAAAAAAAAAAAAAAAAAAAAAAAAAAAAACTCATTAATTGACTGTACAGAAAGAAACCCCTTTTTTAATTATTTTTCGCAAACCACACACTTTTCTTTTCTTTTTCTTCTTCTTCTTCTTCTTAATAAATACACACAATAATTATTTTATAAAAAACGATGTCTGATTCCTATAGTAGAGACGATACACCTCCTGAGCCATCGAGAGCCAGTTCAACTTTTTCGGTGCGATCTATACAAACAAAAAGAGAGCCATCACCTTCTGAATCACAGCGATCGAGAGTCTCCAAACGAGAAGAATCGCCCAAAAGACGACCAAAGGAAGAAGTCATTGATCTCCAGACACAACCAAGTTCCCAAGTGCCCACCACAAGACGTGCCAACTACACCCATTCTGCCCATGCGAAATTCGTGCAAAAGCAGAAATGGGGTCCCTTGTCCACAGAAACCATGCTGGACGTCAAAAATATCTTGGCCGATGCTTATGAAAATACATTGAGTGCGATACCAGGCTCATCCCAAGATAATTTGGACAGGAGACACAGGGAGCATTTAATCTTATGTGCTAGAAGTATCAATAAAGCCATCAAGCGCTTGTCAGTACCTGGTGAGGTCGATCCTAGCTTATTGGATCCCACCACGCATGAGCTCAAGGTGAGTACAAGCGAGAGATATATGGTAGCTTATGGATTGACTCTGTCACATGTAGATTCAACATAGGAAGGAGTTCAAGGAAAAGAAATTGATGATGGGAAAAGCCATTTTGCAGCAGGAACGATATGAGCAAAATCTGCGGCAAAAGATGGAACAGCTTGAGCTATTACGAGAAAAAGTACAACAAGAAAAACAGGAATCGGTAAAGAGAAAAAGCATACAATATCGATTTCTTTGCTAACCTGTTTTTCTTCATATAGATCGTGCAACTGCTAACGACAGACGTCAATCAAGATTACTTTCAAAGTCTATTAAGAAATCCTAACGGATCCACAAATAGGAACTCCTTCATGTAACCCACAATGTAACATCATATCAAAAATAAATAAACCTGGATTCTCTCTACTCTCTGTCTCTCTTTCTCCTCTTAAACAAAAACCTTTTTTTATCATTCTGACATGCCAAAAGACACAAAACCAAAAAAAGTAACAAAGAGTCGTTCTAAACTCACAGCCGAGCACAAGAAGTTTTTAAAGAATGCTATTACGCGTACGCCCACGTTGCAAAATACTGTACTTCGAGATAGACTTCTTCGTAAATTTGATGATATCGATTCTATTGATCCTACTACTATCGGTCGATTCCTCAAGAACGAGCTTGGTTTGAAGCGTACGAGGATGATCATGACAGAAAAAGACTTTGCTAAATTCATAAAGAAGAAATAATCTTTTTCTTCGATCATTTTCGTTATGAATAAACATAACACTCTTTCTTTCTGCATTTTATCACGAAAAAGTATTGTGGTTCATCCTAAATAACACTGAGAAAAAAAGTATCTCACAAAACAGACTGTGACATCGGTCATTCAAACCGATCTCCGCCCTTTAGTGAGAGTTAAAAAAAAAAAGGTAACAAGGGGCCTCCCAGCTCAGATACAGACAATTTTTTTTTTTTTTTTTAAACATTAGAAATCATGTTCTCAGCTTTTAGAAAGAGTGCTTTGAGCACCGTCTACAACACTTCTAATGTGGTCAGCAATGTATTTCAAAAGGGAGCAACCAGCGCCATTTTACCTTTAACCACCGTTCGTTTTGCGTCTAACTTCTCACCACGACGTACCAAATACCGTAAAGCACACAAGGGAAAGATCCCCATCCCTACTGGTGGTTCAACCAAGGGTACCACAGTTGAATTTGGTGATTATGGCTTACGAGTCAAGGAAGGTGTGCGTTTAACAGGCCGTCAATTGACTGCTGTTCATAACGCCATTAAGCGTAAAATCAAGCCTGTCAAGGGCTCACAATTATGGATGCGTGTCTTCCCCGATATCCCCGTTTCTAGTAAAGGTAACGAAGTGCGTATGGGTAAAGGTAAAGGTACCTTCGAATACTGGGCCTGTCGTGTCCCCTTGAACAGAATCATTTTCGAAATCAGTGGCATGAGAAAGGAAATCGCTAAAGAAGCTTTCCGTTTGGCTTCTCATAAATTACCCATCAAGGTTGAAATGGTTGAACGTGGTGCTAAACCCGTCGTTGGCTCAGGTTTCGTCGCTCCCACCGTCACACCCATTGCTCAAGAAGTTGTCTCTGCTGCTGCTGCTCCTGCTGCCTCTGCTGCTGCTCCTCCTGCCATCTAATCCTTATTTTTTTTCTCTCTCTCTTTCTATAGACACCCTCTCATTTGTATCATAAAAAATAATAAAAAAAAGTATCAAAAAACACGGTGGGGATTGGATCTAGCTGGATGAGTGGGGATCATGGAGAGTTGCCTAGGAGACGTTTATCCTTCAAGAATTAACTTTAAACAGATGTAGATACAAACAAAGCTGTAAGAGTATATATTGGGGCGGTGATACCATGGCTCAGACGTTGGAAACTTTCAAGTTGCATGATGAACTTGTGATACACCTTGCTTTGTCTCAACCACAAACATCACTCTGCTACATAAAATGTGAGGAAGTGTAATAAGCATCGATGTACACAGAGTGAGGTTTTAGGCATCGTGCTGCTATAAAATCACATGATGTTTAATAGGTTACACGCATGGTTTTATTGATTAGCAATTTCGATTGTACTGTGGGTAATATCCTGTATTAAGTTTGAAACTTAGACCCGGATTTGTTTTTCTTTCTTTTCTTTTCTTTCCTTTTCTTTTTTCGATACAATGATAAGTCAATTTGATGAAGCCACAATTACCTCGTATCTGGGTAAAACAGAGAGAGGAGCACATGTATTTACGGGTGTTGCAAGCACTGTAAGTATCACTCTTCTTGTAAAACGCAAACATTGACAATTACCCCTTTCTTTTCACCAGAGATGGTCTGTAGGTGATGTTCCCAACGTAAGTTCATTATATACATTATCATTCCTTTGTAACCCATCTAAGAAAAACATGTGTGTATTTAGGGCGGTAAGATAATAAAAAGAAACAGCTCACCATCAAGGAGATCTCAACAAGGCTAGTTTTGATTTAGGGTATGTGATGGCTATGATGATGGACAGCGTACTCCAACATTTTTCGAAAAAGCACCAAACAGACCCGGTAGCACTCAATTGTTTCTTTTTTAACAAGACACTGGGAGGAAATTACATTGTAGAAATTGAAGAGTTGAAAATGAGTGGCAAGGGATATTGTGTCGTGCGTGCCATTCTTAAACAAACCAAGGATCTGACTGCCTTGGATACCGTCTCTTCGTACCAACCATCACGGTGGATTGATAAAGTACAAGGTGTATTCACTATGGGTAATATGGATGCAGAGAAAGGTGTGACGAATCTCCATAAACACCCCACGCCCCCACCGTTGGATCACCTTGTACCGTATGAGTATATCTTTATGGGCGAATTTGTGGATGCCAAACTGGATACGCATATTCTTCCAGTGGAAGACAGAACGAATCAACCAGAATTGACTCAAGTAATTGGGTTCAAGGATGGCAGAGAGGTGGATTTTAAGAGTATGCCTTATTGGTGTGACATGTTTCTTGCTTTACCTTGGTTAATGGGACCGACTTTTTTGGGTGGCCCGATTTGGTGTCCTACCATGCAACTGGAGATTCAGTTTAAGAAGAAGCCAACCGGAAAAAAGGTCGTTGGACATTTCCTGAGTCGACATATCATTAATGGAAGATTCGATGTCGATGGTGAGGTATGGAATGAGCAAGGAGAAATACTGGCTATTACCAGGTAGGCAGTCTTTTACAATTATAGGTGTAGTTTATTCGTACTAAACAATTATCTAGACATCAAAACCTGATTGTACCTTGGAGTCGTAACGTCAAGGCAAAGATTTAACACATTATTTGAAATAAAAATCACTCATTCAGAAGGGAAATGTCAAACCTATTTTTGGATCAAGTGATGGTCTTCACACATAAGTCGGCCGTCCATAAGTCTTCACGTCGGTTGACATGCCATATCGTCTGAACTTCGTAGGAGGATCGATTTTTGTTTAACATAAAATATGCTTCAATACCATTACAAGTTACTACTGAAACGCAATTAGGCAACTAAGTTATGACTTGCTTGGGGTTTTAGACACTCAGTTCATGGACAGACTGTAAATAGCAGTGGTGTTTAAGGAATGAATTGGATTTCATGAACAAATCATCGAAACGTCCAGCAAACTCTTCAAATCAAAGACGAACTCAAATTCAAGTGACGCTTGACGCTTTAATTGTGTTTTTTTTAAAAAAACAAAATCTTCCCTGCAGGTCATGTTTTTGGGGACAATGTCAATCTTAAAACAAACGGATTCACAGTAATTAAATGTTGCAGAAAAAGTAAAACAAACCACACAGAAGACGAAGTCATTAGGTCATTAGGTGAAACAGTGTCAGGTTTGTTGAAAAGATTATTTGTGCATGAAATAAACACGTCTGCAAGTGTGTTGAAATGCTGCAACCTTTCATTTTGTGTGGTGAAAGGCTGTAGCCTTTCCATTTGCTTGTGTTGAAATGCTTCAGCCTTTCCTTTTGTGTGGTGAAAGGCTGCAGCCTTTCATTTTGTGTTGTGAAAGGCTGCAGCCTTTCCATTTATTCGTGTTGAAATGCTGCAGCCTTTCATTTTGTGTGGTGAAAGGCTGCAGCCTTTCCATTTGCTTGTGTTGAAATGCTTCAGCCTTTCATTTTGTGTGGTGAAAGGCTGCAGCCTTTCCATTTATTCGTGTTGAAATGCTTCAGCCTTTCCATTTCCTTGCGTTGAAATTCTGCAGCCTTTCATTTCGTGTGGTGAAAGGCTGCAGCCTTTCCATTTCCTTGCGTTGAAATGCTGCAGCCTTTCATTTTGTGTGGTGAAAGGCTGCAGCCTTTCCATTTCCTCCCGCAAGATTTCGGCCAAGTGGTCATAAATGTCTAGACATGTTTGCATCTTCCAATAGAAGCGATGCGATGTATATTGATACAGGTGAAATGGTTTTATCCAAAACATCTAAAAGGTCACTGGTATCGTCCACTCACACACAATTGAGAACAAAACAACACGTCTACGCCCTAAACTGGATTCAGAACTTCAAAGCCACCCAACTCTTAGCAAGAGGGTCCTTAGGCTTATTCGACAAAATAGAATAATGTTACGACTATTTCTTATTCGTACTATGATTCCCTTATAGATAGCTAATACTGGACAGCACCCATTTGTACCGGTGACATATGAAAATATTGATGTCGATCCTTTTCTTCGTGCAGTTGGCCTGGATTCAACATAATCCAAATTAAAACTATCACCGAGACAATGTCGATCAAAAATTTTGAATTAATCAGTCAACATAAGAGAATCACCGGCAAGGTGGAAAATATTCTGACAGATCCCATTGATATAGCGCTAGTACGGATTTAGATTTAAAAAGGGACAATTATTATTATATAACAATTGTGATAGTGAGCACCAGACTTTTAGTTGTCAACTTAGTTTTATTATTTATTAAGAATATTTCTGAAGTTGTCTTAGACGATAAAATATATGGATAAGACAATTAAATGTAAATCGATAATAATACAGTAGGAGATGAGAAGAGAATATAGTTCTTAGATGTAAAAGAGTAAAGAGTTTACGACGGGTTTATGTAAGAAGATGATGTGATTGTATAATTTACAATGGACAACAAACAGCAACAAAAAGCGGAGGAAATACTACTAGTATCAATTACAAGATAAATCCCAAGTTTAGGTGAAGACAAAACTAAAGAATATTTGTTAAAAATGAAAAAAAGAAGAGTACATATTTGTAGGAAAGATCCTATCCTGTGTAACAACAAGCCATATTATTATTGGCTGCAACACCATTAACACACGCCAGTCGCAATGTCTGATTCCATATCTTACATCATAAAATCCCAGCCAAATTACTTCTATTCATAGGCTTATCCTGACTTTTTCAGCTCACCAGAATGCCCAATATGTTTTACAGAAGATGGTTCCATTGAACATTTTTTATGTAACTGTCCCCAAAAACTGGTATCCTGGATGAATACATGGGAAGAATACTTTTCGTCACCTTTCTCCGTTCAAGCAATACACAAAGCCATATTTGAACTCCTTTTTCCTCAGAAAAATTGAACCTCACAACACACAAAACGGTGATTATTACTGGCTCCATAATAATAGCCATCTGGCGAAACCACTGGGCGTTTGTCTTTGACTCCGTCCCTTTCCTGTCATCCGCAGTGAAATCCTCAACTAATCGCAACATACAAGTATTCGTTAAAGAATCGCTTTACAAACAACATATCTCTCCTCTGCCTCCGGTATTCTTTCAAGTCTGAAAGTTGATCCTACTATACTTCAAAAAAAACAACGGGTCTCTTAGGGACAGCCAAACTTTCTTCGGGACAGCCAGGGTGCGCGTAGTCGTAATGTTGGGATTATGACACTTTAATAGACATTAAGAGGTCAATGTAACTTAACAACTTGAAATATATATACACATTTATCACAACCAACATAGTGTAAACCAGTATAATATGTGTTTTACAGCTTACTTTCAGCTTCTCGTTTGGACTTTACTTTAATATTTTTGCGTAAGATTGAGATCAAACGAGCTCAAAGGCGAAAGAGTGATGATAGAACTGTTAAAATAAGTATAAATTGTTTAATACACACTTATCTGTAATTACTACATTGTTTTTCGATTGTATATCCTTGTTCCCAGGTCTAAAGAACATCCAAATCACAGATCTTACGTTGCGACTACGTGCACTTTGGCTGTCTAAGAAAAGCGTTAAAAATATTATAAATGCAAAACGATGCACAAGTTTTAGATTATGAAGATGAGCGAGTTAATCAAGCCTAAACGTTTACACAATTTTGATTAGAGACAAAACCTTTATCACAGAGCAATAATTAATAGGTTTTTATGCATTTACAATTACCAGACATTATAATTCAATAAATGATAACTTAGTAATAAACATTATGGATACCATGTTTTTATAAATAAAAAACCATCACTGATTTTCCTTTATTGAAGAGTGGTTATTTAAAATAGCAGGATAAGGTTTGTATTCTGATGGATTAAGATGAGTATTGCTTTTATTGATAATAGAAATGACCTTTTATGATCTTCAGAGTAACATATACAAGCTCCATTTCATCAATTAGTTTGGTGTATTATTATTTTTTGTTTTCTCCAGTATATTCAACAGCATTGAACAAGAAAGCTGCTCGTTCTCTTTAAATTATAATCACAATTATTATTTCCCAGGATGGTAAATGGTTAGTGAAATAAATAAAAAATACCAGTTTATAGGATGTCAGGATATCTAGCTTACACAAGTCACGCTTTAACGTCATGCGAAAAAGAACCATTTATGGAATTGAGACTCTCTTTTATATTTTTATTCTTTGCAGCTCTTTTTTATTCTTTTTCTTCACAATTGTTACCATAAATGGGATGCTGTGGTAGTAAAGAAGACCATGAAGATGTAAAAAAAAAAAAAACTCGTTTCTCGGAAACCAGCAATGTTTTAACTTTATTTCGTTTAGGATGGTATCCGTGACCCTTTATTGGAAGATTTTGATGTAGACAAGTAAATGGACCCGCACCCTATTCACACTTGGATTTGTTTTTTTTTTAATTAATTTATAAATTAGCCGAAGAAACTACAGAACACAAGAGCCCATTAACATTCAAAAAGAGCAAGAGTTCTGGAGCAGTATTATTGACCGAACAACGCAGTAACTATTTTTTGTTAAAAAGTAGAGTAAAGCAGCACTTGTAGACTAAAAAAAAAAGTTGTATTTTTCAATAAAGGAACCTCATCGACATTTCCAGTGCACAGACGGATCCTCTGCAAGACACGGATGTGGAAGAACGAGAGAATAAATACCGGCAATTGGTAGAAGGGACGCAACCCAGATTACTCACTCATCCCACCTTGGACAATAATACCAACATTTGGGAGCTTCTCTCACAAGCCAAACCCAACGGAGGAATGACAGACGGTGAAGTGGATTGGCTTTATCAAACGATGGATGAAATCCAAGACGCTTTACAACATATCGTGATTGAACCTGCGGGTGAAATGGTTGTTCATTTAACCATGACAGAGAATAGTTCGATTAAAGCCTATTAAAATCCTTTTTTTTTATTTTTTATTTATAACTTTTTTAAATCCACTCGAACTCGTGCTTCGTCTTGTGGGTAAAGAATAATACGTGCGTAGGTTCCAGCAGCCTCGTTTTTACAGAGATAGCCAGGATTAATGCAGACTGATCCGTGCAAAGGTTTGATAAAATGTTTGAGTCGAGATGGAAGAATAAGCACATCGGGCGTTGTAGCCAAATGGAAATCCACCATACGATCCGAATCGATATTGTCATCCAGTGCAATAGGTAGCAACGGATACAAGCTATATTACTGTTATTAAAATCTTTTGTCTCCGTGACGTTCTCTGACTTCTGAACTTACGTGTGTTGTTGCAAGACATGCTCCACCAAACGAGTAAAGCGGTCGGTTTGCTCGGGGTTTTGGGAAATTTCTTCTTTCCCTAATTGAAAGATGGTATCGACATTGGCCATGGTGATGGAATGTCCATTGACCATAAGTGAGGAGGGATTACCGATTAAATGAAGACGACTGTGACGTAATTCAATGTCTTCAAAGGGAGGTTGCGGGAATAAGTTGTACATGTGTGTAATATCATGAGGATGAGGCATTAAGAATACGGTGGTGTCGGTGCATGTATCTAAAAAGGTTTCTAAACGCTCAATCACTTGTTCGGTCATGATTACCTCAGGATCCACTTCTATCAGACCAGAGGCAATCTCTGGATGCTGGGCTGATAAAAACGGTCCGCATAATAGAATGGTATCCGGTTGTTGTGTTTGACACATCTCTAATAAATCTTCTAATGGCTTAAAGGCTAAATCGTTGTTCAATGTAAATGGTCCGCAGGCAACAATCATATCCAATGTCTTATTTTCCTTAATCTCGTACACATCCCTCTCTGCTACTGGTGGCTACACAATCACTTTTTAGGATCTCTTGAATTAATAAAAATTGCACACGTCTTACCATAAATAACTCTTCCACCTGGAAAATGTTTCCACGATGGTTGATACCCTTGACACCAATGACTTGACCAGGAAACAAGGTATAGGAATGAACCTTTTCCAAGTTCAGGGCAACACGGCCTCCCATACCATAATCGCGTGATGTTTGCAACATGATGGATTTTGGGCTTAGATGAATATCGGTGGCTTCAGAACATACAATACCAAAGCCGTAGATGGCTTCTTGAGAGATACGTGTTGGGTTTCCAAATTCTTCGATATTATGTGCCTTTTGGATCAAACTACCGATGTAATCGATCCGTTCATCCATACTCTCGGCCGTGTCCTTGATTTTTTCAAACATAAAGCGGTAAGGTTGGATAGGTTCCTGTGTATACTCAAATGTTAATTCAGAGTCCATTTCCTCCATCTCACTGTCTTGTTTCGAGGGGAGTGGTAGGTGGCCATTGTATTGTGTATCCGTGACGTGTGTTGCTGCTCTTTGACTGTAAACGGAAGAGACTTGTGACAGAGTAGGTGTAGGTGTCATAGGTGCCGTCATTGTGTTTTGTCGAGGTTGGTATGTAGGTTCTGTCTTTACGGGGACAGGTGCACCAAACATATTGGACATGCTAAAGCATAACAAGGAGTCAATATATATATATATATACGCACATGTAGAAAAGAAAAGGCTTACAAGTCTTCGGCAGAATTCTCTTGGTCCATAGCATCCATGGCATCAGTTGGGTTAGCAACATGAATGCCGTAGTCGGAAAAATCCAGACCGTTGCCTCGTTTTGTAGCAACTTTGCCCCTAATGGTACGTCGCTGTTTCAAGCCTCGTTCGAATTCACGCTGAAGTGAGTTTTTAAGAATGGCAACGTAATTCAAGGTGGGTTTGAGACTGCATTGAGCAGTAAGAGCAAATGCTTTCCATTTCAAGAGTAATTTGTTTGGTGTCAAAGAATATAAATTACACGTCGATTCCACTAATAAAGGGAGCGAGGAGTTAGTGGGGCATGATGAACACCATCGTATGCAAATACTTTTTTCATGGTTATTTTACATTCTCGCACCACCATTGTGTCATCTTCTGTCAACTGAAAGGCCTGGATAATTTCTGGTTGAATACTCATTTTTTTTTTTTTTTAGTCGGGGTGAGGTTAAAACACGTCTTCAAAAAAAGAAACCGAGTTTTTATTTAATGGTGATTCGCGTTTTTTTAAATTGTGGCTGTTGTGACTCGTTTTACCTTGGACCTGTCCTGCAAATCGAAGAAGAAGAAAAAAAAATCTTTCTTTTTGACAACTCATTGTTTATACTATGGCTCACTCTATTTGCACTGATTCACAATACGAACCTTCGGAAATCGATCCTCAAGGTAATTGGAGTATTTTGTGTTAATTCTTGACCTGTACTAATTACGAAAAAAAAAAAAAATACAGATCAAGCTTGGGACGATTGGTCCAATGATGAAGAGGAAGAAGAAGAGTCCCAATGTTTATTTTGTCCTCACATTTTCCCTAAAACTATCGAGACTTTCAAACATATTAAAAATGAGCATGGATTTGACTTCCAAGCTGTCAAGCGTGGACTCGGTCTTGATTTCTACAAGTGTATCCGTATGATCAATTATATCCGTGAACAAGTAAGGTCTTTGTTTATCTGTCTAGTGTATACTAAAGACTAAAAAAAACCCGTTTTTTTAAAGGTACAAGCACATCCCGAACTCGCTACTTCCAAAGAATTCAAGTTGACAGGATCAGAACCTTTCTGGACCGATGATAAATATTTACACCCTGTATTAGCCGATGACGCTTTATTATTTGCATTTGAGGAATTAGACGACGAGGAAACAGCCGAGCCAGTGGCTGCATTTGCTCCTTTACCTTCGATTGATTTATCTGCAGTAAAGACGAGCACTGAGTTAGAAGCACAATTACTCAAGTTATTGATGGCCACGCAAGAAACCACCGTGAACCTTGAAGGACAATTTGAGGAATACAAGAGCATGGTCAAAAAGACCTTTTTTGACTCGATTGCCAATGAAGGTAATGGAGAGAGCAAATCCGGTGCTGTGATCGATCAAGGCAACTACTATTTCAACGGTTATGCCCAAAATGATATTCACGAACAAATGTTGAAGGATAGAGCACGTACAGAGGCCTACCGTGATTTTGTGTATGAAAATAAGGACGTGTTCAAGGACAAGATTGTGTTGGATGTGGGTTGTGGCACAGGTATCTTATCCATGTTTGCTGCCAAGGCCGGTGCCAAACAAGTGTTTTCTGTGGATAACTCTGCCATTATTGAAAAGGCCAAGTTGAACATCAAGGAAAATGGATTGGATCATATTATTACATGTGTACGTGGTAAAGTGGAAGAAATCGAATTACCCGTACCTCAAGTGGATATCATTATCTCGGAATGGATGGGATATTTCTTGTTATTTGAAGCCATGTTGGATTCTGTTTTGGTTGCACGTGATCGTTGGTTAGCACCCAATGGTATTATGGCACCCAGTCAAACACGTATCTTGATGGCTGCATTGGATGATGAGGAATTAAAGGATGATAAGGTTAACTTTTGGAATGATGTGTACGGATTCAAGATGAGCGCTATGAAGGAACCTAGTTTGAATGAAGCCGTTGTGGATTTCATCAAACCTAGCAGTGTTGTGTCCACAGTCGTCACCTTGAAGGATTTACCTCTTCAAACAATCACAATCAAGCAATTGGATTTTGTTAGTAAGTTTGAAGTGGAGGTAAAGAAGGATGGTGTGGTGACCGCATTTGGTGGCTGGTTTGATACTTGGTTCACCCGTGATGGACATTCGATTCCTGCTGACCGAGAATCCCAAAAGGTGGAAGGTGAGATCTTTATGACAACCAGTCCATTTGGAGAAGATACACATTGGAAACAAACCACATTCATTTTGGAAAAACCCATCAAGGTCACTCAAGGTACAAAGATCTCGGGTGTCTTCACTTGTCATAAGGGTGCTGAAAACCCTAGAGAATTAGAAGTCGAGATTGAATACTTTGTCAATGGTGAATCCAAAATCCAAAACTTTTTCTTGCAATCCTCATAATAAACTTAGTGTAACACCTGTTGTATATATATATAATACTTGGGAAAAAGTTTTTTTTTTTTTTTTTCTTTTCTTATCTTTTACTTTATAAACCAGATGAGCATGTACGGTACTGTAGACACTCAAGAAGACGGCGTTGTCTTTGAGGAACAAGTAAAGACATGGAGACATGCGCTTGGAGAGAGGTTAGAGAAAGAGTCGTTTCATATTGCCGTATTATGTCTTGTTTTGCTGGATGCAGCCTGTGTCATTACGCAAATTGTCTATACCTTCTTTCATGAATGTCAAGTGCCAGCCATCTTGGTGGCACATCCTGAGGGAGGTTGGTTCTTGATTGCGTTTGAAATGGCTGAAGTGATTAGTATTATTATATGTGTGCTTTTCTTGGTGGAATGTACACTTTCTTTAGTAGCGTTTGGGCCTCGGTATTATTTGCCTGGTTGGCCTCACTGGAAATTACATGTCTTTGATGCCACAGGTATATACATAAAAGAGAGAGAGAGAGAGAGAGAAAGAGAGAGAGAGGTTTTATTCATATAAATGTGTATAAATTAGTGATTTTGACAACGTTGGTGCTTGAAGTCGGGTTAAGAGGAAAAGAAAGAGAAGTAGCCGGGTAAGGAAAAGAAAAGACAGGAAGAAAGATAAATAATAATATAAATGTGTTTGAAAAAAAAAAGGCTATTGATTGTGTTTCGTTTATGGCGCGTGGTCAAGGTGGTGGAGGCGGTGATTTTGAGTGTGAGTTTTACGCACCAAGAAGAACTAGATGAGTTAAAGGTCGCTTATGCCGAACTCGAGACGAAATTGAAATTGGAAGAAGAAAAGAACAAGCAACTTTTAAATGAGCTTTAATTATAAATGTATTTTTTATATGTATGTTATAAAGGATTTGTGCCGGTGTTATTACTGCTGCTGCTGCTACTACTACTTGTGTTGTAGTTGGACAAGTAAGAGGACGCTAATATAAACATGGGCCTTCTTTTCGGTACCAGACCTTGTTGTGATTGAGACTGTGGTTGTGGTTGTGGTGGCGGTGGAGGTGGAGTAGAGGGTTGATCTTTTTTATTCTTTTTCGCTGGTTCTGTATTTAGAAAGTGCGTCACATCATCCATGTTTTTAAATGTAATTTGGTTCTTTTGTTTAGCAATATCCAGATTGTTCAAGATGGCATCATTCGATGGGTTTGTCGTGGCTGTTCTCTGACGAGCAATACGTAATGCACTATGCGCCAATCTGACATTTTTACTATATCGGATCTTTTTACCGTTGCTGGTTCGTTTCGGTACGTTGACTGGTGGTATAAATTCAAGCGGTTGTGGTGAGGATGCCGTATCAAAGATGGAACTCACAGAGTTATCCAAAAAGCTAAGATCAGGCAATCCATTTAAATCCACCACATCCGTCTGTTTGTCGTTCAAATCCAGTGCGCCAAATGGATCACTGTTGAACATTTGATGGAATAAAGCCATTTCATCCATCGAGGTATCATGTTGTTTATCTTCGGGTGTGGATGGTAATTTCATATTAAGTCCCAAGGAAAAGTCGCCAATGAGCCCGTTTAGTCGTTTGCATTCTAATTCGAGATCAGTGATTTGCTTATGAAGTCTCCCACAGTATGCATCACAGTGTGTGCGAACATGTGTGAGAGATCCTACATAGGTGCATCCTTCAGTGGCATAAGGACAGGTATAGGATTGACATTCGTTCTCATGTCGAGGTAAATCTTTTCGTAAAAATGCAACGCATAACGGCATATTGTTGGGACAGTTGATTTCCTGATATAAACACACGTCCATATGATGCTGCATCTCGCCGTGCGTGATATCGGTTGCTGTACATCCATTATCTGCGTTGGGGCATCTACACGGCTTGTATTCGCACTAGCATTGATGTATATATTAGTTTTAAAATAACAGTCTTCTTTTTACATATATGTGTATAGTACCTCGGAAATATGATTATCAGAAAATAAGCCTTGCCATGGGCACCCATTTTCTGAATAAGCACATTGTATACGTAATCGTCCAATCTGTCTCGTCACAAATTTCGATAGTTGAAAAGTGCTCTTGTCTAGCATAGTGAAGCATAACGGACACGTTGCTTGTCCATACTCGACATGGCTGTGAATACATTTACTACAAAACATGTGGTCTATTCTCATTGAGTCTTTTCTCATTCCATTAAATTTTATCTCTCTTTTTTTTTTTTTACCTTCAGGACAATGCACTTGAATGGGGTCTTCCAGTACATCTAATTCAGTCTTGTTAGTAATTAAAAAAAGCGTGCCTTCTTTTTCGTTTTCTGTGTATTTACCTGTGCATACACCACATAATAATTCTGGGCAGGGTTCGTCCAAGAGTAGATTGATCTTTTTGGTCATTAAAATAAGTACAAAAATTAAAGCTGAATAATAATAAAAAAAAAAAAAAAAAAAAAAAAGAAAGAGAAAAAAAAATCGCGATTCACCCGTATAAGGATATTTTGGAACGCGTCGCGCGGTGGTGACCGTGATTCGAAATTTCAAAGCCCGTCTGTGTTTGTGTACAATGCCAATTGCTCTCTGACCAGAAAGCTCAAATTCGTGTATGTAGGGTTTATCTGGCTTGCTGTATCTCATTCTTTTTATCTTCGACACCAGATTGATTAAAATCATTAATCATGTTCTGATTGTTGATGCAAAAAAACTAAAATTTAACTGGGTGATGGTTATTGCTTGAGGTAAGCAATACCATTTAAATTGAGTGTCGGCCTCAGTCTATACATGAATGCTGGTGATAGTTCGTGCTGAAAGGTAGATATATAATACTGGAGCTCTAAAGATAAATGTGTGCAATAAAAGACGTGGAACTGGGCTAAATATCACTATCTTTGTAGGCATATATTCATACATCGCTGTGTTTAATGTTATAGCAAACGCTGTTTGAATTTTAATTGGTTGGGATACTCGAGAAATGATAACCACCCAAATTAAGTGGAAACACCATAAAAGAAAGCCTGGTAAAAAAAAGGGTAAAATCGAAGATCTTGTAGATCATCTGAGGGTCTATCAAAAGACAGATACAGTAGATTACCTGAATCTTCTTGGAGAGGGTCCATTATCAGACAATGCATTGCTTCAGTGCCCCCCACTCATTAGCAGTCAGTATCTCTCTCTTATTTTTTTTTTTTTTTTTTGCAAACAATTTTCCATGGCAACTAGAGTGATGGCAACGACCCTTTTATTTATTTCTCAGTGAATAATAAAAGAGTAAAAGAGAAAAGCAATGTGCTGGTTTTTGCTTAGGAAGCAGCAGTAGTTACGGTTCGGGTATTTAAAAGGTTTGCGTTCCTGAAAAGAGGGGGCGATTTGGAAGGACGGGAATTGCCGGCTTGAAACTGTGATCAGATGACCCAGTAGAGAAAGCACATGATGCTTTTAGTTTCATTTAAATAACTTGTCGCCACAGATTTTTCTCCCTTTTTATTCTTGAAAAATAAGAAAAAAAAAAAGATAGTTTTTTTTTTGTATTATTTTTAAAAAAAAAAAAGAAAAAAAGAAAAAAAAACTCTATATAAACAACGCAAGCTCTCTCTTTCATCGACATACAAACAACGAAAAAGAAACTGTTTAAAGCTTAAATACACACAAAGTATATTATGTCTATTTGGTTTTTTACAGATTTTTCATTATTATTCCCAGTAAAAAAAAAAAGAAGCAGAAAAAATTAATTATTATATGACCAACAGCATCCTATCGTTCTTGTTTTCCCTCATCGGCTTTAAACCCATTGAAGAAGAACAAGCACCCAAAGAAGAAGAAGAAGAAGCGTGTGAATACCTAGCCAGTTCTACCTTTGTGGTGGAAGAACAACATTTTAATGAAAAGACCAACATCAGAAACAATGATTGGTTGTGCAATCTATCTAAAATGGATCTCTGTAAAATACTGTCCTCTACTATTGCTGATTACCCTCAAGTAGCAGACGGTATCTACACCAGACATTACAAGAAGAATAAGGATGATCTGGAAGACCTGAAATCATTGAGAAACCAAGCAAAATTAGTCTGCCATTCACTGGATAACCTCAGGCCAAGTGAACAGTTTGGAAGAGCCTCTGAAATATCAAATGCACTCCAATTACTACTTTATGCTGCCATCGAGAATCATCATTCCTTTGTCTCTCTTTTTGGTCTCATTATCCTGGCCCAAGAAAGCCTCAACTGTCCCTCTGAAGTGAGACAGCACATCTTTTCAGACGTAAAGTTTGGAAGAGCAATCATCCTAGAGATATCAAAAGTCTTGAAGAACTTTAATCTCTACAACTGTGGTGACTTTAACTACAAGTGGTCCTTACTATCAGACAACCATGACTCTTGGTTTGATTCTTTACAACATATATGTACACGGTTGTCTAGATACGATATAACTTGGGAATACCGCAAAGAATATGGTGAAGTCATTCTTATCTCACAGCGATATTATAAGCACCAATAAAAATATACCTTTTTTTTATATATTATTATATGTATATATTTATTTATAACTATTTATATATATAACTTATTTGATACGACTACCGTATGAGGTTATATTCTTGCTACGATGCGATCTAGCAAACTTGAGTAGCAGATGCTCTTGTTCCTTCTTGGTTGGTGCTAAATCCACCAAAAAGGGTTGGATCTCGGCCAAGGTCCACAAGGGTTTTTCAGAGAACAAGGCAGCAAAGCGTTGAGGAGGGTCAGTAGATAGTTCAGATACAGGAAAATATTGTAGATATTGCACAGTATTTGACAATTTGATAGTTTCATACATTAGGTATAATCCATCAATATCTTGTAACTCTGGCGTAAATAACTCGTGACACATTGTACTCCAAAGCCTTGTGAAATCTCCTAATTCCCACCGTTTACTTCTAGGATTAGATAACATCCACTCACCCATGAAACGACAAATCTTTGCACGATCAAACTCAATCAGTTCATGTTCTTTATCCTGGTGATCCACCCTTGTCAGAAACACGTTGATAGCTGATACCAAAAGGTCATCGGGTATGTCCACCTTCTCCTCGGATGACCCTTCCTT
Source organism: Mucor saturninus (assembly GCA_016758985.1). NCBI lineage: Eukaryota > Fungi > Mucoromycota > Mucoromycetes > Mucorales > Mucoraceae > Mucor > Mucor saturninus. The sequence continues at coordinate 93,209 of JAEPRD010000055.1, forward strand.
TATACACTGTTTGGCTTCTCCCAATGTGATCATCTTGATATCTATGCCATTAATAATCGAATTCGTCAATAAATAATCAAACAGCTGAAGCAGATAATCCTTTTCAAACAATCGATAATAATCTTCATGCACAAATGCCCCTCGTTTGTCTAATCCCTTCAGTAATTCACTCTTACTGGCTTGTACTACCGTTAATAAATCCTCCAATCGATACATTGTCTTTTTTTGGGTCAGTTCCACTTTCTATATAAACTAAATATTATTCTTACCTGGCTTGCTTTTATCGCCTCTTCATTCTCTTCGCCTGAGTAGCACGAGTGCCCTAGCAACTCATCCAACCGACTTGTGCGTGCAAGGCATGGTAACAATTCAATTGTATGTGACAGATTGTCCTGTACTTTGTGTTGTGCTTCAAGGTCGTCTCGCTCGGTCAAGATTATAGAGTTGGAAGTGTTGACTTGACGAACCATAAAGGTTTTGGTGTCTGTACATAGGACAGCTTCATCCTCTGCAAGTCCTTTAATGACGATACTATTTATATAAAAAGTGAGGGGGGTTGCACCAGTCAGTTGAGCTGCTTTTTCTCCTTTATGACGCCATGTACCTGTTTCCTGATTCGAAAGCTGCTAGTAATTCAGGTGTTCCGAGTTCAATAAGGCTGTAAGCATTCTTTTCAAATCGATCTTTATACACAAGTTTGGTCTCCATTACGTTTTAAAGAAGAAGAAAAATTATTTTGGGGTTTCAATAACCGAAACTGGTCTCCTTCCACCTGTCACGCTTAAAGGTAAATCATAAACACAGGTCGATCGTTTTATGGAAAAATCGTCAAGTTATAAAAAGGCGGGTAAATAAAATTTAAGAATGTTAAAACGATAAGAATGTCAGGGAAAGGGCATGTTTCATGACTTTAGTAAAATAACCAATGTGATCATTTATTCAGTGTATGATACAGCTCATGTGTGTTGTCTGTTATTTCTACTTCTTTATGATCATGCTTTATTAATGAAAGAAGGGGATGTAATATGTACATAAACACACGCACACAAATTGTTATCTTTTCTCTCTGTCCCCCCTGTTATTCATGCCAAACATCGAAGCCAAGTGATCTACTTTATAATCGGTTTGTATCCAAATATTGCTTCTATGCTGAGCTTTTTCGAAAAAAAAAAACCCTTCAATGAGAGTTTCTGGGAGTGTCAAAAGAAAGGGGACATGGAATGCCAAGATAAAGCGTCTTATCATCCAATTCAGAAAATCACTCGTTATTTCACATTACGTTTGCTTGCTCAAAGAAAGACATTCCCTTCCCCATACTTGGGATTATTTGTTGATCCCGAGAATAATAATAATAAGCGATCTCTTATATTTATTTTGAAGCCTTCGAAAAAAAAAAAAAAAAAAAAAAAAAAGGCGGCAAGTTCAAAACTGAGCAGATCATATTTTATTGCGCTAAAAATTCTCTCTCTCTCTCTCTCTCTCTGAATGTAACTTCCATCATCATGACTTCTATTAAAAATCTTTTCGATCAAACCAGTATGTCCTCCTTCCCCATGATTAGGAGCATACCACAATGATGAGTTTGTGTGCCATGCTCATCTGTTTAACCATCTGCGTATAATAAATGGAACTTGAGGTTGTACAATCATGCATTTTGATTTATGACTATAATTTGAAGCATGACGACAGAGATACATAATATATATGACATGAAGCATGGTTTCTTTAATCTTCAGTTCCGTCATGACGATTTTTAATCTTAAGGCTATCTCCATTACACTGCCCACGCACGGCGTTTGGGAGCAATAAAAGAAGTTCATCCAATCAACACCTTTCCACGTGGATATCACGTGACAAAATTTAATTTTAATGTTTGTGTTAAAATTTTTTAATGCAAAAAACTTCCAAATTAGGAATATCTGTATAGTTTTGTAGCGCACCTAACTCCTCGGATTTTAGGTTGCACACTCGAAACTAAGATAAAGATGATGATATTTTTCTACAAAACTCTATATCCAAAAGTATGATGGAAGTTTACATGACTACGATGGTATCTGATGTATTCTAATTTTTTTTTTTATCCAACTTAAATTGTTGACAATTCTGCTACATGTATTATCGAAAAATGAAGAGCAGTGTATACTCTTCAAGGGGGAAAAAATTAACTTACATTTTATGGATTTAAACAATACGATGGCCGATTATCATAAAATGCCCAAACCAGTTTGTTTGCTTTTGCCTGCAAACTTTTTTTTTATCCATACTAACGATGACTGCTGATAAGATATATCAAAATTATTTCTGAGCACTGGGAAAGCATCGAATTTAAAACAACGGTTTCACTAACATTTTAATCTATTCAGCTCTTCATTTTGATGGATATTTCAGGCAATCAATACACTTGAATCCTTCAAGGCGTTTGTTTCTAATGCTTAGACCAGAGGCTCCAACAATTTAGCAAATCAGTGTAACTACCCTCGTTACTGCTAAAAGAATGTTCTCAACTGAAAAAAACACGCCCTCCACTTCCTTTCAATTGCAGACATGTTAAATATTCCAGCAGAAGTTTTCACTAGAGTGTATAGTCATTTAAACAGTAGAGACCTTGCTCAGTGTGTTCGTGTTTCCAATACCTGGAAAGAACTTGCACTGCCCTTTCTTTACAAGATTCTACATTTAGAGTATCATCATATTTCTCTTGTAAAGAAGCTATTGAGATTAAGTCCAGTCGAACGCGATCCCCAGTTTTATTATGGAAGATTCACAAAAAGCTTACATGTTGGATCGGTGATAAACATTCTCTTAAAACTGTTAACTCAGTCTTTGGCATGGAAGAATGGATATTATTTTTAAACTACTTGCCAAACTTGGAAGTTTTAGACTTGGGAAGAAGTCCTGATGCCACGGCGTATACGCAGTTTACATATATGATAGATTCAAACAAGTCTCTCCTCAAGATTCAAACGTTGTACTTGGCAAGAATGTGCGTTTTGCACTTGTCGATAGGACTACGGGTGACTTCAACTTTGCTACCTGCTACAATCACCGAACCACCATGGTTTCTCTCAAAGTGGAATACAGAAAGATATCCTTTAATATGGGGCGTATAAATGGTGATCAGCTGACTCTACTTACCCATTTTAATAAGTTGACACAACTGGATTTGCACAACAGTTGCTCTCCTGAATTAACAATGTTTGATATTCGAGATGCTTGTCCTCATTTAGTTACGTTACAATACTGGAGCAAATGTGGCATCCCAAATCTAACAGCGAACGAGGAAAAATATAGAATTTTGAATCGCGATATTAAAACATTATCGATTGTCGCCCCATCTATGCCAAAGATTTTCATCAATCACATCGCGAAACATGTCACTTGCGACGCAAATGCGTTGGTGCTAGATATCTTGGGAAATAATTTTGTACAATTGGATTGACAAAATTAGTTATGATAATGTTTTAGATCTTTTGGGGGACCTTAGTACTGTAAAAGATGCAATGGTTACATGAAATTCCAATATGTATTCGGAAAGAGAATATACTGACAGAGAATCTGATATGACCATTTTCTATACATTACTTCATGCGATTAAAGGAGGAGACAAAGTATATTGTAGTGGCCAGTTTTTCGGACGTACTTGAAGAAAAAAAAAATCCATTCATTGTTCTCTAAATCACGGTCTACACTTTATATATGGATTGAAAGAGTACCATGTGTATGATACATCTCCCGACTTTGGTTATCGCGAGGACCTATCTGAGTATTATGTCTCTGATGAAAACCCTTATGATCCGTTAAACCGTTATGGTTTCAATGAGCATTAACATCCGACTGAAGCCTCTAAAGAGATTTACATAGTCACACCCGATCAACAATTATCAACTATTGGACCAGAAATTATCAACCATTTGAAAGTAGAGATGTCAAACAACGAGGTGGATTTACTTTTAAATTTTTTATATTATGCATTAATATATTGTCCAAACCTTCAATACTTTTCATATACCATGCTGCAATATCCTTACCATAGCATTTGTATTGGTACTGACGTTAAAATCACTAATGACCATCACAGAGCAAAAAATCAAATTGACAAATACTACTCGACAAAACATCAAGGTTGTAAAAACTCAGAATATGATCCCATCAAGTAATGTGTTGAATTTTTTGCATGAGTATGTTCCTGATATAAAGATTATTATATGTGGTGAGAAGAAACGCAAAGATAGAGGATTATTTTCAAGTGTTGATGTGGAATTGACGTGTTTTGCAAACCTTGACTTTATCCAATTTGATCTTCGATTTTGGCTTGGAAAGGGAAAAAACGTTACTTTTATCCAAGTAAAGTTTGATTCTGAAAAAAACAGTTGCTACTGTCTAAAATGCGCGAATAAAAATTTGACCGTTACTGTTGTTAGCAAAGAAGCTTTAAAAAGGCGATTTTATGCCCGGATCAAATGCAACACACATGCCAAACTCTCACTTTGCTTGAAAAATTCAAAGGCTACAGAGATTAACATAGAAGGGATAAGACAACTTAGAGATACTTTTTTTCGGCATAGTAATTTCGCTGGGTTAGCTAATCTTTCAGCATCATGCAAGCATTTCCTTGAAACTCTCCCCTGACTTATTACCCCAAAATTGCTTCTGTTTACAACTTACATACGGGGCACAGTAGTTTTCATTTTGCTGATAAGGGTAACCTTTGACTTATGCCAGTTTTTTTTTTTCTTCTTTTGCCATCTTTAAAAACTGACCAATAAGTCTTCTGGATTCTGTACATAAAGCATGCTGGATAATTACGTATTACCTAGTTTACATTGTTTCAATTTATATATTGTATCACGACTAAAAGTCTAATTATATATAAAAAAACTATCTGCACTCACTTTCGTATACAGAATTACCAACTAATTCATTATAGTCGTTTTTTTCTTTTTCTTTTCATTCTATAAATCTAAATGAAACCTTAGCAAAACAATATATTAAATTCACGTTCATGTCTCCCCCTTTTTTATCCCCTGCAAAGAGATTCTCTCTTCTTTTGGTAATACTTTAAAGTGTAAAGGCTTCTGTTATACTGTCAAAAAAATTATGGCTTTTAACAAACTTTATATTTTTACAACCACAACCACAAATTAAATAGTTGCAAAATAATATATTTATTAAATTCACTCTAATAACATTTTCTTCAAAGAATCTACTAACTTGGTTTCAGGACGAGCGAGTTTGATGACTTCTTCGCTGGTTGGGCTTGCAGTGAGTCCAAATTGTCCGCTCCAGACAATTTCAGTAGCAGCGTAAAGAGAGGCATACAATTTACCAAAAGAACTGAAGATTCTTGTATTCTTGTATTCAACATCTTGCACCTTGGCACCAGAGATTTCTTCGATAGCTTCCACAATTTTCTTTCCGTTAATATCTTCAGGACCATTAATAACATACATGGCACGATTATGGGGAGAAGGGTCTTCAAGTGAAAGTAAAACGGCAGCGACAGTGCCAACATCATCTGGATCGACTAAGGCAACAGGTGTATCGGCGCCCATAACAAGCTTCAAATGATCTTTGGTTCCGGCCTTGCGGTAGTTTTTGATCCAATCCACAGCAGTGGTGAGGTAAGCAGTGGTAAAGACATTAGGTCGGAGAGATGTCCATTTCAAGCTATCGTATTCAGGCTGAGACAGCATTTTTTCAATAGCCCAATGTGCGCGACCGTAGAAGACTGGGCTGGCGGGACCGATGAAATGTTCAGAAGTTGAAATCTTTACGAGATATTCGATACCTGCTTCAAGAGCAGCGACGTAAAATGCGGATTCATCCAAGAATTGATGGGGCAAATTGTGCGGGGCGATAAACACTCTGACCACCTCTTGTTCTTTGAGCCAGTTTGCGTCAATGGTTGTCCAGTCTTTCTCTTGCATTTCAACTTGAGGAATGGCGGCCAGTTCTTGGGAAACTGGATTGTTCAGGGAGCGAGTAAGACCGAGAATACGAAAGTTGCTTGATGATTGGATTAATTTGGGAAGGTTGTGAATGACATTTTTACCAGTGTTACCAGTTGCGCCAACGACGAGGATAGTAGGAGCCATTTTTTTTTGTTTTTTTTTTAGAAAAAAGGGTGTTTATTTGTTTTATGCATTCATCCGACCGAGCTCTTTTTATTCTAAATCCCGGGGAATAATTTAGAAACTTTATTTGGCAAAATCTCTCGGAGTCGGCGTAATTTTATCCTGATTGCTGGAACTGTCAGTGATTTTTTTATTCTGACCTGAATCGGAAAAATTCCCGGCGAGTGAACAATTTATGTTTGTAATGTCTTTTAAACATCGTCTTCATACTTGATTTTTATATACAGGGCAATAAGTTTTCATACCAGATAGCCATTGTTGATTGCTCGTACTTTGTTTATTTTGTTCTTTGGCGGTGCTTATTAATAAAGCGACAGGAGAGGTGATACCCACATCACCGGGAAAAAACCACTCATAAATGAATTAGTCTTGATAATTATGACCCCATTAATCCAACAACGCTGTCATCCGAGATTTGACTCTTGTGTAAAATGGTAAAATGAAACGAATGGAAAGAGTGATTGTACCAAATTTAGATGAAAAAAAAAAAAAAAAGGGTATCATCAACCTGCATAAAAGTGAAATATTAATTGTCATGAAGATCATCACTTTTAATTGTCTAAATATATTATAAGAGAGACCCGAAAATCAGGGAGGGACAGATGTCAGATTTTGTTAGGAGGACCGTGCGTCAATGTTTATTTGACGTTTCTATTGTTAATTATATGTACATTTCGGTTCCTAATGAAACCTTACAAATCACATGTGAGAAAAAAGGTTAATAGAAGGACAAAAAAAAAACTTCTCCGTGTTACGTTCAACAGATCGCTGCGTGTATCGTTCTACTGGGGGCATATGATTATAAAGTTTATTTTATTGTTTATAAAAAGAAGTCTACCAGTAATAAGCATTGTCAGAAGTAGTAGTCGTAGTAGTAGTAGTATTATTATTAGTATTAGATGGCCTGCCATCGGTATTAGTATGCTGATTATTATTGTATTGAGGCACGTAACTCAACAGAGTAGGTTTACGATCTAGCGGGGTAGGAACACCTGAAAGCACATCCACATTTTGATCGGTATGAATCAGGTGTTGTTTTTCTCCAGCCTCATCAAATCTTCTATCCTGGTACATGTCTGGTTGAGCCATAAAATTGTTCCATTCATTGACATCGAGGTCCCAAAAATCCGTTGTTGCCATTTCATACCTTGTATCCGTCGTAGGAATGATACCGGGCGCTGCAAATGGATCTGCAATGTGGAGATTTTCTTGCTTGGGCTGAAATGGGTTGGCTACACCGAAATCGGGTGTTTTACCATTGGGAAGAATGGTATATCTCAAATTGCTCATGTTTCTTCGTTGTTGTTGCGGCGGTAACGGGTAATCCTGCACCACTTGATGACGATGTAATTCTTCTTGTTGTTGCCAACGAATCATGTTTTCGTCCGGTTGTTGCTGTTGTTGTTGTTGCTGCTGTTGTTGTTGAGTTTCCGGTCGTAAATTGATATCACGGAAGCCCGATAATTCAGCAATGATTTGACAGTTTTTACTAGCTGTGGTCCAGGTCCCTTCAATCTCGTCCAAAGCCTGCATACATTTTTGCACCTTGAAATTGGCATCGGAGGACTTTGTGTCGAGATCACGTTTAAAGGGTCCACTTGTAATGAAAATAAGCGCCGAAGTAAAGATATAATAAACTGCGTAATTCATCACATAGCGTAATTTGTTTTCGGACAACATAGCGTTTGTGATGGAAAGGACTGAATCTGCTGCCGAAGAGCAGATAGAGGCACAAGGTAAGAGCGAAGGAACTAAACTTTGGTTAGGACCTGGAATAAAAGGTCGATGTAACAAAATGACGGTTGTGTGGTATATCATGTGTAATTGACATACAGCAGTGGGCGGTGTGGCATCCTTTTTGATTTGTAGTGAATCGGGTAGTTGATCGTGCCATTGATGCAATTTTTTACTCCAGGTGGTTAATACTGTATCTGCTTGTCGGGTGACGGGGTTTTGTAAAGAACGAACATAGTAAATGTTTTTTAAAACGTTGCCCAGGATATCGCAAATTTTGATCAGGTTAATAAATGTATCGAGTAGTTTGACAGGCGTGGACTCTCCACCGTGTATCGGCTCAATATCATCGACAGAGGGGAAAGGAGTGTCACAATCTCGTTCTTCAAAGGTAGATGCTCTTCCATACATGGCACTGGATAATCGATCAACGATATAACAGCACCAAAAGACACGCTTTCTTCGTTCACATTCATCCGGTGGAATATTCCAATGATCACAGTTTCGATGTAGGCCTAAATCTTGAGCCATTCTAAAGGCCTAGTATAAATTCAGTAATAGTTTTCGGTATATGAATAGTGTATTGATATTTTACCATGCCGCTATACAGCCAGGCTTTAGCAGATTTCATTCGACCATGCTGATGACTTGCTAATAACAGGAGAGCTTGGACGGTGCCTATACTGGGGACATCATATGATTCGTCTAATAATTTTTCTGCTCTTTCGTAATAAACATCACCTGCCGTATCTGAGGAATCTGAACTTGACCTGACTCTTACGTCCGGCGAAATACGAGAGGCGATAGCGTAGATGGAGTTTAGCAACAATGGCGAAATTTGTTTTGTACATAATTCTCTTTTATAAAACAGCGGTAAAAAAGGATAGAAATGGTTGAAATACAAGTTGATGAGATGATCGGATAAATCCTTTGGAGGTAGTTCCTGTGGGTTGCAGACGGCTTTTGATTTTTTCTGTTGACGAGAAGGTCTATTTCCATATGTTGCAAAGTGAAAGGCACCGTTTTGATAGGTTCTGCTGTTTTGAAGTAGATAGTAGCCGGATGATTTTCCCAAGTATCTGACTTGACCGTTTTCATCCATGGCTAATTGACCGACGCCTTCATCTACGGAATGATCATCGCTGGTCAGGGCCTCCCGCTTTCGTTTACCGTCTTTATCTTGTTGCCAGAAAAAGACCTTGTTTTTCTCTGACCGAGCAGTTCTGCGTACGGGTCGCACACGAATTTGTTCGCCTGTGGGTGTTTCTAAAGGTGAATTGAGTTCCGATAAGAGTTGTTTTGACTGCGCATCTCCTCCTTTGGCAAGTTCTGCAAGAAAATTCTCCAATTTGTATAGTCGATTTTCAATTGCCTCAATGTATCCTTTGGGTGGACCACGCTTTTTTTTTTATTTTATTTTTTTAATTTTATTTAAAATTAGAATATGCAGATAAAGGGGAAAAGTCGCTTACTTTTTTTGTCATGTCTTGAAATGTACAAGAAAGTCCAATGCCTTTACAATTTGTACAAACAGGACTGGCTCCATCACACTTTACTTTTTTCTTTCTGCAGAGATCACTATTTTATTTTCAAACAAGAGTTACTTTATATTAATTTTTCTTTCTTGAGGGTTTTTATTACCAGGCTCGACTGACTCGTTGTCTTGGTGGACTCTCATCTCTTAAAGTCGACATTAGAAATCAAGAAGAAAAATAATAAATAAAAAATAAAAAAGTTGAAAACAAAAAAGAGCAGAAAACAAAAAAGGTAAAATTGTACAAAACGAGATTGGTTCCAGGGGGGTTTTAATACTTCAAAAATATATACATCTCCATATTTAAAAAAAAATCCCTTTGGAAATATGTCTGTACGAAACATAGTAACAACGACATACATGCCAGCGCAGTAACCACATTCTGGGTTTAGATTATCTGCAGTTGTCGGTGTCCGTCAAAATTCCTCACACTTCTTTTTTTTAAAATATGTTTGTGCACGGGCGGAGGTGAGCAATCATGACAAATTATTACAGCACATCACTGTGATTCAATGTAACTACGCTGTTTTAAAAGTATCAGCGTCGTGTTTATACATGATGAGAACCAGTTCATCCCTAGCATCTCCTTTATATATTTATGAGCAGGGATAGTCACCTGGATACTTCATGTTTCAGATTGGCTAGTTAAAATCATCCGACGTCTGACCATTTAGATTTGCAGAAAGAAATACAAGTGAACAGCATCCACGATACGTGGGACGGCTCGAGCGTTGCATTGTCCATTTACTCAAAATGAACTGTTTATACGAGCAGACCAGGTATATAGGACAGGAATGAAACGGACATCATGTATTTAATTCATTTTGGTGTTGCTATGCTAATATTTAACAGCTTTTACATATTTTCTGCCCGAAAATAACAAGCAGCAATCATTTACATTAGTTAAAACTATAGGACATAGATGAGCTTCCAACTGACACGTGGCCATTCCCGGTAAGAACAGAAGTGTGCTTAAAAATAGCCTCCCTGGTAACATGTAACCAGGCAAGACTGGGACTTGCTGTTGGAATGAGTGATTATTCTGTTGCTAAGCTCAAGGAACTAATTCAGTTGTGTCTAAATGCTACATATTATTTGATATATCGATACAGTTCTTTCGAAATGACATTTCATGGACCCGTCACATAATGGGTTAAATAAAGTAGAATATTGAAGACGATTGTGTGTATATTTAAAAGATTCATTTATTTATAATAGTGATACATAGAAAGAAAAAAAGCCAAAGAGAAGTAAATCTGAAAAATAAAAATTGGTAAGTAAATTTGAATTTTTTAAGTTAAATGAAAAAAAGTTGTAAAAGGCACGCTCAGAGAGAAGATATCTTTATTTTCAAGAACTACCATTTTGGCAGTTTCAGGATTTTCAGTGTGTTTGATACTTTTGGTCATCGCTGCGGCCTTTCTCTCATCTTTTCTTCTAGTTTATTTACTTTACCTTTTTGACAATTAAATAATTAAAAGAAAGGAAGAAGCCTGAAAATTTTTCTTGCCTTTTTGATCTTTTTTGCGGTGGGTGACCGCTTAAATTTTATTGTATAGTGACCTTGATTTATTGAAGGAACAATAAGAAATAGCTCACGTGCGCCAAAAAAAGATTTCCGCATTTTTTTTTAATTGTTGTTGTTTTAGCAGATAATGACAAAAGAATTGATACCACCGCAGAACAGAGGTATGACGGTACTTGACCGTGATGCCTTTAAAAAAAAATTTCATACATTGGCTATTCGTGTGCCTACAGTGCTTGTGAAGAAATACACAACGGAGCTTGAAGAGTAAAAAAAAAAAAAAAGCAAGGGAGATACATATGCTTTATACGAAATAAACTTTTTATCTACTGTAGTAAGTTATTAAACGCACCACGTATTCGCAGCGTTGTAGCGGATGGAACAAGTAACGATAGTAAATTGATTTTGTTGAGCATGGATGTTCAAGGTACAACACAATAAAATATGAGGTTATGAGAAGAAAGGAAAAATGACGCAAGTATACCTATAAACCTAGATATTGAGGTTGAGGGGTGTCAAGTAGTTCCTTATGAGTTTGAATTGGATTATGACTACTGGACAACGGAACAGATACTGTATTCTGTTATGCCCGAAGGAGATGCAGAAACGCCTTCTTCATTTACAGCTACGGGACATATTGGTAATGGGAAGGGGTAAAGGCAATATGACAATAAAAATTAACGCTTACTATCGTAGCCCATGTAAATTTAAAACAAGAGAATATTCCTTTCAAGAGTCTGATTGCACAAGTGATTCTCGATGTAAGTAAAACAAGGGGGGAAATATTGTGATACCCAAATAACTCTCCGCCCGTAGAAAAACAAAAAGATCAAGAGTGTGGTAAACAAGACAAATGCCATTGATAATACGTACCGCAATTTCCAAATGGAGCTGTTGGCAGGGCCCGACATGATGATTACCGAATTGGCAAGTTGAAAAAAAACTATAATGATAACAATAATTAGAGTAACTCCTTGAATAGAAAGAAAATGAGTGCCGTTTTAAATTTGATTTCTCCAAAGTGTACTGGAATTCCAGATTGCAAGCAGAGCATTGCCGGTTAGTCCGGATGTTTAAAAAAGGGGAATATATCTGTAAGTTCTTTTTAGACCCAAATTCATACATTGTTTTAGTAATCAAAAGCTAGGTGATGTGATGGCTGGGGTTGGACCCTTTTCTATTCCTGCAGCAAAGAAGGGTGCGTTTGTATATGCCAACGATTTAAATCCCTCTTCTTATCAATGGTTGTGTGAAAACATCCGTCTTAACAAGGTAATGCCCCCCTTTCTTATTTGTACTCCTTTATTTTAACATGACTAGTTATCGCCGAATACAATTCACACATACAACATGGATGGACGTGCGTTTATTCGAAAGGCCGTAGCAGAGGTATGGGCGGATAAGCTGACCTTTCAGCACTTTGTGATGAATTTGCCGGCCACAGCAATTGAGTTCCTTGGTAGGTTATGTGAGATGTAATACTAGACGAATAACCATAGTAACACACATAGTATAAAAGATGCTTTTAAGGGTGCCTATTACGGAATGGATATTCCAGTGGATAAGCTTCCCATGATTCATTGCTATTGTTTCACAAAGAGCGGTGATGCTACAGAGGATATCCAACAAGTAAGAGAAGCAAAAGAAAAAATGACCCTTTGGTCGAGTCAATAACACTCCTTTTTTAGCGCGTATGTCAAATACTGGGAGGTCCGATCGATGCCGCGTTCTGCAATATGCAAATGTACCATGTCCGTACAGTTGCACCTAAAAAAGACATGTATTGTATCTCATTCCGTCTCAGTCCCGAAGTTGCTTTCCAACAAAACACTACCGGCCCGATCTTTGTCTCTTAGTGTGGCGCAAAATGCAGGTCGTGGTGATTGACCCGATTTAATCCAGACTTGGCACGAGACCTTGTTAAAATTGCCACCTTTTTTTTTATTTTTTTTATAATCTCCCTATTTACTCCGTTTCTTCATATAAAAAAGGCCTCTCTCTCTTTCTTTCTTTCTACTTTTTCTTTTTCTTCTTTCTCTCTCTCTTTTAGATTCAATGGATACCACCGCAAAGTTAGTAGTAGACGGTGAAAAAACGAGAAGGAAAAGACTCAAGGTCGTCAGTGCCTGTGGCGAATGCAGAAGAAAAAAGACTAAATGCAATGGAGAGAAGCCCTGCGCTGGCTGTTTAAAAGCTCATGTCGAATGTAAATATGTCTTTACCCAGAAACCCAACATGTCAACCGCAAAAATAATTCCTATTCAAGAAAAGGCGCCTTCTTCTCCTTCTTCCTCCAGTTCAGAAACACAACCCAACTCGATTGAATCAATAGAGGAACGTTTGGGTGCCATTGAGAATATTTTACGGACTTTGCTCGGTTCCGGAAAAAATAAACACTTGTTACAAGGACTCCAAGTAAACAATCAACAACAACAACAACAACAACAACAACAACAACAACAACAACAACAACATTCCGATTCTTTATGCGGGGATATGTATTCATCTTCTTCTCCTCATTTAGTGCATGCTCCTCATACCCAAAATAGGCGTCTAGCACGGGAAAAGAGGAAACGGCATGAAGATGATCAAGAAGGTGTGACAGAAACTAAAAAATCCATTCGGGACGATTTCGGTCACGGGTATAATAAGCTTCAACTTGCTCCTATCAAAATCATGAATCCCGGTACACCAACTATACGAAACCTACTTAACCAAGATGATAATACAAAATGGTTTCCCTCACCACCACCACCAGGTACAGCAGCAGCAACAGCAGCACCAGCACCACTACCACCACCAACAGCGACAAGTCAGCAACAGCAACACCACCTTCACCTCCACCACCACCACCAACAGCCAAATAATAATTCCGCATTCTTTAGAATGTCTTCTCCTAATACTAATACTAATTCTGCAACTACCGCAGCTGGATCTTCATCTTAAATATTCCACCCCTTAATTTTTTGTAATAAACATATATATAATTTTAATATGAATAGGAGGGAAACAAAAAAGAAGGGGGTATATTATAATCCAACCATACCAAATACACATAATGCGGCTACGTACGGCACAAGTACAGTTTTAGCTACAAAGTAATACAGCATCCCAAACGCAATTGAGATGGGCAGTGCCGGCAAAGCCTTCTTATATATCGCAAGTAGGAAAATAGTAGTCGTTAAACCTGTCAAAACAGCTATTGTACAGCACACGGTTGTAATCCAATCGTACATTGCTTTTTTATTTGTGTTAGTCTCGATTTAATCACTGATATCATTTATTTTTTTTACCTGCACGTGCAATCAATACACTATAAAAAACAAAGTCGCCCAATCCAAGCTTAAGTCCGCTTCGCTCAGCTAGTTTCTAACAAGTAAGTAAAAAAATCAATTCCCCTTGAATAAGCTTGCTTACCGTCTTCCTCGTCGGCTTCTACTTTTAAGGAAGTTGTTTCAACATCACTTGATATCCCTTGTGTAATATTGGTTGGATGACGATCTTCTTGTTGTTGGGCTGTGCTACTTGTATTGACAGTAACATGACTATCATCGGGTAAGCGCATAAACCCATCATGACTCTTTCGAAAGTTTTGTTGGATAAAACTAGACCCTGACTGACGAATGTGCAATGTGCGATCTTCGTCTCCAAGCATACTGTTGGACAACCTAAAATGGTCCGGTGAAGCCATCATAAACCAGACCGCATTGACCGAATACAACAGTGCTGGTACTTCTCGTTCTTGTGTTCTAGAACTTTCAATCAGCAATCGCAACGGTCCAAATGGACATAACACGGCCACCAAGTCTAAGCTTCTTTTATTAGGACACACATCATGTATATATATATATAAAAGGGTCCCATAGTTACCCCATATTGCCAGTAATCCAAGCAGAATCCATGTCGTCCATTGCTCTAATCCCGTGAGAGAAAAGGCCATCAAGGAACTCATTATGGTCAAATAGCTTTGCTGTAACCAAAGTGGTCCCTTCCAAAAGATCGAGACTAATCCAACAACTGCGAAATTCCATAATGCAAATACCAGCGTAATGTAATCCAGCGGGATAAAGAACACTTGTACCAGGTTACTATATTACCATCTTTAGTATAAAATATCTCTTCTCCCCGTGCATGTGGCTCTTAAGGGCTTACAGTAATAACAAATAAGTCATAAATCCTAGCAGGAGTAGCACTACTACCATAAAAAACCCAATCAGGACCTTGATCCAGCCTTTTTTGAAAAAAAATACAATAAGGATCGTCACACCAATGATCTGTCCAATAATAATAGCGGCATTGGTAAATGACTGTGCAATGCTTGACCCTGCTGTTGTTGTTGTTGTCGTACTGGTGCTCGGTGTGGATACATTGACATAGGTTGGCCTACTCGGTGTATAGTCACTGGATCCATCAAACGAAACTTTTACCCAGAAAATACTGAGAATAATGCACACCACCACGGGTTTAATGATGCGGTAAATTTGCTCCATATAAAATTTAAGTTCATCTGCCATTTCTTGCTCCTCTTCTAATTTCTCGTCTTTTATGCTTGATGGATGGGTCAAGTCCTGTAATTGAATATCTCCTTGACCTACAACAATCTCTGTATTAGCATAACGGATTTTGCGTTTATTTTTACTTTTTTTTTTTTTTTTTTGTTTACTGGAGGTGGATTCTACGCCCATGGATGCTTCTACAGCTTGTCGATGCAGTTGCCTTGTTTTTTTCGCTGCTAGGCACACTTTGTAGTGCCCTTGCTTCCAGTGAGCTTTTTGACATTCGACCGAACAATATCTCGGTCCATCGTGGTTACATGATGAGCACATGAACGTTGCTGCTTTCTGACATTGTGAGCATTGATGGCTTGATGAAGACGATGATTCATCTATCGAGGACATTCCGTTTTTATTAAAAAAAAAAAAAAAAAAAAAAAAAAATTATATATGAAAAAATAGAAAGAAGGTGTAATATATGTATCAAGGGGGGAAAGGAAGGAGGAGGAGGAGGAGGAGGAGGAGGGACAGAAGGTGGGGTAAATTCTGTTCGGGGACTTTATTTTTTTGTGTTTAAAAAAGGGATGAAGATACCATTGTTAAAACCCGAAAAAAGAAAAAGACACACATAAATTTATTGTGAAGGTATAAAAAAGAGAAGAGAGTTACACAGCAATTAAATGTTGCACGGGAAAAAATCTTCTCTTGACAAATTTCCAGGCTTCTGCTAACAAAATATATACAACAACAGAGGCAGCCACCATACCCCACTCCCACGTAATACCAAGATGCTTAAACACTTCAGTATTAATACTATATATAAAAAAAAAAGGATTTGAAAAATTTAGCAAATTTGAATATACCGCAACACTATTTGTTTACTTACACTGGCACGTAAAGCACGATAAACATGATACCGAAACCAAATAACCAAGAATAATACATGTAATAATTTTGCTTTTGCGTAATTCCTTTCCATGTCCAGGTAGGGTTAACAAGATCACGACAGGTATGACCGTGAAGCAAAAGTAATACAGTCATCGTCACAAATAAGGCACCACGAGCACGATAGACATCAACACAAGTATCGCGGAATTCATTTTGATTAAAGGACTTGTTACAGTCAATGCCAAGACTGCCATTACCATAGCCATAAATTACGACCGCGTAATTGACCAAACAAATAAGACCCATCATGACACCATAGTAAAGAATATCGATGATATTACGGCGGCAAAAGAGACTTTGCTTTTCAGTTCTAGGAGGCACCAACATTTGTTCAGGGTGAACATGCTCAAGACCAAGAGCCATCGCAGGTGGGGCACTGGTAATCAAGTTATTGAACAGGATTTGAATGGGTGAAAGAGGGAATACGATACTATTGCCTTCACGGAAAGCCAAGCATAAAATCAAGGGTGTCAATTCTGCAACATTGACAGAAACCATATGAACAGTGAATTTAGAAATGTTGGCAAATACACGACGTCCTTCTTGAATGGCAGCAACAATGGTAGCAAAGTTATCATCAACCAGGATGATATCAGAAGCTTGCTTAGCTACATCCGATCCGCCTTGACCCATGGCAATACCAATATCAGATTCCTTAAGAGAAGGACTATCATTCACACCATCACCTGTCATACCAGAGATCTTCTTGCGACGATGAAGAGCTTCAATCATTTTGACTTTGGTGTCAGGACTACAGCGTGCAATCACAAGTGGTAATTCGGGTAAGGCATCAACGGATTCTTCAGAAAGCTTATCAAAAGCTTGAGCAGACATGACCAAGTGCTCAACATCACCGTCAACGGGAATGATACTCACTTCACGAGCAATAGCAGTAGCAGTGGCAATATGATCACCTGTTAACATATGGACTGTGATACCTGCACGATGACACTTCTCAACAGCCACCTTGGATTCAGCACGAGGAGGATCATAAATACCAACGAGACCCAAAAAGACCATATCTTGCTCGATTTCTTGACGAGGGAAAGTACTAAAGCTAATTTCTTGTTGTTCGATACGTTTGGCGGCTAAAGATAGAACACGAAGACCGCCCTTGGCAAGATCCTCCACATGATCGGAAACAAGAGCCTGTAAGTCCTTTTGAGATATAGGTTCGATGCGATCTGGTAATTGGACACTGGTACAACATTCTAAAACACGCTCGGTAGCACCTTTCAAATACGCAATCTTCTCGCCATGGTTGGATTCAACAATAACACTCATACGCTTTACAGTGGAATCAAAGGGGTATTCGGAAATTAACTTCCATCCAGCACTGGTTAAAGAAGGCTTTCCCATATTTAACTTGTGAGCAAAGGCTTGTAAAGCGATTTCAGTAGGATCACCCATGCCATACCATTCTTGAGTTTCATGGTTTTGACGCATTTCACTCATATTACAAAGAGCAGCAGAATGCACCAACTCGGATAAGCCTTCATCGAGTTTTTCCTTGGACACAATCACACCGTCACTTTCTTGTTCGATGTCACCTTCAATCTCAAAACCACGACCTGAAACCTTGAAGAAACCAGCCTCAGGTCTCCAGAAACGAGTCAATACCATCTTGGATTGGGTTAATGTACCCGTCTTGTCAGAACAAATATTTGTAACAGAGCCCAAGTTTTCAAGCGCGACCAAGCGACGTACAAGTGCATTAGATTTGGCCATGGCATTCACGCCAAATGCTTGGGTCAGGGTAACAACGGCAATCAAACCTTCGGGGATAACAGCAATAGCGGTAGAGATACCATAGAGGACAACCTGGTCATCGATTTGAAACTTGGCGACAGAAAAGACAATGATTAATGCAATAATAGCAATAGCAAGTAAAACAAGCGCCATACGATCGAGAGATTTTTGGAGTGGAGTACGAGAGTTTTCGCCGCTTTCTAATAATCGTTTGGCGATCTTGCCGATTTCGGTTTGCATACCAGTGCTGGTAACAATGGCTTTACCACGTCCTTTACACAAGGTTGTGCTAGAATACGTCATATTGATACGATCGCCTAAAGGAACTTCAGCAGTTTCAAGAACGTCATTACTGTGGATCGATATTAGTACTATTATTGTATGATCTTTCATTTTTATGCAACTTACACTTTGTTTACAGGCAGTGATTCACCTGTAAGTAAAGCTTCATCTATATCCATGTTGAATGAACTATTTAAAAAGGTTAGTGTGTGTGTTTTTTTTCTTTTTTCTTTTTTCTTTTTATGAAACATACTCAATAATACGGCAATCAGCACCGACAACATCACCGTTTTTAAGAATAATGATATCACCAGGAACTAAATCACGAGTAGCGACAGTTTTTTGTTGGCCATCACGGATGACCTGTGCAGTAGGAGAGGCCATTTGACGTAAAGACTCCATTGTTTTTTCGGCCTTGTATTCTTGCATAAATCCAATACCAGCGTTTAAGAGCATGATGAAAGCAATCACGCCTGCTTCTACCCAATCTTTGAAGGCAAAGGAGACGGCCATAGCAATGACCAAGATCAACACCATGACGTTTAAGAATTGTTTCAACATGAGCTTGACTGGATTGACACCACCGTCGCCTTCCATCTCGTTGTAGCCATGCACAAGTCGCTTTTCTTCAATTTCGGATTCGATCAAACCGTCTTCCAGGTTGGATTTCAAAAGCTGGGCTACTGTCTCGATTTTCATGGTATGATAAGGTGGGCCCTCAACGGCGGGTCCGGAAGGTTCCTTGCGGATGAAATTACGCTTACGCATAAGCACAGATTTCAACAAAGAACGTTTATCAGTAGTGTCTACCGATCGAGCACGTTCAGTATGCGATACATCATTCTTTTGCTTGGCGGATTCATCATTAAATTTAATAGCAGGCTTTTCCATGACTTAATTTTGAAATTGTAAAGAAGAAAAAAGAAACATTGAAAATCTTTTTATGTATTTTATACTACTGTAGATAAAAAAGGGCCCAAAAAAAAAAAAAAAAAGAAAGTTCTAAACGTAAATAGAACTTTTGGAATATCAGCGTGTTTTTTGGTGTTTTTATTTTACGATCCAAAACATTGAGACTCTTAATACACTAGGGAATTAGTAGCTTTCTGATTGGCTTACTTCGCCAAACACTGGTAACGAACATGTCCATCCTCTTTTTTTTATCAATTCATTCAAAAAGTACCATCATTTCTACCTTCTAAACAGATCAGTAACATATTAAAGCAACAACGCACACTTTTTAGAATTAATTTGAATGGATCTTGACGAAAACATTAGAAAACAATGTTAATGCAATCTGTGCTTAAAAATTACAGAAGTGTCAGAAAAAATAGAAAATTCTTGCGCTATTTGTGCGATTTGCTAGATCGGATGCGGACCAGATTTGGTTTTTTTTTATCTCGGTACCACATGTGGTAAGATTTCCTACTTTGATCGCTCCAAGTCTTACAAACCAACGGCATAGTTTCTGTCTTTTCCTTTGTACAACCGTACGGCAAAATTGGCGCAAAAGATTTGGGTCAATAAGGACCATTTCTTAATCAGCTAAAGATGATTCACATATTTTTTTTAGTGTCAGCCATTTCAACACGTAATTCAAAATGTCAATTATTGTTTATATAAGTGATATACATAAAAAAAATAGCTAAAAAATGTGGGAGATCTATCAAGTACTTTTTCAATTTTGATTTTTAAGCAATCTCGTATACACTTTGAGGATGCACCCCCCGATCATGCTTGCCCAATGCATCTAAGACAATGTCATATGGTGCTAAATGTACCATTTATTCTTGCTAAGCAGTGGTAACAAATATTTATACCACGTTACGAGTCGCTTTATACTAATTGATAGAAATGTATTTTTAACTTTCTCTAAATCTCCAGAATCTAAACAGATTAAATACGATGGATTTTTCTCGTGCTTATTATAATCATTTTAAATCGTTGATGAATATGGTAAAATTATCATTTTTGAGTTCAAACCCAAAAAAAAAAGGCAAAAAAAAAAAAAAAAAAAAACGAAAAAGAAAAAAAAAAAAAAAACTTCTTTAGTTAAAAAGACAATTCAAAAAATATTTATGTAGAGAATGGCTTATCCTACATGTCATTGCATACCTCCACCATTGAATACCAAATAAATAAATGTTATGCTTTGAATTATAATGATTTCTTATAAATGTAATTCAATCGAAAAAATTAAGGTTCACCCTTGTAAACTGATCCCATGTTAAACTCTCTTCCGGAAAAGCTCTAATGTTAAACTATTTATAAGTGGATCGATTATATAAATATGTTAACAATTTAAGTGATAAAGCATTATTATTTGAAAGTTTTTATACAATCATTGCTCAAACATAACACAATTTTGTTCTTTAAAAGTTCCCTGGGTGTTGTCCTTATACTAATTTTCATGGTTATATTGAACTAATAAAATACTAATCAGGTAAGAAATTTTTTTACAGTGCGTCCGCCCTCAATTGGACACTTTTTTGAACTTCATTTGGTCACTTTTTATAAAATGAATTGAAAATTATTTATTTTCGTTAGATGTGAGCTATATAGGAATTTTTTGAGACAATTATCGAATTGATTAACTGAATGTTGAATAAATACTATAAGGTGTTCAACTGGTACACTTTCGTCAGCTTCAGTTATGTGTGTAGTTAGAGATTCTACGTTACTCAGCTTATTGCGCTTGACCTTTCCCTTTATAATAGCCCAGAATTGTTCGATGGGATTGAGTTCTGGTGAATACGGGGGGACAGGTATACAGGAGTATAACCTCTTTACAATTACAGGGTCAATTACCCCAGGGACGTGGATTGGAGCATTGTACATAATAATGAAATAGCCTTTCATTTCAGGAAACTCATCCATGATATCCATGGTATCGCTTAAAAACTGAAGATAGTGGCCACCTGTAGTACCTTGAGGGACAAATAACTTTTCCTCAGGCGCCTTTCTTTTTGTTGCCCCTACTACTTTTCTTCTCTTAATATTTCCAGATTCTCTCATACTTAAGTTAACAACACCGATAGCTGATATAGCATCAATTACAGTGTGAGAGACTCGTCTAGCTGAGGGTGTTGTGATGATTGCTTCAGTACCCCTTTGAGACCAACCACGACTACGACGCATGTTGATATCGAATCCTGATTCATCGACAAAGATACAATTGTTTAGATAGTCCCTACCATTTCCTATCCAATAATCAACCCAGTTAGCACGAGCCTGAAGGATTGCTTCTTTATTTCTACCGACTGGATGACGGCTAACAACTTTGATGCTTAGGTTGCATTCTTCTCTCATAAACTCGGCTACTCTTGTTTTTTTTTTATTTGTAGGCCCTCGAAGGTCGCTATCAAATCCTCTACTGCGTCCTGGATTGTTGCAGAAGCATCCTCAT
The DNA here is from genome assembly GCA_016758985.1 of Mucor saturninus. Lineage (NCBI taxonomy): Eukaryota > Fungi > Mucoromycota > Mucoromycetes > Mucorales > Mucoraceae > Mucor > Mucor saturninus. Next base: position 115,014 of record JAEPRD010000055.1, read on the forward strand.
TAAAAAACTGTACCAAATGCGTTTTACGTCTTTCGTCTAATTGGCTAACTGGTCTGTTGGAGCCAGGGTTCGTTTTTTTGTAGGTATATTTCTTTCAGGGCCGTCCTCATAAGCCTTTATCCACTTGCGTGCCGTGTCATAATTTACGTTTGCGGCCTCAGCTGCCTGTTTAGGTTTCAAAAGTTTCTCCTTCAAAAAATAAAAATATTGTTTACGATCTTCAATAGTATAAACATTGTATTGAAGAGTTCGTTCTTTTTTAGGAGAAGCTTCTTCCATCGTAACGTCATTTGAGATTGGCAATTCAAATTGAATGTCTTTGCTTTTAATACATTTTCGAAGACCAGTCAATTTCTTTAAAGGATATTTCTTCGACAAAAGAAGGTGCCTCTTGAATTCTATCGTCTCTAAGATTTCCGGTACCGTCTTCATAAAAAAATTGCATGTGAAACTAAAATATTTAAAGTATATGCCAAATAATTTGGCCAACTCATTTTATAAAAAGTGACCAAATGAAATTCGAAAAAGTGACCAATGTTTTCAAAAAGTGTCCAATTGAGGGCGGACGCACTGTATTGATAGTAGTTGACTTTTATTAATTTAATCCCAAACCCGAAATGATGTGATACTAGACTCACACTTTTGGTGAAAAAAATATAAAATTATGTGAATGACATTTTGATACATAGTGGACAGTATTAGCTGGGCCGGAAAACAGACAAAGAGTTCGACTATTGGTTTTATACTAATACAAACAATGAATCTCAAGTGCTCCTATCTGATAAAATGAATATACTTGCCTCTTCATGGGTCGCGCGCATAAAATATAATTTACCTTATTGTTGTCAAACCATATCCAAGTTAGTTTTAATAACATCAATGATGTCCCTAGTACTGTGAATGTTTATCAGAATATTGCTGATAAGAAACATATCAGGTTTGGGCGGCAAGTGGATCAACATTTTTAAAACTCGTCCCCTTATCCTCATCTCTTTTTTTTTTTTACCTCCTTGAACGCGTTGAAGAGATTCACGCGTCTTCCGCTTTCTCTGCATTTAATTAAATACTTCGATACAAGAGAACTAATTTATATGTCCAGCATGGATTAGATGTCTTAAATGCCTATACTGTTTCAAACCAGATATGTCCTAGTGTACTACTGCCAAACAACAATTTCATACCCTTCCTATTGCTAATACTTATCACGAATTAAAGGTCATTGCTTTAGGAGCTCTATCTTTATGGTTTTGATGCATGTAGATATTTTAATTACCCGGTTTTTTGGTGCATCATTAGATAATATATCCTTGGTTTTAATTGACAAATGTCAATTGGTCCTGGCCATGATATTATATTTGCAAAAAACAAAACAGATGAAAGATTAATAATTACAATTTTTGTCCATACATATTTACCCGAGGTTCTGTTCAATAAGAGATACAATGCCTCAGTCGGGTTTATGAATCGAAGACTACGCAAAGTACACACGTTTGTAATTTGATGTAGTAGTGACGTTTTAGAATTGACACTTAATCAAATTATTAGTTCGTGAAACGTTAAATTATAAAAAGTTTTAAACTCAAACGTTCGATAAAAGAGGTGGAGTATTCTACTCTTCTAAATTTAAGCAAAGGTAAGAGCCTTTCCCTCATCTCAACTTCGATTTAAATAACCAACAATAAAATACTTTTAACCTGTAAATAGCGGTAATAATGTGTGTAATAAATTCATCAAAAAAATATTTTTCATTAAACATGCTCGTAACATGCCTCTTAACAATCGCGAAAAATTACTCTACATAAGAAGGCAAGAATCGCCCTGTTTGATAAGTAAATTTCAATTTTAAATTTGACTTGATTCAAACGTCTGAATATTTTGTAGTGTTTATTTGTTTATATCCTGCTCACTTTAAAGTACGTCCCAAATGAGTCTTAATTTGGATCCCGTTGGTTATGCAGATGGTTAAACAGTTTTTGGACAAGGGGACCAATACTTACTTTCATTTAATCCAATAAATTGATTTTTCATTACAGTTTGTATCCATGCTTCATAATAATTAATATTTCTGAAGGGTATGATCACAAAATGTCTGTGGGATGATGAGTATGACTAAAAAATGATATTGGCTGTTGTTTAATAAACATGTATTTTTAGAAGTTAGGTCCAATAAGATGTAGTATAGCGAGTAGCAAGTATATGTTCCCCTGATTTATGTTTTTACATACATTATATACCCATCATGATAGCACAGCACATGGTTGTTGCACATCGAAACACTCCGGGCTGGAACTGACAGTGTAACCTACTTAACCAATCATTTGGAAGCTTTAACAAACTATATAAATCAGCCAAAAGGATGCAGATAAATATTTCCTTCCTCTTTTATATCTGTATCTATTATGAGGTAAGTTCATAATGATCCATCCATCCAGGGCATATATGAATCCATCCATCTATTTTGTCAGAGATAGATGGGATAATAGAGATAGCCCTCATGTGCGCATTTGGCTGACGTTTTTCTCGTGTTTATAGCAAAGTTAGCGCTTCTGCCGTCAGAGACATTGTTGTCCAGATTCAAAATGCTTCCAAGGAGAAGCAAAGAAAGTTCACTGAAACCGTTGAACTTCAAATTGGTTTGAAGAACTACGATCCCCAACGTGATAAGCGTTTCTCTGGTACCATCAAGCTTCCCAACGTTGCTCGTCCCAACATGACTGTTTGTGTTCTCGGTGATGCTTTCCATTGTGATCAAGCCAAGGGTGCCGCCATGGAGTTCCAATCTGTTGAAGATCTTAAGAAGCTCAACAAGAACAAGAAGCTCATTAAGAAGCTCGCCAAGAAGTACGATGCTTTCCTTGCTTCCGAAGCTCTTATTAAGCAAATTCCTCGTCTTTTGGGTCCTGGTCTCCACAAGGTTGGTAAGTTCCCTACCCCCGTTTCTCACAACGATTCTTTGGTTGATAAGGCCAACGAGCTCCGTGCCACCATCAAGTTCCAATTGAAGAAGGTTCTCTGTCTCGGTGTTGCTGTCGGTCACGTTGCTATGACTGAAGACCAATTGATTGCCAACATTATGTTGTCTGTCAACTTCCTCGTTTCCTTGTTGAAGAAGCACTGGCAAAACGTCAAGTCTTTGTACTTGAAGTCTTCCATGGGTAAAGCTTACCGCTTGTTCTAAATTATTCTTCCAAGAATAATTGTTTCTGCAAATCCCTCTTTATTTTTATAGAAAAGAAATAACTTTACAAATATTTTTTATGCGTGAACATTTCTATTTTCTGACGGTGAACCAAGGTTTTGGACATAGGTGCCTAGATCATTTGGGAGCTCATAACTTTATTGTTATTTTTTTTATATATAATAAAAAGTAATTTGTACAATATACTTTTTTCATCTGCCTATATGAGAGAACGTTTAAGAAAAGTGTTTCTTTTGACATGTTATTTTTATTAACAAACTAGTCACCCCTCCGCTTTCTGTTTAGTCTGTTTTACCAGTTACATGGATCCCGTCATTTGAACTAGCCTGCAATAAAGGAAAGCAGCTTGTATGCAACGGCGTCGAATGTGATTCTATGCCAAAAAAATCCATTTACTGCAGCCAATGACAGTGGTTATACCCTAATCTTCAGCGTTAAACCCAGTACCAATGACAGTGTAACAAAGGATAGAAAAAGAGAAAAAATAAAATAAACCGTTTCTTTCTTTATTATCATTGTTTAAACATTACTTTTGTCGTGATATTTAATGATTACACATATACTTCGACAAAGTAAAGCAATAACCAGCACACTTCACCCAAGAATTGCATCTCGAACAAGAGTGCCTTTTCGTCAATTACGGGATTTATCTGGCTTCCATAAACCTCCCCCACTTTTGCATCATGGCGGTCGTGTCCGTACCTACCACGCCGCACCTCTTGTTTTGCAAACGCAAGTCAGATCTATCGGTATATGGACCATTCCAAGAATTGTCTTGAGATCTGTTCGTGTCCCTGCCATTATTGCCACCACCGCAGTTACAGGCACAACCCTTGCCACAAACAAATTACAAGGTAACTTTTTTTATAGAAAAAAAAATAGTGTGATAAAATATATTCTAAAAAAAAAATTCATGTTTTAGATATTGTCGACAAAAGTAATGGTTTCATGAAAGATGGAAAGGAAAGCGTAGAATCTTTTTTTACAAGAGCACAGGCAGCAGTAGAAGGCATAGATATTTCGATACCTGAAATGCATATCAGGTTCCCCGAGTCTGTTCGGAATTTGTTAACGAAAAAAGTCGTAGAGGAACCAAAGGCAGTGAATCACAAGATTGCAGAAGCACCCAAAGAGCAAAGCAATGGTGGTAGCGGAAGCAGTGGTAAAGGTGGCGGCGAAGGAGACGAAGCTGCTGCCGCTGCCGCCGCTGCTATGGCTGCCGGTGCTGCTGTGTATCTCAACGAGGAAGAAGAAGAAGAAGAAGAAGACGACGAAGAGGAAATAGAGAGAAAGGAAAGAGAAAAAAGAAATAAAAAGAAGAAGAAGAACGAATACGGAATTTCAGCACAGGATGAGCAGTTGATGATGTTGACCAAAAAGTTAATCGAAATCCGTAGCATATTAATGTCAATTGACCACAATGAAACATTAAGGTTGCCTAGTATTGTAGTCATTGGATCCCAGAGTTCGGGTAAAAGCTCAGTATTGGAGGCAATTGTAGGTCACGAATTTCTTCCAAAGTAAGTTGTTTTATTTTTGGGAAATGATGCAGCTTAAATTAACATAATTGAATCTGATAGAGGAAGCAACATGGTTACACGAAGACCTATTGAGTTAACATTAATCCACACCCCAAACAATGACGAAGAATACGGTGAATTCCCTCAACTTGGACTCGGGAAAATCTTTGATTTCAAAAAAGTTCAAAAGACACTGATCGATATGAATTTGGCAGTTTCCGAATCAGAGTGTGTGTCTGACAAGCCTATCGAACTTCGCATTTATTCACCTAATGTGCCCGACTTGACCTTGATTGATTTACCGGGATATATTCAAATATCCAACCGCAACCAACCTGAATCGTTAAAGAACAAAATTGAAGATTTATGCGAAAAGTATATCCGTGGGCCCAATATTATCTTAGCCGTTTGTAGTGCCAATGTCGATTTAGCGAATTCCCCTGCCTTGAAGGCTAGCAGAAAATGGGATCCTCTTGGCTTGCGTACGATTGGTGTTATCACCAAAATGGATCTTGTTTCACCTCAACAAGGCGCTGCTATTCTCCGTAACGCTGATTACCCTCTTCACCTGGGATATATCGGTGTAGTTTGTAAAGCACCTGAAAATTCCTCGAATGTGAATATGACCCATGCTTTGATCAAGAGCGAAGAAGCATATTTTAGATCGCACAACATATTCAATCAACGTGACATTCAAGTAGGTACTTCCACACTTCGACATAAACTCATGAATGTTTTGGAACAAAGTATGGGAAGATCATTATATAGCATTGTAGATGCCGTACAACGTGAATTAGAAGAGGCAAGATACCAATTTAAGGTTCAATACAACGACAGAAGAGTTACAGCAGAGTCTTATGTAGCAGAAACGATGGATTGTTTAAAACATGATTTTAAGGATTTTGCCAACAATTTTGGAAAGCCTCAAGTACGTCATGAAGTCAGAACCATGTTAGAGCAAAAGGTACTTGACATTTGTGCCGAGCAATATTGGTGCGATGAGAAAATTGCAGAGCTACCCAAGGCTGCACCCGAAGATATATATTGGCTTTACAAGGTCGATTTTGCTTCAGCCGCCTTGACTAAGAGTGGCATCGGTAGATCCACTACCCAACTTGTTGTGGATGTTCTCATGAGTAATATGGAAAGACTGGCCAACGCCGATTCTTTCAGTTACCATCCTGACACAAGACAGCAAATTATGAACTTTACCAGTGAAATTTTGAGAACCAAATTTCTGGCTACCAGTGACCAAGTTGAAAATACCATCAAACCATACAAATTCGAGGTCGAAATCAATGATACCGAATGGAATGAAGGTGTAAAACGGTCGATTAATTTATTAGAAAAGGAGCTTGAAATGTGTGATGAAATGGGAGCTTCGATTAAGAATTCTGTTGGCAAGAAAAAGTTGAAAAGCGCCATTAATTACCTTCTGGATTCCCAGAGAGAAGAAGCTCGTCGTCAAGAAAAGACCCGAAACTCTGAATTCAACAACACCAACGGGCAATTGGGCCATCATGATGACGAAGAAGAAGAGGAGGTTGTAAAGTCCTTTTACAACCCCAAATTATTAGAGAAGGCAAAGGATGCAATCTACTTGAGAGATCGCGCCATGATTCTCAAGTACAGAATCGCAGCTTTAAAAAGTAGACAATGTAAATCTTCTGAAAACAAACAGTATTGCCCTGAGGCATTTTTGAATGTTATTGCCGAAAAACTGACATATACGGTAAGAAAAGCTCAAATCAGACATATGTGTTTTTTTGCCAATACTAACTGTATTGATATAGGCTGTCATGTTTATCCAGGTCGAGCTATTAAATGAATTCTTCTTCCAATTCCCCCGTGAAGTTGATAATCGTTTAGTGTACGAGATGGATCGTAAACAAATTCAACAATTTGCTAGAGAAAACCCCCCTATTCAAAAGCATCTTGAATTACAGGAACGTAAAACTAAATTGGAAGAAGTGATGGACAAGTTAAACTATCTTGTTAAAAGACAAGCTGATAGACAATCATCATCTTCTGCAAATGGAAAATCCTTCTAGATGTAACAATCGAAAGAACAAAAAAGAAAAAAAAAATTACTTCTTAAAATAGTTTTACATGTAATAATAAATACCCCATTCTCGTCAATCAATTAACAATTGTGAACTTTCGCAAGAAATGTCAAAAATAAACAGATCTAACCATCACGTCTCCTCCTTTTTGTGTGTGTTATTTTTCTTTTTTGTGGTTTATACAAATCACAGCTTCCAAAAATACCAGCCCTTTTCGTAGGGACAGCCACATGTTCCTTATGGACAGCTAAAGTGTAAGTAGTCTCAACGTAGGATCGAGTGGTTTTGTAGTCTCTATAAAATTACGTAAAGCGATGGCCGTCCGTAAAGAATCATAATACGGTATATGATGCAAAATATGATACATGCAGTAGTGATATAAAGATACAAAATACATTTAATAGTTTCCGTATACATCAATTCGACGTGAATTTATTAGATGATCTTGTCTAATTATTGTTATTTTCATAAAAAAAACACTTATTCCAGTAACAGAAGTTTTACAAACCATGATTTATTATCTCAAAAACCAAAAGTCATTATTAAATGACCTTTTCACGATATGTAAAGTTTTTTATCACTAGTAACAGTTTCATATAAGAAAATCATGCTGTGTCCATCCAGCTAAATTACATGGACAAGAGCTGCTTCTTAAGTAAAAGTTCTAAATGTATAGGTGGTTAAACAACCAATTTTATTATCCAGATCTACAATAGAAATATTTGCAAACGGACCTGTAATTCTGGACTTAGTAATTGTTTATCAGAGACTCAGCAGTAGCATATTAATACTGAAATGCATTTTATTAAAAAAAAAAACAAAAAACTAGCATGTATTTAAATATTTATCCAGTTGGTGATTCAAGACTATCAAAAAATTCAGTCAACTCGTCTATTGAAGAATGATTCTGGGTATATGTATGACAAAGAATGACAAAAAGAAATGCGATTAAGATAATTACTTTTTACTAGTCTAAATATTTTTTTACTGCTATCCGAAACGTATTTTTATTTGACTGAAGCAATTTTATACTTGTCTGGATTTACTTTGACGGATACACTGCTCGATTTAAATTCAAAGGAGGCGTAAGGATGGAAGGATGCAGGAATTTAAAGCAGAAATAGATCAATTCAAAAAAAAAAACACTCCCAAAAAAAAAAAAAAAAAATGCATAATTTTTATGTTTCTTACTAATTAAAAAGTTACCATTGACATATCTTCGTCCTCCTCTTCTTCTCCATCGATAAGCTCAGCTTTATTTTCTTGTACCATCCTTAACCATTGCATACGTGGTCCAGGTAGAGACGAGCTATGGATACGGAACCCGAATAACCTTGCCGTATATATCGCTGGTTCTACTTTCTTAACAACGTCGGGGAATGTCTGTAAAAATAGATGCGCAAATGTTGTACCAAAATGCGAGCCTATATGTGTCAATTATAGAATTAGTCGTTGTAAGTTAAGACGCATATGTATTTACCATCAATAGCCTGGTGTTTGGGATTTGGTGGAATATAGATATCCATACAATTAGGACAGAAAAGGCGCACTTGACTAGTTTTGGGCAGATCATGCTGTCCGCAAGGCAAAAGGTGGCAATCATTGCAGTAGAATCGTGGGCATTTTCCGAAATGCCCGGACTCGTATTTCTCGTACTATTTTGAGAGCGTCAGTTATAAAATAATGCTAGTATTCTTTTGACAGCATACCATTTGGAACATGCCTTGCTTTGTGAGAATGTATCTTTGGTGAATCAAGCCATATAATAGTTCGGCAGATGGTTCTAATAAACTTAAATCCGGAACACGATTATACATTTCATCTACAGGTTCCAAATCCAGAATGATTTCCAGCGTTTCCTTGTATAATTGAATGTGTGCGTTGAGTCCGATGAGGTTAAATGGATCTTCAATAAAACTTTCATCGACCTCGGTATAATATTTATGTTCTCTACTCGAGCAAAACCAGTTGATCCACTAAAGCCAAAATACAAGTAAACAATTAATGACAAACAAGGCATTTTATTATTATCACTGTTTTCGGTATTTACTGAAGTCGGACCCGTTGAAGCTTGATCTGTTTCCATTGAGCTTAATTGACCGTCTTCTAATAAGTAAAGAATAACAATAAAAAAAGGAAAAAATAAAATTAAAAAGCTTAAATATGAGATAGTAATTTGTTTTTCCAGTGTATACTTACGAGGATCACTATATTGTTCCATTGTATATTATATTATATAGTAGTAGATACAGCAGGAATGGAAAAGAAAAGAAAAGAAAAAGGGCAAGAAAAAGAATGATTGCATGTTTACATGTATTTCTATTTCCTCCAATCACGAGAAATTGACAAAGACTGAAAATATTACACAAGACTTTCATCGTCGGATATATCAATAAAAGCACGCGTTTTGCCTTTCGGATCATGATTAGACCATGGAGTGAGTGTTTGATGGATGTGAGAGGAAGAGTTATGTAATGGCATGTAGTAATTTAACACTTGTCAATGCAGTGGCTTTGTTTATCCGCGAAAAAGAAACATTTGTGTAGTACATAATACCTAGTTATGTAACATCTTGTTGAGACTTCTAACTTCTTCGTGTGGAAGTATTGAATGCTATTAAATTGATAGGTGGTACAGAGTCAACCTTTGCTACCTCAAAAAAAAAAAATTAATCAGCCCAAGGGTCCCCATTGTAATAACAACAGATAAAGGAAGATGCATGACAGGACACTACACATGCTTTATTTAATTACAAGAAATAGTCGGGTGTGCGTCGGGTAACATGAGGTTCACCTTTTCTGGGTGCAGGATCAAATTGTAAGCTAAAAAAATTATAAAAGAGTTAAAATAGGTTGATACATCACAAAAATAAATAAGAGGCTTACAATGTGTATTTCATATGCTCATCAATTTCCATGATAGCAGCTTGGTTACCGCAACGATAACAGTAGTTTGGTGCACTGAAAATAGTTACAACGTTGCGATCGTGACACCAATTATAACCCTATAGTAGAAAAAAGGAGGAATGAGTAAAATGACAAAAAACATTGTTTTAGACACGTACCTCCATCACCAATTGATGAGCTCTTGCAACTAATGTCAAACCATTATTATGATTGAATGTCTCTGAAATGTCCTGACCAAATGTATAACCAGCACCACGAGGGGAAATACCCCAACCACTTCTTTCATCGGGATCTGACCATAAAAGATCACACATAGGACCTTCATGAGGAACTTCTTGAATTCTGTCCAAGGAACGGATTTGATCAAGCGAGTCAATAGAAGGAGACAAACCACCGTGTAAGCAAAAAATCTAGACAACCATTAAGTTCCCGGGAAAATAAATAAATAAAGGAACTTATACTACTTACTTGGTCTTCGATCAAAGCTGTCAATGGTAAAAAGTCGAATAGGTCGGTAAACATTTTCCAAACATTCGCGTTTCCGTATTTTCTTAAACATTCATCATAAAAACCATAGACTTGGGTAATTTGACGGGATTCATGGTTACCACGAAGAATGGTGACACGATCTTTATATCTTACTTTAAGAGACACCAATAAAGTAACAGTCTCAACAGAATAATAGCCACGATCGACATAATCACCCATGAATAAATAGTTGGTATCGGGAGAGTTACCGCCAATACGGAATAACTCTTGTAAATCATGAAATTGACCGTGAATATCACCTAAGGACACTTGTTAACACACCATTTTTTTTTGCCTGTTTCATTTCAGTCTATGATTTTTTTTTTACCACAAACAGTTACTGGACATTTTACAGGCTGTACATTAGACTCTTCTATAAGAATTTCACGCGCCTAAAAACATGGCAATGAGCAATCATCCTTGAACGTTAAAACTTGTTCTTACCTTTTCACAAAGTCTTTTGATATCTCCTTCAGAAAGTTGTTTACAATCTTGAAGCTGAGTAATCCACGCATCCACATCAGCTACTGAATTTGAACTAGTCATTTTTAATTGAAATCTTTACAAACGTCTAGTGGAAATAAAATACTATTTTTGAAAGAATAAACGTTAGTACGTGAGCCAACTATCTTTGTAGCGCGTCATATATCATATTACCAAGAATAAAGTTGCAAAGCAAAAATTAAATAAAGAATAAATCATATCAGTGAAAATAGGCAAATCCTGTTTGCAGAAACGTGGTGTATGTAACGCGTTACCACGTGACGCCTGCGAAAAATAACAACTTTTCTCTTTGTGCAGCGAAAAAAAAAAAAAAAAACGTCCTTTTAACAGTTTCATACACAACTTTATTTTAAGGGGGACTTATTTTTTAAAAAGAAAAATGAGCTCCATTTCGCAACATAATCTTGTTGGTTATAGTTCTGTTCCTGGAAACAAAGATAACATATCTGTTCTTTTACAGGTAAGGAGAGTCGTAAACACGAAAAAATAAAGGCTGTTGTTAACTTAACCACACACTTTAGCGTGCTGCTTATCTTCAATCTCATGGAGCAACCGAAGAGAATAGCATGGAACTTGCTCAAATATCACACCAACTGAAGCTTATGCAGAATGTGCGTCGTCCAAGCAATACCATGCAAATGCAACCACCACAACCACAACAGAGAATAAAAATGCAAGCTACCGAAGGTAAGGTACACCCAATACCCATCCTATCCCATAAAACTCATGTATTGTAGGTCATACGGTGTTCTCACAGACTCAGTTGACAGCCTTGAAATATCAAATCATGGCGTACAAACTCTTATCCAAGGATACACCACTACCATTAAACCTTCAACAAGCAGTCTTGGCTCCCTTTAACGGCCTCTCCGTTGAATCCCCCACAACACCCACTATCAAACAAACCAAGAAACCCATCAACAAGCCACAATCTCCTTTACGATCAATACCACAAACAAAAATACCTACCAGACCACCTTATAACGCCTATGTAGTTCCTAGCCAATTATTACCCAAACCTATCACTTCGTATGTGCATGCATCTAGACAGCAGAGATTACTCGTACCCAGTTTGACTCCTGCTGGATTAGATACCCATCATATCATATCTCAACGTGAGGAAAGAATTGTAGCTCGCATGCAACATCGAATTCATTCACATCAGCCCAACGATGAGAATAGTATGAAAAAAGTCATTCATATCAAAGCATTGAAATTGCGCGAGAAACAACAAAAGGTAAAAGCAAATATATATATAAAAAAATCGCCCAACGTAAAATTAATAACCAAACATTAGCTTCGTAATGATATTGTCTCTGCGATTTCAAAATCAACCGTGTTGGCCACCTCAAATGATAGAACTTCCTATCGACGTATGAAGAAGATCACCTTGAAAGATTCTCGTCATGTTGAAACCATGGAACGACAACAACGTAATAACAGAGATCAGACATTGCGACAAGCTCAACAAAATCGCTTAAATGAGATCTGCGAGCATGGTATACATTTGGTGGCATATCATAAGACAAACGAAACCAGAATGAGTAAACTAGGTAAATCAGTCATTCAGTATCACACTCACATCGAAAAGGAAGAGCAGAAGAGAGTAGAAAGAATCGCCAAGGAGCGTATTCTCGCATTAAAGAATGATGATGAGGAAGCTTATCTAAAGTTATTGGATGAAGCAAAAGACACCCGTTTAACTCACCTATTAAAACAAACCGGCCAGTTCTTGGAATCGCTTACAAAATCAGTAGTGGATCAACAAAATGATAGTAAAAACATGCGAAGTAAAATGGATAATCAAATGGCAGATCTAGAGGTACTTTCCATGCTTCTTAATCCACCATGTTTTTACTTATTTTTTTTTTGTTTCATTCTTATAGGAAAATGATACAGAAGCAGCTACATCTGCTGATTATTATCAAATTACTCATCGCGTCCGCGAAGAAGTTTGTCAACCAAGTATTATGGTCGGTGGTAAATTAAAAGATTACCAAGTGAAGGGATTACAGTGGATGGTTTCCTTATATAATAACAACTTGAATGGTATTCTGGCGGATGAAATGGGTCTCGGAAAGACCATCCAGACTATTAGTTTAATCACATACCTAATTGAAATGAAGAGACAAAACGGACCATTTCTCATTATTGTACCACTGTCGTAAGTGTGTATGTAAGTTATAAAGCGGTACCAACGAACTGATTTGAATTTTTTTCATTAGAACCTTGACAAATTGGACATTGGAATTTGATAAATGGGCACCTTCTGTATCCAAAGTGATTTATAAGGGAAATCCAACAGTACGACGCCACTTGGCCGGTGTGGTTCGATCGGGCGGTTTTCAAGTATTGTTGACCACTTTTGAGTATATTATTCGTGACAGACCTGTCTTGAGCCGCGTTAAATGGTTGCATTTAATAATGGATGAGGGTCATCGTATGAAAAATGCCAATTCCAAGCTCAATGTGTGCTTGCGACAATCTTACAAGACACGTTATCGATTGATTCTTACTGGTACCCCACTTCAGGTATAACCGTGTTTATTATTGTGGGAAATAGCTCACCTCATTTTTTATTATCGATAGAATAATTTACCAGAATTATGGGCATTGTTGAATTTCATCCTGCCAAAGATTTTTAAGAGTGTAAAGAGTTTCGAAGAATGGTTCAATACCCCATTCGCAAACCAAGGTGTACAAGACAAAGTAGACTTAAATGAAGAGGAACAATTGCTGATTATCAAACGTTTACACAAAGTCCTTCGACCATTTTTATTAAGAAGATTAAAGAAGGACGTTGAATCTGAACTACCCGATAAAGTAGAACATGTCGTTAAATGTCGCTTATCTACGTTGCAACTCAAGATATACCAACAATTGAAAAAGAGCAATGCGCTCTATGTCAACAATGAGTCGTAAGTCAAAAGCTATAGTCAATATTTTGAGGATAAACTAACCTGTATTAATGTTAGGAATGCTTCTGTCAAAGGTTTAAATAATACCATCATGCAACTTCGTAAAGTATGTAACCATCCTTTTGTATTTGAGGGCGTCGAAACGACACTAAATCCCAGCGGAAAATCCAACGAACTCTTGTATCGAAGCTGTGGTAAATTCGAACTACTTGATCGTATGTTACCCAAATTACGTAATACAGGCCATCGTGTCTTGATCTTCTTCCAAATGACACGTATCATGAGCATTATGGAGGATTATTTAAACTGGAGAAATTACCCCTATTTAAGACTGGATGGTTCTACCAAATCGGATGATCGTTCATCTTTGTTACATCAATTCAATCAACCCAATTCGCCTTACTTCATCTTTTTATTAAGTACACGTGCAGGTGGTCTTGGTCTGAATTTACAAACCGCAGATACTGTCATTATCTTTGACTCGGATTGGAATCCTCATCAAGATTTACAAGCTCAAGATCGTGCACATCGTATTGGACAAACAAAAGAAGTGCGTATCTTTCGATTAATCACCTCAAATTCAATTGAAGAAAGTATCCTGGCAAGAGCAAATTATAAGTTAGATATTGACGGCAAGGTCATCCAAGCGGGTAAATTTGATAACAGAAGTACAGAAGAAGATCGTGAGGCTTTCTTGGTATGTTTATATGTGTACAGATCATAAAACCTTAGTTTTTTAATCCTTTTATTTTAAATGCAGAGAACCTTGCTTGAAGATAAAATCGACGACGAGGATGAACCGGATGAGGAAGCTAACGAAGATGAAGAATTAAATGAGATGTTACAAAGATCAGAAGATGAAATGGTCGTATTTAGAAAAATGGACGCTGAGCGTGAACGATCAGAAACAGAAATGTACAGACGTAGAGGCTATAATAAGCGATTAGACAGACTTATTCAAGAAGATGAGTTGCCTGATGTCTTTACCCAAGAAGAACAACTTATCATACAGCACGATTCAACTATTGACTTTGGAAGAGGTCGTCGAGCAAGAGATGATGTGAGATATGACGACGGATTAACAGAAGAAGAATGGCTAGATGTAAGTCATGTAAAAGGTTGCGCCATAGTTTAGGTTATTTACTATGTTTTTTTTCAGGCTATTGAAAGAGAAGAGGAGGAAGCAGAAATGGAAATGAATCGTTCCAGAAAACGTGGTAATACAAACGAACAATCCAAGAAGAGATTAATCGAGCAACAAGAGGAGGTTAGGATGACATTGTGCATAGTAAAATCCAATTCTAACGTCCTTTTTTTATTGTTGATATATAGTCGAATCGAAAGCGTAATAAGCATTATGATGTTTTGGTGCCGGAAATTAGACAGCAATTGACACGAATTTTCGAGGCATGTTACAAGGCCGTGGAAGAAGCCACAGTAGAAGAAGAACCGGAGGAAGATGATGACGAAGAAGAAGTTATATACCGTCAGCGCTGTGAATTATTCATGGATCTTGTCAGTAAAAAAGAATACCCTATATATTATACATTGATCAAAAACCCAATCTCCATGAATATCATCAAAAAACGCATCCACTCTACTTATTACGAATCTTTACTTCAATTCGAGCAAGACTTCCACCTGATGTTTGATAATGCACGCAAATTTAATGAGGAAGGTTCTTACGTCTATGAAGATGCTGATGAGATGCAGGTAAAGCGAAAATAGATCACGTAATTTTTTTTTTTTTTTTTTACTAAAAGATTCTATAGAAAGTATTTGACGCTGCGCTTGAAAGAGAATGCCCAGGAGGGGCCTTACCAAACTTTTATCATCGTCAAAAAATGAGCGGAAAGCTGCCTATGCCATCATACCAAAACGTTGTCAAAAAGATGCCACCACCACCACCAAAAATGAAAAAGGTCATTGTCGAAGATGATGACGACGATGACGAAGAGGAAGAAGAGGAAGATGATGATGATGAGGACGAATATTATGACTAGTTAACAAACACAAGATAAAGAAAAAAATAAAAAAATAAAAAAATTATGAAACCACCGGTTTCAGTGATAGTTCTATAATTTTATTCACGACTATTTATATTATCCTCTCTTTTTTTTTTTTTTTTTTTTTTTTAAATAGTAGAATGCAGCATCCATACCAAGCTTCTGTTCCTACAGGGAAATCAATTCAACAAAGTTTGTTCCCTTCATGGCATGATCGTCGACACACTGTCTCTGCAGATTCTATCTTGGAAGGTAACAGGAAAAGTGGCAGTTTTGAGTTACTGCAAGGTCTTGTCAGGGAAAAAGAGCTAGAAGAACAAGATAAACCACTCCCTTCGCTACCAACTATAAATGCAGTGTATACAGAATCTAAATCATCATCTGTAACAAGTATCTTGGTGAACAAGGCAGAAAAAAAGCCAAAGCGTCAATCTCGGTGTGTCAAATTTATGGAACAATAAAACTCCATGATAATTTTATATATTTACATTGTTGCTTCCCCACTTTTCTCTCTCTCTCTCTTTGTAGATCAAAAATCTTTAATAACCTAATAATGATCTCAATAAACGTAATCAATACACCACCTGCTTTAACACATCGCTAGAGATTGATTGGTGAAATCTGGGATATTTCAAGATAGAATAGATGAAAACAGATTTAAAAAGAAATAAAAGAAGTGGGTCTCTGTTTATGCTTTATTAATGTTAGGAAGAGAGAGTCATCGCTATCTCCTGGAACATAAAAGTTAGAATTACATTGTCTTACGTCAATCAATATCTTATTTGATTAAAGGATTCTCATTAGCTGATACTTTGGTGATATATTAAAGTGAGTCATGAACAACCAATAATTATATAATTCCCAATAGATGTTCTGTAACAAGAGTATACCCAGTAATATGAGATTACTAATCGAATATTATAAAATAACCATACTGAAGGCCATTCTTTACGATCTTTATTAAGAATAACGACAAAATCAACGTCAATAAGCTGTCTATCCTAAAGAGTCATACTTTATATCCACCTGCAAATCCACCGTAGACCAACACTACTCACATCTCCACAAACATTCTAACGAAGTACGAAGACTCAAAAACACCGACTTCTCTTCTCCAAGACTATCCGGATTTTTGGTTTTTGCACCTCTTGACTATCTCCGATAACTGACTTTTGGTTAATATGAATAACTGGAGATAAGTTTTCATTTTTTTCGTACAATGCTTCAATCGGATGCTAAAAGACGTTAGCACCAAGGATATCCTCAGTACTTGACTGTGAACTGCTGCTAACATACGTCAATATCGTTGACAGTTGGGCCATGTGGTTTTCACAAATATTGAATGGAATCTTCCGCAGGTAGAGGTGCTTTTAGATTCCAAATAAGGACAGGAAACCTTCTTGTGGGAGCCTTCTTGAGGGAACCTTTATCAGGGAACCTTTTTGGCCAGGTGATCCAATGAATGATAGACTCAGCCGAATCAAATACACCAGATAAATGTTTGGTAGAGTGGTTTCAAGTCTGAATCTTGTGCCCGTAATTACATATGCAAACAATGCTGAATGTGGGGTCTTTTAAACGACAAAGGGGCAGCTCAAGCGCCTTCTAAAAGAAAATGATGAATCTGCGGTCAAGAAATTGAAGTTTGAGCCGATTCATCCCGACCAAATCAAGGATGATGACTGCCAATGTCAAACTGTCCAACCTATGACATATATCAATCATGCAATTGAAAACAGTCAGTACAAGAATGTACTTATTGCCGACCGTTTTTTAGAGATCAGTGAGTCTCAACTTGAATCATTAAACAGTCATTGGAGAGGCCGGCCTTATATGCCAATGTTTTGTGCACAACTTCTTGTTGGTTCCATCTTGGTCGATAACGAACAACTGCTGCTTATAAATTCACTTGAGGTATACAGTCGGTATAAAAGTTTAGACGTCCACTACGAGCGCTTCTCACCTCAGGATCAAGTCTCTACTCCAACTGTTAACTCCACTTACAAAAACTTGCTTTCAACAGTCATCATGAACCATGACAGCAGCCGAAAACTGGTAATTGGGACGACCAAGTTCAATGCCCTCGTTGTGTCAAGCATTAGATTGGACGGAGCGTTCAAGCCAGAAGTTGGTGCCTCCACTTTTTCATTTTTCCCGTCCGGAAAAACTAAAGTGTTCGTGTCTGAAGATT
Organism: Mucor saturninus; assembly: GCA_016758985.1. Classification (NCBI taxonomy): domain Eukaryota; kingdom Fungi; phylum Mucoromycota; class Mucoromycetes; order Mucorales; family Mucoraceae; genus Mucor; species Mucor saturninus. The sequence continues at coordinate 132,849 of JAEPRD010000055.1, forward strand.
CCATGAAAAAAGCTGGCAGAATATTGGCAGATAAGCGCCCACATCTAGATCCAACACTTGATCCTGCCGCACATCTCCGACAGCTCCGATCGGCATTCAATTTCAAGAGCACGTTTATTTATGCAAGGTTTCATTCGATGTTTGCCAGCAACCATTTCTTGTAACCTTTGACCATATTTACGCACACTAACAGCAACTACCAGTCCAAGACAGATGACATCCTTGGAGTATTGCGATGATGAAGTATAATAATTTGGTTGTTTCAAGCATTAGACCGGACGGAAGCATAAAGCCAGAATTTGGTGCATCTACTTTGTCTTTTTCTTACATTGGGAAAAACAAAAGTAGATTTATTCTAAGATCCCACCTACAAGGCTAACCAGATCTTGTCCCAAAAAAGTCTGTACCTGGAATCTACGCTCGACCCTGCAGCATATCAACGTCAAAGGTCATACTTCGTTATCCCCGCTTCCTTACATATAATGTGTACCTCAAAGACTAGATGCTTGTAGCTACAAACCAGGCGTGACTACAAAGACCAGAGGGCTCCGTGTTTATAATTTAGAACCACACAGGTGAACATCCTTGCTCTACGGCTATGGCCCACAACCAACGTGCTAGGTTGACTGCTGTAAGTACATTATTTTAATTTGGTGCACTGATTTAAAGGGTAAAAGTCGTTTATATCTATTTTACTAACATAAATCAGCGTAGTACGGTCATTCCCACATGCTCTAACTGGTGCAAGCTCAGCCCAGGATTGAAATGTCCTAAATCAGGCTCTGGTATATACGAAGGTTATGGCTGTCGGTGGAACCTTGGGATAAATCTACTTTTGTTTTTCCCAATGTAAGAAAAAGACAAAGTAGATACACCAAATTCTGGCTTTATGCTTCCGTCCGGTCTAATGCTTGAAACAACCAAATTATTATACTTCATCATCGCAATACTCCAAGGATGTCATCTGTCTTGGACTGGTAGTTGCTGTTAGTGTGCGTAAATATGGTCAAAAGTTACAAGAAATGGTTGCTGGCAAACATCGAATGAAACCTTGCATAAATAAACGTGCTCTTGAAATTGAATGCCGATCGGAGCTGTCGGAGATGTGCGGCAGGATCAAGTGTTGGATCTAGATGTGGGCGCTTATCTGCCAATATTCTGCCAGCTTTTTTCATGGAATCTTCAGACACGAACACTTTAGTTTTTCCGGACGGGAAAAATGAAAAAGTGGAGGCACCAACTTCTGGCTTGAACGCTCCGTCCAATCTAATGCTTGACACAACGAGGGCATTGAACTTGGTCGTCCCAATTACCAGTTTTCGGCTGCTGTCATGGTTCATGATGACTGTTGAAAGCAAGTTTTTGTAAGTGGAGTTAACAGTTGGAGTAGAGACTTGATCCTGAGGTGAGAAGCGCTCGTAGTGGACGTCTAAACTTTTATACCGACTGTATACCTCAAGTGAATTTATAAGCAGCAGTTGTTCGTTATCGACCAAGATGGAACCAACAAGAAGTTGGGCACAAAACATGGGCATATACGGCCGGCCTCTCCAATGACTGTTTAATGTTTGAAGTTGAGACTCGCTGATCTCTAAAAAACGGTCGGCAATAAGTACATTCTTGTACTGACTGTTTTCAATTGCATGATTGATATATGTCATAGGTTGGACAGTTTGACATTGGCAGTCATCATCCTTGATTTGGTCGGGATGAATCGGCTCAAACTTCAATTTCTTGACCGCAGATTCATCATTTTCTTTAAGAGGGCGCTTGAGCTGCCCCTTTGTCGTTAAAAAAACCTCACATTCAGCATTGTTTGCATATGTAATTACGGGCACAAGATTCAGACTTGAAACCACTCTACCAAACATTTATCTGGTGAATTTGACTAGGCTGGATCACCTGGCCAAAATTTCTACAGCGGAGCATCTTCTGTACAATAATAAATTCGCATACACCCGAACCTATTCTTGGTGTTCGGTACTTGCTAACATGGGCAGAGCTTGCACCAGTTTGAGCATGCACCAATTTTTTTATCTGAACAAGAATTGAACGAACATCGGTCGTAGATTGCTCCAGTGTTTTGATTTTTGTCCGGAGCACTAAGGTGTTTCAGGTTAGTAAATGTCATATCACCTTCACATCAGTTCATCAAAATTAAAATTATGTACTTACAGCAGCCAACCTAGCATGTTGGTTACAAGTTATGGCGATGTTCACTTGTGTAATTTAGATCTTGTAAACACTGAGCCCTCTAGTCTTCAAAGTTATGTCCAATGGGTAATTTCAAGCTTATTTGGCGTATGCGAGCAGCAGGAATATAAAGAGCAGGTAGTAAGAATGTAATTTTTCTTGAAAAAATGCTGTAGGCTCGACCAGTTGAATATCTGGATAAAAACAACTTCGTTTTGCTTGATGGAAAGAAGTACAGAGTGGGTAGACTAACGTTTGGTTTTATGTTTGTGTCCAGTCGAATACTTGATAATATCAGTGCATTTAATATTGTTGTCCGGGTAGTCAGTTTCCTACTGTGTTAGGTTTTGATAATGAGTATAGAAAGCAGATTTTTGTTGCTGGAATTGACTATTGGAGTGACAACATGACTATAGGCAGGAAGACACTGATAATGGATAACAAGAGTTTTGAAACGATGATATACTTCGATCGCATTAATAAGGGGGATGATTATTTTCATCCCCTCAATTTATCTTCTAGCTGAAGAAGCCTTTTGCGAACATTTTCTAGTGTCGTGTGCTGGCCGTCGAAACGATGTATATCTACATGGGTTTTATTAACATACTTGAAAATGAACGTATAGTGTATGTAACTTACAGTAGTTCCATGAAAGGTTCCCATCATATAGGAAAGACAAGCCGCAGCCGTGGTATCACTGACATCCCACAAGAATTGGAATGTATTTTTTTCATCTATAACGAAAACAGGTCTTAATTTAGCATTTTATTAAGAAGTAGAAGTCATCATTCACTAACCTTTATACTAAATTGAACGTTTCCTACCATGAATATAGTGTTATAAATTGGAAAGAAAAGGAAAATAAAACGGAAAGAAAAAAGTGGGTGAATATAAACTGATAAACAAGGGCTGGCTTATGTCAGGATGATTTAATTGATAAATTTACAGATATTGGTTCATACTTACATAATGTAAACATAAATAATGGCGATTTTATTTTCAATTTAAAATGAACATCCTTTACACATAAAAGCGCTATCCATGTAAAAGAAAACTATACAAGTACATCGTGAATATAGGCTTTTCATCATTAAGATAAAACTTATACTTGTAAGGATCAAAAGCTACACTTCAATTTTATCTGATGTCATAATGCATAAATCTTTTTTTTTTTTCACATGAAGAGAAGCAAGCAATTTTTTTCCGTGGCTGAAACAGATACCGAACATGATAGTTTGTGTTTAATCTTTTAAAAAAACGCTACCGACAAAAAATGATAGAGTGGGAAGCAAGGAAATCAACAGCTTCATGATTCGTCACGCTATTGTGTGAGTTTTTCAGCATAAACACTCTGCTCTTTTTGTCATGTTGGGACCGAGCAGCCACTCAAAAGGGCAATATGTAGGTCTTATATTTAATTCGACAGTCTTTTACAAGCTGGTTCGTTACTGCTCTTGACACTGCGTTTGCATTTAAAATTAAACACCTCAAGACTTTCTTCAAGGAAGTAAAATAAAAAAAAACAGATCCAAAGAAATAAGGAAACTGTTCTCTTTGCTGTGGCCTAACACATACTTTTCGAGAGTTGTGTCATGAGTAAACTCAAGTTGGGAAGGAGTAGCTGAAATTTCTAAAGGTTCAACTCCGAAATACCATTGAGATCATCGCCGATAACATTGTCTAAATCGTTCACGCTTTTAAAAGCTCTTCGAATTTGAAAGGCAATGAGGGCGCCATAATATCATTATCAGAAGTGTAATAGGTATTTCAGTTGAATAATGCTACTAAGGCAATAATCAGTGCAAATAGAAAATAAGAAAGTTGGGGTGAACATAACAACTCTCATTATGTGTCATCATGCTTTTCATTACGTAAAGAAGTCTGACGCATTCTTTCCCTCTTGCAAATCATGAGTTGATCATTCGCATATTTGACAATCGTCCATCTTGAATACAAGAAAATACTGATTTTTCCTGGTTCCAGAACTCTTGGTTAATACACCACAAACCAAGGACGTACTTGTGGATATAGTCAAACGACTAGAAAATATAGCATATTTCTTTTGTAAAATTCACAAGCAGAGGCTAACAAGTTGCGAAAATGTTTTAAAGAGTAAATTACATCGTATCTAAATTTTTGAGCTCTGTCCTGGTTCCTGAAATCTACCATCAATATAGTTGTTTAACTTAACTACAATGTGATTTATAGTAATCGGATGTTGACGATGACAGTGTTTTCTTCCCGCTTTGATATCATGGCCAAATTACGAGATTATTTGACAAATCGAAAATAGAAATATCTGATGGGATTTCGGGCATTGTTAATGATCACTGTTAAGATCAAGGCGAACAGACCATTGGTCAGAGATATATAAACCTGCTTGGTATATTACTAAGACTGAGTAAATGTATGATCTGCATTTACACAATTGATATGACATGCTTCCACCAAATCCAAAACCTCCCTTATATATCTCACATCCATTCATCAATTGACTATAAACTATTTCATAAACAAAATAAAGATCTGTTTTTTTTCTTAAAAAAAAAAAAGAAAAAAGGAAAAAGCGAAGTTTGTTCGGTTTATACATGCGAATTTTATTTTTTTTGTCAGTAGTTTTTGAAGGTTTAATCCTGTTAATAAAAAAGAAGTTAGTCTACATACACCATGGAAAATGGATCTTTCGAATTTATTTTACCTGACGAGATTTGAGAGTACGCGTAATAATTTCGTTTGGTGTACTAAATAAAGACGGATTTTAGGATGACTCCAAAAAAATATAAAAAGATGCTCAACTTACATGACATGAACAACAGCACCCCAACCAGATAAAGCATCTCTGTCTTGTGCATTCAACAATGCTTGGGAGATAGTCTCGAAAAGATCCTCAGGTTCAAGATTGGGCTCCCAAAGAGATTCACACATACCGTACAAATTTGGTCCTGCAGTACCGCTTACAACGAAATCTTTAGCAAAATTGATACATCCAATTAAATCCATAGCACAAATAAAAGGCTTGCCGTCTTTTCCTAAACCTGCAACAACTGGCTCAACGAAATAAGGTCCAAATCTACAAAATAGTGAGTGAATACGTGTTGTCTCTTATGAATTCGCTTCTTTACCTCTTTTCATATAAAGTGGAAGAAATCATGTGGGCAAGTGTTTTAGGTTCCATTTCTCTTTCTTCGCGCATCTTGTACATGTTTGTCTTGAAACGGAAACGATCTGATCTAGATGGTAGGTAAAAAAAGAGAAGGAATAACGATTGGGTTTAATACATAATGTCGTTCGTGGGTTCTTTACACACTCACAATGTCAATACATCAGAAGCTAAACCGGGTAAACCGATGAAGGTTTTTTCAGAAGCTTTGAAAATCTTTTGGAATTCGGTTGAAACGGTCATGAATTGAGCACCTAAACGTTTGTCGGCTGCAATAGCAACACAATCTTTACCGACCATAGCTACTACGGAGCCACCGTTATATTGCATAATCGACTATTTTTTTTTAGAAAAAAAAAGGGCAACGAGTTAAATTCTGGTCAGTCCTCTTTCTTTCTTTCATTATGTTCATTTGAGCTCCTTATATGACAGGTATAAAGACTTACCATGATGAGTGTATATTTATTTGGTAATGGAAGATATATAAAAAAAAAAAAAAAAAGAGAGAGAACACAACTTTTGCTTGACGCGTAACTGCCATCGAATTTTTTATTTAAGGTGAATGATGACGTGTATAAATCATAGCCATTTAAACGGCGCAATGGTGCGCGTGCGTGCGTGTTCAAAACATGCATCACTATTCCTGCGTTTGTCAAGCAAATCCTGAAAGTGTCATCAGGGCCATTCATCCAAAAGTTTATGTGTATCATCCCGGGATAAATTGGACGGTGGCCATTGCACACTATGAGTCGCAAAGAAAACGTTGTCTGTTTGAAATACAGGCACAGCACAGCGCCTACTCTATATCACCCACTGCACATATAAGGCATAGCTTTTCCTGATAGTTTGTACGCTGCTTGAAACAGAGGATGCAAAGACGTCAAGAAACAAAGTTCAGATTTCTTATAAAATTGATAAATGACGTAATTTGTACATACATGTAAAAGCGCGAAATATATTTTTGGGGCGTTTTTCTCTCTTTTTCTCATCTATTCTTCTCACAAATATCCAAAAGAAAAATGGCCTTAGCACCTCAATTTGTCGGACACCGTATGGGATCTGTCTTTGCTCCTCACACCCTTGAGGTCTATTTAGACTATGTCGTGAGTAAATCATAATTTTCATATAAGAATAAGGTTTGCTTACAAGAGATACCCAACATAGTGTCCTTTCTCAGCCAAAATCTACAAGAAAATTCGTCAAGAAGTTTGGCCCTACATTCAAGACACCTACCCAGACAAATTTCAACTTATCTTTCGTCAGCAAGTTCAACCTTGGCACGCTTCTTCAACTGTAGTCCATGAGGCTGCCATTGCTGTTGAAAAAATTGACGACAAGAAATTCTTTGAGTTTTCCGACGTCTTGTTCGAAAACCAACGCGAGTAAGGATGATACGATATAACACAAAGGGTTATTATATTAATGCATTCTTTTTATATTAGATACTTTGACGAGGCTTTGGAAAACAAGACACGTAGGGAAGTAGCACAAGAATTATCTAAATTAGCTGAAAAGGTCGGTGTTTCATCTGACAAGGTACTTGAGCTTTTGGTCAATGGCACAGGTGAAGCCAAAAACGTTGGTAACAAGGTTACCAATGATTTAAAATTATGTATTCGTATTGGTCGCCAAAACGGTATTCATGTTAGCCCTACTGTCTTATTGGATGGACTCAAAGATGATAGTATTTCATCCGGTTGGGAACTTGATCAATGGAAAGAGTATTTAAAGAGTAAATTGTAAAATAAATGATTTATTTCTTTAAGCAAACAACTTGGAGTAGGCTTCCTTTTGCTTTTGCTTTTTGGCAGCTAACTTTGCCTTTGTACTGGCAAGTTCTTTTTTAATACCAGCATCCTCAGGATCATTTTCATGAGCCTTTTCGAAATCTTCAATAGCTCCCTCCAAGTCTTTGCTATTGACCTTGGCCATACCACGGCGGTAATAAGCCTTGGTAATATCAGCCTTCTTCAAGTATTTAGCATCATATTCTAAAACCATGGTGGTGACCTTGATACAATCTGAGTTTTCACCTAATTTAATACCACACATAGCTCTGTTAAGGAAACAAGGGATCTTGACAGAGGCAAATTTAACACGAAGCTCCTCAGGATCCTCTTCATCAAACGCAGGCTTATCGTTCAAATAACGAATTGCCTTGAGATACTTTCTAGAGGCCTTTTCATAGTCTCCCTTTTTAAAGTAACTGTTACCAATATCCTTAAGCTTGCTAGCAATTTCGACAATGTCGGTGGGTTCCTTAGGACCCTCATAATCATCAGGGAATTCTTCAAAATCATCACCATCATCACTCACGGGGATGCCATCATCCTCACCTTCAGCTAATTCACCACAGTTGGTGATAACAGCATCCTTAAGAGGCTTGTCGTTGTTGGTTTCCAAAAATTCAAGAGTACGGCACACAGCCTTACCCTTCAAGACTTTACCAAAGACAACATGCTTACCGTCCAAATGAGGTGTAGGTACTGTAGTGATGAAGAACTGAGAGCCGTTGGTGCCAGGTCCAGCATTGGCCATTGATAACAAGAAGGGCTTTTCGTGCTTTAAAACAAAGTTTTCATCTATAATTATACATGTCACATTTATTATTATCCAGTGTTCTTCGATAGTTGTAAACTTTCTTTTATGCTTTACCTTCAAACTTTTCACCATAAATGGATTCTCCACCAGTACCGTTACCAGCTGTGAAATCACCACCTTGAAGCATGAAGTTCTACACATTCGAATATTAAAAAATAGGGCACGATAAAATAAAAAAAAGGGCATAGACTTTGGGTTTTACCTTGATGATACGATGGAAGATACTTCCTTTGTAGGACAAAGGCTTTCCACTGGCACCGATACCTTTTTCACCTATGACACTTTATGAATATGCAAAGTAGATTGGGCAAATATCAGTATTAAATATGTAAACATACCAGTACAGAGAGCACGGAAATTCTCAGCAGTCTTGGGAACAATGTCTTTGAACTATTGTTGAAATTAGTCCTTCTAGTTTTCGTGTTTTATTCACATAAAAGGGCGATACTTTACAAGTTCGAAAACGATACGTCCTTCGGGCTTACCGCCAATGGAAACATCAAAGAAACTAAGGCCATGCTATTAGATAAGGAAAAAGCTTACGGTCTTCAAGTATGAACTTACACGCGAGGATTACCCATTGTAGAAATTAAAATGAATTGATTAGAAAGACATGGAAAAAATTAGAGAGTCGTTCCTTCTCTTTAAAGGCCCAGGATGGAATCCAAAGTCACATATCAAGCGCTGACTTGAAAAATTAAATTTGCCTCCGCCGCAAGAATGGTCCAAAAGGTGATTATTGTGTCGTAAAAAAGACCTATTCTTTTCTTGCAGCACCGAGATTTAGCACATCTTGTGTTCATCATACTGGAGAGACATCAATTAGAAAGCTTCAACATAATGTGCATATATTGACAGCAGTTCCTGCACTGTAGAGTTTGACGTAAGATCTTTGCCCTAAAATTATTTATTCTGACACTTGAATCAAATGATATGTAACTGAATTTTCAGGATCAAATGAGTACTTACGTCAATGATCAAGACAATTAAGCATTACAGCCTTTCCTTTTTTTTTTTTTTTTTTTTTTTTGAAAAGTCCGATATAAAAATCGAAACTGAGTTTTGCATGATTTCTATCAGTTGCACAGTTGCACGTCATGTCAAAAAAAAGGGCTAATACATTTAAAGAACTATAGCCGCAAAGAAATCAAGGAAGGTGAAAAATAAATATACGCGTTTTTATAGCTTCATAAACCTCGGAGCTAAAAAAGCTTTTTTATACACTCTCCAAAATGAAACTGAAGTTTAAAACGCCACTCAACCAGCAAAACTATGGTGTCCTGACCCGTAAGCCTTGCAACACAGACCCAGGAAACGAAGTCAAAAGCAAAAGCTCACCGTTACAACCTAATGCTGATGAACTACCCACCATTGACAATAATTTACCGCTCATGAGTAATAGTTTACCAGCCATTGACAATAGTTTACCGCTCGAGAAGAATAGCTTACCGCTCATGAACAGTTGTTTGCCACCCATTGACAGCAGCTTACTGTCCATTGACAATAGACTGTCGCCTCTCAATAATGTATTATCACCCAGGGTTAATAATAGCCAGCCCATGGACAGTAGGTTACCCATGAACGATATAGTTCCGCCGACTGACGTAAATTTACCAATAATGACCACCTTCTTGGTAGATTTGCCCTTGAATGTTAACAAGATCGATGTTGGAAGCCGAACTCATGTAATATTGCCTAGATTTACAACACAGCCAACAACCGAAGAAAGAAAATCACTTTGCAAAATGAATAAAACTGTTCGCAAAGAAATAGCGCAGAAATTGAGTGACAGGTGTGATAGAGACGAAAACGAGACAGTAGAGCCACCCGACGTATCCAATACAGGTAATGCAGATAAGTAGAATGTATGGCTAGATGATGATAACTGACACTTTTCTTATTTTAGCAGATTCTGCGTCGTTAAACGTATTCAATCCGCATAAATGCCCTGATATCACAGACCCATATAACTATTGTTGTGTATGTGATCGAACCTACCGAAATAACAGGACATACAGAACACATTTACAAAAGTTTCACGGAATGAATTTGCCACCTTTAACATCCTATACAAAAGTACAGCCCGATCCCGATGACCCGAATTTCCATTGTAAATCATGTCAACGCAACTACCGGGGAAGGAAAAACTATAGGGATCATCTGCAGCGTATTCATTTCTTGAGATTACGAGACTGTCGAATGCCCGAGGTTTACCGTGACATCGAAATTGACGTTAACGATCCAAAGAATATATTTTGCATCTACTGCAAGACAAAATACAGTGATGTGGATCATTACCGAAGGCACATGAAAAAGATCCACAAAAATGGAAGAACAGAGCCTGTAAAAGGAAAAGCTAAAGTCAATCCACTTATTGTACCAGATGTCTATGATCCCAATTTCTATTGCAAGTCGTGTAAAATTACCTTGAGAAGAAGAGCTGCTTATAGATACCACTTGTTTATTATGCATAACATTCAAACTTTACAATAAATAAAAGTGTTTATTCATCATGTAACTATAATCTTGTCTTCACCATTGTATTACTTCACTATTTCTCCTGCTCAGATCAAATTAACTGTTTACCCATAACAAATACAATTGGATTTAAAAATCAGTTACGTACGAAACATAGCTTATTGTGATATACAAGGAGCTACGTGACTCACATCCGGCACTTTCTAGGTCCGTTATCGTTTATCCATTAAACGACGAAGTTATTGATTGATTACTAGATAAATTTATGAGAAAGGTAAAGCCGCCTTTGATATTAAAGGTCAAACTATTCAATCACTTTTTCGTTTACCAATCAACCATGATGATATTTGAAGTTTGTCAGCCAATGTAGCCAACTCCATAAAAATCCGTCGATATGGCTGATCTGCAGGTTTTAATTTTAGATGAAAAAAGTATGATAAGCTCAAGACAAAAGTGTGGATTGATAAGAGACTTAAAGAAGTCTTTCGTAATGACAAATCTTATTGGGGAAAACGTGTGCTTGTACCTGGTGATTTCTTGCAGCTGCCGCCTGTTCATGCTTCTGCAATCTATTCCGGCTTTCCAATGATCCTATCAGGCATATCAAGTTGACCTAGCTATGGCACTTATTTAAAAGTCACAGCTTGATTGAAATCATAAGATACGATATGGTGCTAAATTTGCAGTCGCTTCAAACACTATGGCTCGAGGTACTATGACCAAACAAGACGTTAAATTATTTCAACAAAAGAACATTTAAAGCTTTACCATCTAAGGCTGCGAGGGAAAGTAATTTGATCCGGCTGTATACTAGCAATATACTAGTTAATGCAATGCTGAAACGTTAAGTACCCTGTCTCCCAAACGGTGCTTGTCAATAAGTATACGAAATGGTGGCATACAAGGAGTAAAGTACTTTTTGAATAACCACCAATTGTATGGTTCAAGTGGAAGCTAAAAAAAAAATATAGTTTGTCTTGTGAGTATCATACCAAAGTATATCGAACCATTAGTCAGTTCCATTGATTCAGGTAATTTTAAAACACGAAAATCAAAGAAGTGGTCACGTATTTATACATTTCCTCCCTTTTCACAAAAGAATCTGAAGACGGTTCGATCACCAAACGTCATCAATTTGATTCCAGCGTCACCATCAAACTCTGAAGCATCGCTCGTATCCTCGGTTTTGATATTGATACCAACGGATTTGATGAGATGTGCCCTACACATGCTCTCGTAGAAGGTTACCAAGTAACTGATAAAGACACTAATGGCATGGTAATTATAAAAAAAAATTATTACATGACGCATAGTAATTGAATAAACCTTTATAATAGTGGACCACCTTGACTGATTATGAACAACTTACTGAAGATGGTCATAATTTCTTCCTAATCCACAATGTGGACAACTACTCTGACGTCAGATTGACTGTCTGTCCTGGAGGTGGCATTGTAAGTACATTTTTACAAAAAAAAAAAAAAAAGAAGGAAATAATGACTGATATCATACTGATTTAATCATTACCTAGGCTCGCTTCCGTATTTATGGTGAAATCATTGCTGATTGACCAGACCTTTCACAACAATATAATTTATCATCAGAAAATGACGGTAATCGAATCGTTCATTGTTCTGACTTAGAAAGCCGAGACAAGCCTAATGTCCCTTTGGATAATGGCGCTTTGGTGTAAGCACATCTTGGTGCAAAAAAAAAAAAAAAAAAAAAAAAAAAAAAAAAAAAAAAAAAAAAAAAAAAAAAGGAGGGGAATAAGACTAAGAGTTTAATTATAGAACACAAGGATGATTAACACCACGCAATGACTTCATTATGATTAAATTATCCTCTCCTGGCACTCTCACTTCCATCCAAGTGGATACCACAGGATTTGAAGGAAATTCCCCTATAATGATTCAAGCCGATGGTTATAACTCCAAGGAAACAAATCACTGCAATGACAAAAATACAAGATAGTCTTTATTAATTTCTGAATCACCAATCACCGATAACTGTGTGAACTCATTCCAAGTATGTGAAGTACCAATACTCACACATGTCCAATTGACAGTAATCCCTGATAGTGTCATCCAGCAAATCAAATGTATCGGATTTCCTTAACATAATTACAGTAAAAAGGAAACACCTCGTAAAGTTAATACCAGTGTCCATGACACCCACAATTCCCAACCTGCCGCCAGCCAATCATGCATTCCTCACGAAATACCTTTAACGTCACCTACTGTGGAGGGGTTTATATCTATCCCAGATCCAGATCTTTACGAGGAATCGGTCATGGAAGAATCCTTTCTGGTTTTGGCATAGATCTGTACTTTGTTTCCCGCCTTTGGTTAAATGGATACTACTCGTTAGAATTGTTTTCAGTTAACGTTGTCCCATATCAATGGATCGGGAGCATGAGTACTCTAATAAATCTTTAGTGTTACTAGTCACATATTTATCAGACCTTGCAACGGTTACTGTAAAAGATGCATACTTGTTTGTTAAGTGTAATTGGCAGTAGAACATTATAGTTGATCATTTATTCATTATCTTTGTAATGAATAAAATACGATCCCAAATATAAAATGTCTTATAGTTATTTGTATATTTGGTTGTAGAAGATAGGTATCCATTAATTCATACACTATTTCTTTATACTTTTTATCAGCAGTATAACTATATCAATATATAAGTAAATGAACCATTTATATTAATATCTGTTCTATTCTCTCTCTGGTAGCCAATCCATTGAGAGAACTGTTAATATTAAGTTTCTCTTTCTTATAATTCTTGATTTGATCTGAGAAGATTCTCTTCTCGATCGGTGATATCGTAACTCAGTGGTATAGCATTCTGTATCCAACTGTCATTCGTATATCGTATTAGGCCAATCATGCAATCTTTATTATAGAAGTATGTACTCGTAGTAGGAGAAGTTGTATAGCAGTATACAAGCGTATGCTGGTATGCAACATCAAAGGTTGTTTTAATTTCATAGTTTTTTTTATTTAAACGATTTGCTTATTTATTCTTAAGTGAATCGTACCCAAATACGACATTATTATTTAATGAAATCAGTTTGAGCCGCTTGGTGACACGGTCTGATGTCTCTTTCCATTAATGTTTTGGCTAAGATTTACTTGGTTTCTGGTCTTACAAATTCTACGGAAGTCTCTTTTGATATTCCCTAGTTCATTAAAGAGTGAGGAAAAATTAATATTATGAACATTATATTTGCCTTTCCTTATGAAGTTATCTGAAACCGGGATCTTGCCGCTTTTATATTTGGCTGCTAAAATTATAGAGTACTATCATTTCAAACATTACATCATCTAACTTGAAGTTTTGATTTTGATATCGACATGACATGAATAATTGTTTATTTTTTGGCCGTAATCTTACACAGATGTTTCGCATTTACTCCCATGACGATTTCTTGATAAAAACGTTTGTCGGTACTGTGACCCAAATAGTTAAATGCCTGCTGTAATATATTTAGACAACACTACATATAGAATGCATGTAGTATACCAAAGTTCAAATAAATCTTAAGGGGTCAATGGGTCCAGCAACTAGGTCAATCCTCATAATACTGACGTTTAAATTTAGATGATCTCCAAATGGACTTATGTATACTCCAGGCTGTGAGCGCATTTATAAATTACAACAACAGACATTATGCATTTTAATATGTCATTTCTTTACGTTTGTAATGGCCCTGAAAAATGCATTCCGCTCTACTGCAAAATAACTAGTACATAATAACATGCATTTATGATATTGCAAGTAATCCATTTCATAAATGTTAAAAAAAAAAAATTGTAATTGACTGTGTTCTAATATTACGGGAATTATGGAAATGAGGAATAGCTTTTATGCTTTGATGTTATTCTTGCAGAATATGATCGACCAGTCTAAGTCAAACATGTTATACGAGAGTAATTAGAGACCTTCATGAAAAAATCATACTTGACATAACCTAAGTATGTATCAAATAATTTTTTAATAGTGGGAAGGTACTTTTCTTTTCTAGCTTATGCCACCTATTATGTAAAGATACAAAATTCATAATAGTCATTCAGTTTTTTTTTAAAAATTACTGAACGGAATGCGCATCGTTTTATAATTACAGGATACATATATGTTTGTTTTCTGAAAAACAGACTTTAAATAAAGTTCGGAACAGACAATTTAAGCGGAAATGCCATATGATAAAATTACAATGTTGGCTGTCAATTTTGTCTCTTTTTCTTTTTTGCTAAATTAATGCTGTATGCCTCGCTATTGTTTACCTTGCCGGTAAATTTGACACTTGTTACGGTAGCTACAAATACAATGTAAACAAAAAAATACTGAAAATCGATGCCTTACCTAAATTGGATCTTGCATTAAACTTTAAGATGTTTTTCATCGCGCATGACAACAAATAAATGATAAAATATCAATCAGTTACAAACAGACTAATATGAACATTGATTTTTACATTGAATTATAAAAGGATAAAATATATTGTATGTAAATTGTTATTATGTGTATCAGTACTGAATTCATCGATTTTATTAGGCTGGTATATTATTTCAATTACAAATAGGTTTAGAAAACACAACATCGTGATGTTAGGAATGAGTCCCGTCAAATAAATAAAAGATCATTTTTAAAAAGGCTCTTTTTTGTTTTTTAACGTAATTTTTTCATTTCTTCTGATATTATGACTGATCTTACTGGTATTCCTGCCTATCAGTTTGACCGAGTAACAAATACGTCTTATCTGGGGAAAACAAGCAGAAACTCGTTTATATATACAGCCATTGCTGATTCTGTAAGTGTAATTTAAATTTATCAATACTGTGTAACTCATCTTCTAACTTTCAGGAATGGACAGTTGGTGAAACTGCCCATGTAAGTTTATCTCGTGTTTTTTTTTCAAAATACTAATAATTTATAATTTATCTATTAGGGTGGTATTATCAAAGTGCCCAATTATTTGCAATGCAGTGGTTAATCATTTTATTTAGGTTATGTTATGTCTCTAATTACTGATACCGTTCTTCAGCACTTTTCAGATAGATATCAGTCAGATCCCATTGCACTCAACTGCTTTTTTCTTGCCAAAACTATTACGAGTAATCTTATTATAGAAATTGAAGAGCTTAAAATGAGTAAAAAAGGCATCTGTACTGCTAGAGCAATTCTCAAACAAACCAAAGATCTAAAGCGTTTGGAAAGTACGGAGTCTTATAACCCATTTGAATGGATTGACAAGGTACATAGTATATTTACTATGAAAAATATGGATTCTGAAAAAGGTGTTACTTATATTTACAAAAACCCTTTGCAACACCCTTTGGATAACCTTGAACCATATACCTACCCTTATATGGCAGATTTTGTGGACTGTTTATTTGATACAAGCAGCTTTGCAAAGGATGAAAAGGATGTCGGTAAACCGGAACAAACACAAGTCATGACCTTTAAAGACGGAAGACTTACTGATTTTAAAAGCATCCCTTATTGGTGTGATATGATTATTTCTTCTGCTGCCCTGATCGGTCCTGCTATGACGGGTGGTCCTGTTTGGTGTGCTACCATTCAAATGGAGGTCCAGTTCAAAAGAAAACCAACGGGTAAAAAAATTACTGCCCATTTAATAACCAAACACATTATCAACGGACGGTTCGAAATTGATGGTGAAATTTGGAATGAGCAAGGTGAAATTTTGGCAATCACAAGGTAAATTTTTACAGAGAGTTTTTTTTTAATTTAATACATGCTAATCCGTATAAGTAAGACATCAAAGTATGATCGTACCGTGGAGTCGTAATATCGAAGCAAAGATATAATTTGTTAGTTTATGAAGCTTTTCATCCACTGAAATAAAAATTCATGGATCGTGATAATTTTGGGTTTTGCTCTGTCTCGCTTTATCAATAAATGTTTTTTGTTTTTCCGCTCATTTATGAATTGAATGACTTCAGCATTCGTCTTTACTTTTTTTTTCTTTTGTGGCAACATTGTGGAATCTGTACAGTTTCAAGAAATTCTTTTTTTTGTTTATTTTTTTTTTCAATGCAAACAATTAAGTCTCGGTTGATGCTTTCGGGATCAAAGACGATCTTACTAAAATAAACACGAAGCCAATGTACAGCTATGTTCGATCGGCAGCTTTCTAGAGCGGGGAGTTATGCTCAAATATCACGGAACATATATTACGTTTCTGGTAAGCGTGATTACATTTTGGGACCTGAAAACAAGCTTTTAGCTTCAGGTAACACTTCAAATTAATCAAGGACGAAGATTCGGCAATGGCACACTGACATTTGCTTCGAAAAACTCCTGCTACTGGTGTTGAGTACACTTTATGTACGCCACTGGGTTTTTATTTCCCATGAAAGTGACACTGTGTAAGCCAGTTAATTGTCATCGGTCGGAAAAAGTCAACTATCGAGGGAGAATTTGCCAGCTTTTGGTTACAAGATGCAAGATGTATCATTACTTATAAAAAAAAAAGATGCTTTAAGAATAAAAAGCATTTTTTATGGGATTATGCCGAAAAAAAAAAATGCGGGGGGCGTTTGGGATGCTACGATCCATGACCATATAAAATCGAATATTCAATCGATTGCTCAATGGATGTCAATTGCTTTATAGTCAGCATGGAAATGTTGAGGGTTCATACATGCAGTATCACGGCTAAACAATAGTCAGTTTTATAGACCATACTTCAATTTTTAGATTGGAAACTTTTTAGCCCCTTTTTTTTTCGGATGAACTACATGTTTTGGTATTCCATCATGCTGAATATAATTGCCTTTTGCTCAATTCTTAACGCCTATTACCTCCACGATCAAAAAATACTCGGCAATTGAAACTAAATATAAATCCGGCTCTTCCATCCTTGTCATTATAACTTAGCCAAATTGCTGTATTTCACAAGAATGACTGTCCTTATTTCTATATATGATATTGAACGGCATTGTATATATATTGGGGGAAAAACTGGAAAACCTAATTAAATCATGGATTGGGGCTCGTTAAAGGCAGTGCCCCTCCAAAAACTCTCGCAAATGAAAGAGAAATAAAATACGATGAGACTTATATAAATAAATAAATAAATAGCGGCAATAAAAGATATATTTCCGACAGACCCAACAATTGAAAAGAAAATTGTTGATGAATCGCCTACATGGAACAAGCAATATTTTAAGTTCTTTCTAAAAAAAGAATATGTGCTGCAGTAATTGATTGGAGGTGTTTCATGTAACACAAATGTCGTCCGTGCAAAAGCTCGCAAATCTATTTTCATCAAAGATCAATTCAGTTTAGAAACTTGAACCTTTTAATTATCTAACAAATCTGGGGATTCAGAGCCTCTCTCACATTGGATACCAATACTTTTCTTTCCTTTTTTTAGCACGGGTAATATACGATTGCTATCCTGATGATATTAAGTATCTTAGCTATATTGGCGCTTAATCCGTAAGGTGTGTAACAGAAAGTATCTCTTATGAAATATGTCTAGACTAACATTGTACTGTTGCAAGTAATTCCACATTGCTTTTATCAACATATATATATGTCGAGAATCTCGCTCGCTTTCACTTTTGGCTTTCCCGTAATTCCCTTCAGTGTAATGTCTGACTGGTAGTCAATTTGGTGTAATACTTTAATTTTTTGCATTCAATCGAAAACCGTTAGAACCCCATTTATAGCTAAAGCCTAAAAAAAAAAACTGTTTTAGTTCAGGGTCTATAGAAAAATTAGTTTATTGTTATAATAAATCTACGCAAAGTGCATTGATCTTATAGCAAAAGTATACCAAACGTAATTTGTAAATATATGAAAAATTAATTTTCATGGGAGCGCAGCGTTATTTTGTCCTACAATACACAATCCAAAAAATCGATTGGATAATGTTAGAGTTTGAGGGTTACTGGTCAGTCAGATTATGTGCAATTGCCATAAACAAACAAGAGAAGTTACATGTAACAAATGATAATCACCCGAGTTTTTCTTTATTGTCAGTGGGAATAAAAAGGATCTATAAACACTTGTGTACCTTAACAAAGTTCTGAGTTTAACATTGTAAACTTGAACTCAGCAATCTTGCGTAACTTTGATCTTAAAAGAGCCATGCAGAGCTACCCAGCTAGAAGCAGTTAAACTTCAAAAATTATTCACAAACATCCAAATTAAGCAAAATACCAGCAACTTTTATAACGCTCCAGTTAAACACTGGTAAACGATTCAGATTTTCTGTTGGAAGGACCAGGAAAAAAAAAAATTACTGTCTCCGCATTTTCGGTAAAAGCACTTTATTAAAAAATAAGAAACTTCTTTCTTTTTGTTCTTTTGTATTTTTTCTTTTCTTTTTAGTTCAAAATTTATACCCAAATAAACTTAAGCAGTAATGACTCATTTGAGGTACGATGAAATACTTCAAAGCAAATAAACAGTGTAAACTAATGTACCTCATAGTGATTTTTCTTATATCCGTATGTCGTCGAACAAATATCATACAACGACAAAGTCTAATTCCCTTAATAGAAAGATGTGCTATCGAAGTATATATTGGTCTTTTCCTTTTTTATAGAATATACTCCAATGACAGAATGAAATGTCTTCAACCAAAGAGAGTTCTTAAGGGCGAATTAAGAAGTGTCATTACAGTGCTATATATAATGATGCTAATAATGCAAATGGCGTGGGGTAATAACGTGTAACAACGCTGTAACAAGTACAGTACTTTAACCGATTAATATAATAGATATGATATCTACGTGGATCAAATACGAAGAGAAATTCTACGTTATCCCATCGACAGGGCATATCATCAATAAACCTTTTGCTGCTTGGACTTCACAACATCAACAAATCGCTCAGGTACAATCATTCAGTTTATTTGAGCAACCATTGTATTCAACTTTTATTATTATCATTGCAGGCTATGGATTATGTCGAATGTGTCAACTTATCGATGCAAGTCAGTGTATTCTTTTTGCTCCAATGTTTCTGGAATTATCTTTCAAACTCTGTTGCTAAGAAATCCTTCATGAGTTCTCGCGAATTCAAGTTTTATATTTTCTGGTATTGTGTCTCTTTTGTTTTTCTTTTGCGCACAGACATTTTAACAGTAATTTATTTTTTTAAATTTGTAACAGGGCCCTTGGCAGTGTAGCCATTTTTCCTGTCTTACAATGGTATTTCCGAGAGGATCCTGGATTGAGAGAAACTGTACCCCAATTAGCATTTGCTGTTGAAAGTATGTACACTCTTATGAAACTAAGTCTTTTTTTTTTTTTTAATTTATCTATTAACCCACATGCTTTTTACAGTGATTATCACCTCTGCTTTAGGCATCCGTTCTGATTTAAGATTCAAGCGAATTTTAAAATTATCCGGCAACTTGAAAAACAGTGGTGTTGTTATTGAGAAGCTTACGTATTTCAAAGACATGAACATTTACCTTACATTTGTTTTGTTCATGTACGGTGTATGCTTATCTATCCTTTGTATTGATGGTCTAACTGTAGCCAAGACAATTAATTCCAACAAGTTTGCAGCTGATTTGTTAATTGCAAACTGTAACACTGCCGCTATTTTAATGTGGCTTGTCGGTGTAAGTGTGATTTTAAGAGGATTATCATATGCAAGCAATTAACCTTAAAAAATCGTCCATCTAGTTTTCAATTTTCCATCCTCGTCGTTCCAATGATGACGAAACTACAAGCGCTAATTCGAACGGGATGAGTCGCACTGCAGTTACAATGTCTCGTGGCAACATGGATATTGAATCGAGTCATTCTAACAAGTTTAAACATGGTTCGTCATTTACAGAGGGTAATAAAGTAAATGATCAGCGACTAAGCCAACGTATCACAAATTTCATAGAAAACAAGAATGCTGCAGCAGCAACAGCAGCTCGGTTTAATGATAAATACAATCCCTCCAGCGAAGAGCTTCAAAACAGTAGATCTGGTAGTTTCTTACGCCCTATGGGACCTGTGGAGGTAGACTATCCCACCGGAACATCCGGTACATCGAGAACATTCACTCCCACGCATCAATTTTCTCCAAGCTCTCCAACCGCAGAAAAGACCAATTTCTCACGCAGTATTGCAGTTGATGATCCTTATACCAATTCACCCATCAACTTCACCATGATGGATCCCAAGAGTGTCTCGGGTAAACGATACAATCAACCAGCTAGTGTTGCTGGTAGAGAGTCTTACGAAAGATCGGTGTCGCCCATGTCTGGAACAAGCGGTGCTCGAACACAAGATTATCCCATGCAAACAATGAGTGGTGCCATTAGCAATCCAAATGATTTTAGGTTCGATCCTTTATTAGAAGAAAATACCTATGATTATTTAGCTACTCCCACAAGAGCTAGAACAAACGATCATTCACAAGAATGGTTGGGTCAAACACCTAACAGTGGAAGAATTTAAATTTTCTCTTTTTTATTATTGTTATTACATTTTCCCTATAGCTCTCACTTTCTCTGTTTTTTAATATATAATCATAATAAATAATTTCTCTAATCATTAATAAGGTGGATAAGGGGCTCCATTGTAACCACCGTTGGGAGGGAAGCCTTGTTGATACTGTGGACGAGGAGGATAATTCTGGTTAGGGGGGTAGCCAGAATGCTGAGGAGTTCCATATTGAGGTTGAGGTGGTCCAGTATTGAAGCTACCTTGATGAGCAGCAAAAGGTGTACCTAAAGGATCGGCATGAGGATTATATCCACCTGCGAATTGTTGAGGCTCAGGGAACCCTCCGCCACCACTATGTTGTGGGTATGGACTAGCACCATAATTGCTAGGAAAGCTGTTTCTATTAGGATTAGGGTTGGTTTGAGGATAACCACCACCACCACCATAGTTGTTAGGTCGAGGATTGTAGGAAGAGGATAAAAGGGAAGCGGAGTTATTGCTGCCATAACTTCCTGGACCGGGTGGTGAAGTAGGTCTGCTAATAGAATCTGGTGTTCCATATCTGATAGGGATACCCTCATTAGTAGGACGGGGTTGCTCTTTATTCCACATGACACGGTTGGGATCATACGAGTTTGAAGGTGGAGGAGCAGTGGGAGGGTAAGGGAAAGAATTGGGGGCACCATATTGCGGTTGAGTTGGGCGATACATTGGTGTAGAATGTGATTCACTAGGCGTAGGTGCAATTGGAGTTCCAGCGTAGGAAGGTTGAGGAGGATATTGAGGGGAGGTAGGATAAGGTCTTTGTTGTTGCAGTGGTTGCTGAGGTGCATAACCAGTTGGTTTAGGATGTTTACCGCCATATCTCGTAGGTTGACGCTTTGGTGGAGGTTGCTATAGAAAAGAAAGAAAAAAAAAGTTTATTAAGGTATTCGGGCGTAAATTGATATGCACTTACGGCTGCATAAAATGTCAACTCCAAGTAAATTTGGCCTGCTTCTCTGCCCTTATAATGCAACTGATACCAATCTAAAATAAAACCGTAAACAACACACTCTATTAAAAAAAAAAAGATTTCCAAGATTTACCATCATCTTCTCCTTCTTCCAAAGCCTTTGTAATGTCCAATTCACACTCAGAAATCAATTCTTGTCTTTTCGCGTCTTCATCAAATAATTGAACGATCACAACTTTTTTCTTTTCAGGCACGGGCAAGTTGACCTGATTTTTTTTTAGATCAATAAAATTAGACTTTTTTTTTTTCGCTCTCTCTTTATCGGGTTTAAACGGTACCTGATCATCCCAAGTTGGATGCTGTCCACCTCTAAGATCGGTTTTAGTCTTTTTGGTAACTTCGCCCAAACGGAACACAACAAATGGGTCTTGTTTACCGACAAGCTGTTTCAGCAATGATAAAAATGTTTAGAGATGAGAGAATAAATATAAACTTTGCTTCATTACCTCGCGTTCAGGAAGATGTCTCTAAAGAAAAGAAACCCGTTAACACTGTTCTCTTTAGTACGAGCACATTGAGTATGACTTACAGCTTTATAAGCGACAATAACTAATTCACCAATAATTCTCGGCTTCGACATTGTTTAAGAAGAAGATAAAAAAAAAAATATGAGAGAGAGAAAAAAAAGTTAAAAATAAATTAATTTTTGAGGCTGATAGGTGCAACGACCTGGGCTTCAAATATTATCGCTAAAATGATGTGCGTTTATTACGCTACTGTGCATTTTGGACATATAAACATAGACTAGCAAATATGCGCCGTTGGATATGGAAGAAATACAAGTTGAACGATGTTTTAAAGTGCCGTTTACGGTATGCGTGGCGATTTAAAAACAAACAATTTTTTCAGTTGTTGTCATTAAAACTACAGTTTTTTTTCATACCACATGTAGAATATTATGGGAACCCCTTTATTGAATGATGTAATATACAAAAAAGAAAAAATTCCCAGCTATTACTTAATTAAAAGAAAGCATATGGTCACATTATAATGAAAAAGAGTTAAACAACAAACACACGCTATTTCGATAGGTTACTCAAATAAAATAGACGCACACCTCCCTTCTCACTTTCTTATGCAAAATAGTTCGAACCAATTAGAACCAATGAAGCGTGACGCAAACTATTTCTATATTTTTTTTTTTTTTTTTTTTTTTGTCGCTTTGGCCTTATTTTTTGATTATTATTTTTTTTTATTTTATGTACTTCTTTCTTTCTCTCTTTCAATGAAAAGATGGAACCAGTAACATCCTCTCGGACCGACGACGTCACCATGATAGAAAGTAGTTTTGTCAAACCTTTTTCCAAATCAACTCATAACCGTTCTAACCCCGCGTTTGTTACTGTCAGTCCTATTACCACTTGTGCCGAAATAACTAAAATAGAAAGAGCACAGCAAAAGAGACCCCAAAGTCGCTCCTCCATGTCGTCGATCGAGGATACTATTCCTTCACAATTACCTCCATCAAATGACAAGAAAAAAATGATTTTTCAAAATAATAGTAGTGACGAATATGCTTCCAGTCCTGGCAGTGAATCCGACGTCTTTTCAAGAAACCCTTTACGCTATCATAGTCCACCCGCTGGAAGTGGTGGTAAATTCATGAAAAAAACAAACAGAACAAGTTGGACTCCATCTGAGTCGACTCCCTCAACACCTATTAGTTTACCGGAAACCATCAAATTGACAAGAAGCAGAAAGAGTTCCGTTATCGCCATCGATAAAAGGCTGGACGATAAGTCTGGCTCCATATTCAAATTACGTGAAAATAGATTGCCTTCCTCGCCCAAAATATTCGACGAAGATACCAGAATTCATCATCGAAACTCTTCCATATCTTCCATTTTGACTGATAACATTAGCATACTTTCTTCTGAAGATTACGATTCGTCCAATGATAATGATTCAATCAAATGTAACAAAAAAAACATCTGTTTATCTCTATGCATTCAGCATACTCATATATATATATATATTTTTGTTATCTAGTCAATCATAAGCAGCAGAGACGCAAGTCTACATCTGGAAGTATTTTAAAAAATACCTCTACAGATGCTTTACCCGAATACTTGTATAAGCAATCCATTCAGAATTTCACAAAGCGTCAGTTATCAACCACAACAGCGGCGATCGACGCAGATAAAGACGTGATAGCGATGACACTTGACGAAGAAAGAAACACTGCTCATTTCCCTTTATCCGATGATATCAGCCAAAATTATCAATCTCCAGTGTACCCAGCTGTATTCTTGAACGATATGGATAACAATGATCTAGAGGAAGACGATCATCATTTTCATACAAACACTTCAGTCTATGAAGCTGAAGAAACGGACTATTTCAGTTTATGTCGATACCCTTGTCAAGGTAAGACACTAAAATACATGTTTATAAAAACGTGTTTTAATCATCTTTTTATAGAATCGAAAAGTGTGCCTATTAGACGTAAGCCATTATCTCTGCCTATAGACAACTCGTACGCCAGCCGATTAAAAGAATCACGTTCAACCAAAATGAGAAAATGGTCACTTTACCATGACTCTGTTCCAAAATGGATAAATTGGATGGATGAATCAGACGTGGTTGATCCTAAAATTACTCATTGGTGGAACTCTATCCAACCACCACAAGAAGACTGCTTTAATGCACAACGTCTGTCGCTTGATTTACATGATTCTCAATACCAGTTCCCTCTTCATAAACAGGACTATCAGTCTGATGAGGAATCACTATCGGATTGCGTTACACCAGCTGCAGTGCTTCCAGTGTTAAAATCAACCCCTACCAGATCAACATTCCGTTCCTCTTTTCCGCCAGCTAATGCTCCTTCAGCTGCTGTTACAGGCAATATTGGTTATAGATTTAATAATCCTAACAAAAATCCATTTTCCCATTTCGGCGATAATTACGACTCATTTACTTCCCCTCGTGAAAAACCAAAAAGCAATGGTGCGAATTGCCCACGACACACAATCAAATCAAGATTACAATGGGCTAAAGATGCGTGTAATTTAGAGCTACGCGAAATCATTGATGGATTAAATGAATATGTTGAAAAAGATTTACTTTATTTTGAAACGCCAGATGATATATTGAATCACGAGTCTGAGGAGGATCAATATAAACAAGACTTTCCTGTATGCTATTTACAACATGATACCAATTTATTGGATTGGGATGACAAGGACTTAAAACCCATCCAAGATATTGTTACGATGATATCCGAAGATGATGATATAACCACACCTTTTATACTCACACTACAAAACCTGATCTGTTTAGCGCAGAGTGTTCTAGATACAGATCTAGAAGTATTTTTAGAGAACCCAGGTATTGGTGCTGATACAGTTTCAAATATTCAATCTGTGGGCGGTAATTGGGAGTATTATAAGGAATGGCCATGCAAAAAATGGTATGTCCGACTTGTGCTTGGCGTTGCGGCGTTTAATCGAGTTGTAGAATGGTGGCAAGCCGAACGAAAATATTGGGCTACCCCTTCTTCCATCATTACCCCAACCACAAATTCAGCCAGTACAACTACCACTGTTACTCCCTTATTTAAACCTCTCAAAGTAACTTCTGACTTACCTGATCAATTTAGCTTGGGCGCTATGATGATGAATGATCCTATTGATGAGTCTCGTACTACACGAGTGCCACGAACACGAGATAACAGTGTCATGTCAACTTTTATGCAAAATGACAATGAAGAAGCATGCCAGTTTCAAGAGGAAGCGGAAATCGGTCAAAGCAGTACCATTGTCATGGAATTATCTCTCAAACCATCCCTTGTTCAGTACTTAAGTCCTGTTTGGCACGATGTGATAGGGTATGCATCACTAGCTAAATTCTTCAGCTTTTTTTTTTTTTTTTTTTTTTTTTTTTTTTTTTTTTTTTCATTAATATCATTTACACATGTCTTACCTCTTCTTGTTTATATTATATAATATAGTACTAGACCTCAATCCATGATCGGTCTTAATATATCTGAATTGCTTGTACATGAAAATAAACAAGTATTTTCTCAGGCAACCGACGAAATGCTTGCTGATAATTTAAAAACTATCGAAGTGACTTTTGGTGTAATTACAGATGATGTCAAGACACCTTTTGAATTGGAAGGCAAGGGCATGCTAATGTACAACAGAGTCACAGGATATCCCAGTCATACCATGTGGGTGTTGAAACCGTCCGTAAGAAGGTGGCCCATTAGCACTACAGAAATCGCGAGTGATACAATCATCATTGATGATACTGCACCAAACACAGAAACACATCCTTTGTTTAGTAGTCCTAAATTGCCAATATCCTCGACTATTAGAAATATTCAGGCCTCTGCTATGCGAAGAGCTGTTTCACAAGGTGGTGTTCCGGTTGCTAACAGCCTAGATGCTACCACACATTTACTTACCATCGCTCCTGCACTTTGTAATATATGTGAAAGATGGGTTGTTGCTGCCTTCTTTGAGCAGCATTCTGAATTATGCGTCGAAATTCATCGTGCTGAAATGGATGTGAGTACTTGCAATGATAGTCTGTCAGAATTAAAGCATTATGTGCAAGGCTTGTACGATATTACCACGTATGAAGTCCAGAAATTAGAAACTAATCCACAAGCTACAATTCTTGAAGAGGAAGATGATCTCACCAGTATCAATAGTGATGATGACTCAATTTTTGGAGAAGGTTTGCCTTTGGAAAAAGATCACATACTCCCTTTGGAGAAAAGAAGATCTGAACTCGAAAAATATACAACCATGTTGGATATTATGAATGTAGCATTGTCTATCGCTACACCAGGCAGTCCAGATGATGAAGCTGATTTAAAAGAGACACCCGATCGACTCAATTGCTCTCATACGAAGCAGTCAGCCGTCTCTAAATCTAAAATTGTCCAAATTCTCTACTGGAGAGCCCCATTGGCAGACGATGCAGATACTGAATCATTGATCAATAACATCGAATTCATTACTAAAGCTAAGGTTGATGCTGTCAATCGAATGCAGGATTGTTTGGACTACAATGAGCGTATTCGAAACAACTTTCAACATAACGTCATTGGTGACAATGAATGGTCTGAATTTGTACCAGAAAAAGTCGAGGCTGCTGTAGTTCCTGCCGATGTTAAGGCCACTAGCAACTCAGTTGAGGTAGAAAAAGTGAAAACTCCCATGTTAGAGTCCGAGAAAAACTCCTTGGAAGAAAATAGTGAGATCAAAAAACAGAACCTCTTTGAAAAGATCAAGGACTGGAAAATCAGTGCAAGACGCAGTGGTAATGGTTCACGTTCCAAACGTGCGAGACGTAAAAATGGAGCTTCAATTCCTCCACCTGTTTCCACCGTACCTACTGTGTCTACAACACCTTCTACTGCACCTCGTATTATTGAAATGGAAACCATTGATACACCTGCAGCATCACCAAGATTTCCAGCAAATACGAACCCGCAGCCACCACAGCCAAGAAAAAGTAGCCTCACTGGAAGAATACAATCATCTGGTAGTAGCACGCCTTCTCTTGGCAAATCTCCATTATCTCCATTACCTGCACCTATCATGTCAGCACGACCTGTTCCGCCTAGTATCAAAGACTTTGATATTATTAAGCCAATCAGTAAAGGTGCATTTGGTTCTGTTTTCCTTGCCAAAAAAAGAGTGACAGGCGATTATTATGCCATTAAATTTTTAAAGAAGTCAGACATGATTGCCAAGAACCAAGTGACAAATGTCAAGGCTGAAAGAATGATTTTAATGACTCAGACAGACAGTCCTTATGTGACAAAACTATATTACACTTTTCAGTCCAAGGATTATCTATATTTAGTACTAGAGTATTTAAATGGCGGTGATTGTTCTTCCTTGATCAAAGCGCTTGGCAATTTGCCCTGTGATTGGGCTCGTAATTATCTTGCAGAAGTTACTTTAGGCTTATCTTATCTTCATAATAAGCACATTATCCACCGGTAAGATGAAAGGAGATATTTTATACAACAAGTTATGATTTTTGGAGCTAATTTTTTTTTTTTTTAAATGTATGGTAGAGATCTTAAGCCTGATAATTTATTAATTGATCAAAATGGTCATTTAAAATTGACCGATTTTGGATTATCAAGAATTGGATTTTTAGACCGTAGAGTCCGTGACGAGCTCAGCAGTGATCCATTTTCATTGTTACCTACATCACCTGCACCTTCTCGATCTGGTACGCCACCTCAATCCCCGTTAGTACCTGCAGCCTTATCCAACGGAAAGTTCTATAAACATTCATATTTTAGTCTACTCTTTGACCGAGACAGAAATAGACGAGGGTCTATGACTAGTTCCACATCTGGTGGTGATGTACCTATTAATGAACCTTTGGTGGGTGGCAGCAGCAGTAGTGTGCCAGCTTTACCATCTCATATTCATGAAGAGCTTAATACCAGTGCTACGACAAAGCCTCATAGACAACGCACGAGTTCGGGATTATTGCCTTCGGGATTAACAACGCCTGCTTTTGTCCATGCATCTGTACCCGAAAGCAATGAGGACAACGGGATGATGCAACAGGAACAAGCGGTAGGTACACCGGATTACCTTGCTCCTGAAAGTATTTTAGGCACAGGTCAGGACTCGATGGTAGATTGGTGGGCTCTAGGCGTCATTTGTTATGAATTCTTGTACGGATATCCACCGTTTCATGCAGAGACACCTGATAAGGTCTTTGAGAATATTTTATCCAGAAATATTGACTGGCATAAAGATGAAATGGATTTACCAGATGAAGCCTATGATTTTATGGAAAGACTATTAACCTTGGATCCCGAGAAACGTCTTGGTCGCAATGGGCCTGAAGAAGTGCGACAACATGCTTTCTTTAAAGATTTAGATTGGGATAAGTTACTAACAGAATCCCCTTCTTTTGTCCCACAGCCCATGGGCAAAGAGGATACAGATTATTTTGATACACGTGGTGCCACCATGATGGAAGAAGACAGTATTCAAAACCTGGTGATGGAAGAGATCAAGCGTGCAAAAGCCATTATTAACGAGCAAAATCCGGATAAAATTTCACTTATTGATTCAGAAGATTTTCAAACCTCGGATGATGCAGATTTTGGAACGTTTGTTTACAAGAATTTGCCTGTTTTAGAAAAAGCCAATGAAGATGCCATCAAGAAAATCCGTCATGAACGTATTGTAGCCAATACCTCCTCCTCGTCTGTTATTTCGTCCTCCACTTCATCAGACAGAGCTTCTTTACATCGCTCACTGCCTGCAATTTCCAGAAGGAAAAGAAGTTCTATCGCGGATACTTTTAGTTCAAGGAGTTCCGTGACCAATATTATCCCATCACATGCCTCTTCGCCTCCTCCTCCTCCTCCTCCTCCTGTTTCTACGTCTTTACCCTGTACTCCACCGCGTGCATTATCGCCCTCTTGTTCAACCACTCCTACTGCGTCTACTCAATACCGTCGCTCTATCGATGCAATCAATCACCCTTTGAGCCATATTGATAGGCTTCGGAAAGAAGATGATGCACCTCAACGTGTTCGGTCTGTTTCATCGCCCGGTAATCGTGTAGCAGTTTTATCCACATCAGTAGGATCATCTTCTGCCTTTTCTAATTATACCAGTAGTAGCAGCAATAGTAGCAGTAGTTCAAGTGCGCAGAATCCTGGATTAATCCCTCTTCCACTTCAAATGCATGCACATCCTCTTGATATTGAAAGAGCGGATGATTTAAGCTCTTCTTCCCGATCCGGTGTTGACAGGGTGCTGAATTGTTTAATTGCAGATGATAACCCGATCAGTTGCAAAATATTGGAAACCATTTTAAATTTGTTACAGTGTCGGTGTGTGATCGTTCGAAATGGTGCCCAGGCACTTCGGTGCGCTATCAGTGATAAAGTCCAGTTCGATTTAATCTTTATGGATATTCGCATGCCTATCAGTAAGTCATTTCTTTTTTTTTTAAAAAAAAAATAAATAATAATCATACTTATAAAAATTGTAGTTGATGGACAAGCAGCAGCACGCATGATTCGGTCCACTAATAATATCAATAAGAATACAACCATGGTGGCAGTAACAGCGTACGAATGCAATAATCAATCTGAAGGTATTTTTGACATGACATTGAGCAAACCAGTGACAAAAGAAGTTGTGCTGCAATGTATTCGAAAACTCAGCGATTGCAATTTACCCACTAGTCTTTGGGCATCCTCATCTGTGTCTCCGCAGATTATATCCCCTTCAATAAACATCAAACCGCATCCAGAATCTCTATTGTAATATTTCATTTCCCTTTACCCCCCCCCCCCCGCACCCCCTCCTACCACCACTTACGCTTATAATTTTTTAACAGCTAAAAAGATAAACATCCATTTATATCCCCCATAATACTATACAAATTCTATTTTTTTTTTATTAATGTCAAAATTATTATTGGCGTCTCTTGTTGCCTCCTTTATTATTGTTGTTGGTATTTCCACCTTTCTTGTTATCTCCCTTATATTTTCTCTTTGCTTGAGCACCAGTTCTTTCTTCCTTATCGAGATCATCGTCATCATCATCGTCTTTGCGAGATCCACGCTTGGATTTTTTACCGTTATCAGTCTCTCTTAATTCGATTGTGGCGATACGTTGAGCTTCATCAACACGTTCCTGTAACATCATCACTTCATCCTTTTCAACGGGGAACACATCTAACTTGTGATCCAAATCCTTTTCGATACGTTGAATTAATTCGACATCATACTGGGTGACAAAGGTAACGGACTTTCCGGATCGACCTGCTCTTGCAGTACGGCCGACACGATGGATATAATCTTTGGATGATTGAGGTACATCGTAATTAATTACGACATCGACCATGGGAATATCGATACCTCTACTTGCAACATCGGTGGCAACCAAGATATTACGTGTACCGGCCTTAAATTTGTTAAGGGCACCCAAACGCTTAGCTTGAGGCAATTGACCATGAAGAGGCACAGCTCCAAAACCAAGATTTCTCAACATGATGGCAATCTTTTGCGTATCGTGACATGTACGTGTGAAAATAATTGTAGAATTGCCGGCAAGCTCGTTCAAAAGATAGACCATGTAACAATCCTTATGCTTGAGAGGGAAGAAGAGATAGTATTGTAAAAGTGTCTTGACAGTAGAATATTTGCTGGCAACTTCCACCTTGACAGGCTTGTTTAAACTGGCTCTTTGAAGCTTTGCAACCTTGGTCGTCATAGTAGCAGAGAACAAGAATGTGTTACGCTCACGAGGAATCACCTTGAGAATCTGATCAATTTTGGGTCCAAAATCCATATCTAATAAACGATCTGCTTCATCCATAACAAGGTACTTCAAACTCTTTAAACTGAAACCTTTGGTGTTTTCTAAATGATCTTGAAGACGACCGGGTGTACACACAAGGATATGAGGACGCTTGGAAAGTGCAATGGATTGAGACATCATATCCATGCCACCAACAATAACTGCTGAACGAACGCCAATCACTGTTCCGAGAGACTCAAAAGTTTCTGCGATTTGGTAAGCCAATTCTCTAAAGATAGCTTGTTTTAATAATCCAGTTTCAATTAATCTATATTGGTTTATCTATTTTACCTGGTAGGAGCCAAGACACAAGCATAGAATGCTTGAGGGTTATCCCAAAGTCTTTGAATAATGGGGATAGCAAAAGCTGCGGTTTTACCAGAACCTGTCTGGGCAAGACCAATAATATCACGACCTTCAATAGCCCAAGGAATGGACTCCTTTTGAATCTCGGTAGGATGTGTGAACTTCATTTTTTCAATAGCTTCACATAATTGAGGAGAGACACCCTACATGTTAATGGTTAGATCTAAATTATATGGACTTCACTTTTTCTTTTTTTTTATTCAATAAAAAATGCTTACAAGATCAGCAAAGGTAGTTTCTTCCAATGTCTTCTTGGAAAGTAATTCCATATCGACAGCGGGCTTCGCTTCTTTATCTACAGTGGTGGACATTGCTCTAAAAATAAGTTACAAGGAAAAAGAAACTGTTGGAAATATGCCTTTTTTCTATTCTCTACATGAATTAAATGCCAGTTACCAGACATGAACGCCACTTTTTACTCTAGGATTCACAGTCACTGTGACTTCTCTCTTATTACCTAATGCTAGATTTGTTCTTGTCGGTAGCTAATTAAAACAAAAAAAAAGTGTATCTAAGAACCTCTCCAGTAGTTGAAATTAAGGGTTTTACTAAGAGGGCTTTTAAATCAATTATTAAAGATATTCTTAGGAAACAGCCTAGTCGGAAGGCTTGATGAATGATGTAGTAGGCTTAAGATAATCGAGATATTGATATAGCGCTAGATTTAAAGCAATTATTATTATATAGCAATTGTGATAATAAGCATCAGACTTTTAGTTTACAACCTGGTTTTATTATATATTAAGAGTATTTCTGAAGTGATCTTAGACGATATAATATGTAAATAAGACGAATAAATGTAAATCGATAAAAATACAGTAAGAGATGAGAAGGGAATATAGTTTTTGGATCCAAAAGAGTAAAGAGTTTACGACGGGTTTATGTAAGAAGATGTAGTGATTGTACATATAATTACAATGGAAAATAAACAGCAATAAAAAGCGGAGAAAATACTTATAGGTGATACATTGTTCCAAAGTCGATACTTGGAATAGATGTATTCAATGGTAGCGTTCCTCTATTTGTTTTGATAAATGTTTTCTATAGAATAGTCGATCATCTTTAAATAATTGCTATGTACTTTTCATCAAACACCAGACCCCACTATTTGTAGCTTCGTAAGTCAATGTCCAATATACTTCAAGAAAGAACGAAAAAAAAAAATGCTGTTCATTCATTGCAAAGTTTGATACATTGAAAAAAAAAAGTCTTAGAGTGGAGTGTATATCCAGCTCTTTATTCAATAACTTATCTCCAAGACCTTCTGCCACCACCATTCACCATGGGGACCTGAAGAATGACAGTAATCTTCCTATGACCAAAGACGATACCGCTGCATCAACAATAAGAATATCGATATAAAGTAACAGAAGAAAAAAAAAAAAACCCCCCGTTGGTTCTAGGACCGAATGTTCAAAATTGGTGTCCTAATTTTTTTCTGAAATGGATCAATTTTTTTTTTTTGGTGGAAACCTATTTTCTTCAACTGTAAAATATTGAAGTAAACCATACATTTCGCACCCCTCTCTTGACAGATGAAAGAGGAATTCACCTAGTCTAAGCAAATTGATTCTTTTATTTTTCTGTGTCAAACACTCGTTTTTCCGCATAAGCTTTATCTTTGAAAACAAAAATAAGTGTAAATTGTAGTTTTCTTGGGGATTAATGATAGAATGATACGATATAAGTATACGTTATTTTATATGTTTAATAAAAAGACAGTCATTTTACCTGCTTCTTCAAAAAATTAGTTATTTGTTAGTCTCTTTAGTTTTATCTACAGTCCAACACAAAACATGCAATCCATTCTTTTTTCTGTCACTGACATCGCTTGCACCATTAGCACTGGCAAAAAGATAAATGTAAAAGCAATGGTTATGTATGCAGCATCCAACATAAGAACCTCAAGGCATCTCTTTACATTTTTTGTGTAGTCACTGTCATTTGTAAGACAGAAAGAAGAAAAAGCTGGCCAAACGTGCTGTGATCATGACGGGCGGTGACTATATATCCTCTTGATTCCTTTTATACTAATAGGATTTACATTCTCTTGGTTTTTTGCCTTTGTCTAAAGCCCTTCACGAGCAAGTACGCCTATTTTTGAAGTCCTCGGCCATGTCGTTTTGAAGAAAATCCGTTACAATTACAGAAACAGTAGCCGCTGCATTTCTATTCAAAGTTATCCAGTACAGACTGATTTATTCTTGCTTCTATCCTTCAAGCTTTTGCCAAAAATTCCTCATTATAATTGTAGTGAAATGTGTATTTTTCAAATAGATAAAAAGCAAGCAGGTCATGTTTGCATAGACGTCATTTAAAAAAAAAATGCACAGACCTCAAAGCAAAAACCGGCGGGGAATGCCACTGAGAGTTGCAAAATGAATTGCAATGCAAATTGACGTCATGGACCATTTTTAGCTTATTGCCTGAGAATGAATTATGTTACTGACAAAAATGATACGTGTGGCATACGCAATTGAGCATTGTTTTAATCATTGAGAACTAAGTCATAATCAGCTAGAACCTTTCTACAAACATCTTGTGTATTTGATTTCATTGTGCATGTTATGAAATCGCTTGAAAGGTTATTCTTTTAAGAAACCCCGCTTTGATCATGCACATATTACATAAGCAACAGTGCACTGTTCAAGCAAACTATCTGGGTGGCTTATCAAAAGTTTTTTCTAAATCTGACATATGCCAGAATTTTCATCTAATTTTTTTCTCTCTCTCTCTTTATTTTTGCATAGTTTTTTATTTTTTTATATAAAACATGGCTGAAGTTGAAACGAAAAAGAAGCAAGCCTCTGCTGATGACTTTGAAGATGATTTCCAAGAGGAGGAAGCCGTTTTCTCTGATAACGAACCTGCGATCGAGGATGAGGAAACACCTGCTGTAAAGCGTAAAGCACCGGAATCTGAGGAACCTGTCAAAAAGAAGAAAAAGCAACAAAAGAAGAAGAAGATCTCGAACAATCCTTTTGACACGATTAATATTTGGGACGAAACACCTGAAATTCAAGCTGCTTATTTAGAGGATCGCCAAAAGATTGCTTTACCCAAGTTGTCTGCTGTTGAATTAGAAGAACAACAGTTACCTGAATCAGCTATTGTCAATAACGAAAACTTTAAACAAGAACACGTCTTGGACGCTTTACCCAATTTCATCAAGTTTGGTGTTGCAGGTCACAAGAAATTAGGAAAGAAACCTACTGTGCTTGCAAGCCCTGTTGCTTTAATCATTACACACTCCGCTGTTCGTGCAGTTGATCTTGGCCGGTAAGCAGTGCGATAGAAGAAGAAAAAGGGAGGAAGGACAATGGAACTAATTGTGTTTTTATAGTGCATTGAAGGAATTTAGTGAAACTGCCAAGGTTGCCAAGTTATTCGCTAAACATTTCAAGATTGAAGATCAAGTTTACTTTTTAGAGCATGAAGCTATTCATATGGGTATCGGAACACCCAACCGTCTTCAAGCACTTGTTGAAGGAGGACATTTGAAGTTGGATCAATTGGAATTGGTGGTGATTGATACCGAGAGAAACCCCAAAAAGTTTAATATCTTTGATATCCAAGAGGTTAGAACTGATCTTTTCAAATTTCTCGGCACTTATATCTCTCCTTTGATGAAGGAAGGTAAAGCAAAGATTGGCTTATTCTAGAAAAGCAACCCTTGCATTCTCTCTCTCTCTTAAATATTATCACACTTGTACACAGTTTATCCCCATTTTATTATTAAAGCAAAAAGCATTTATCCTTTTTTAAAGTCGCGGTAGATGAATGTGTTGGAGAAGAGGCTGTGTGACGGGAATTCTGTTTAACCAAGTACCGTGGCATTGTATCATTGACACGTTTTTTCTTTCTGTTTATTTCCTTACATCATGACGAGCAAACAACCCAGAATTTTAAAATCTTGTGTGTTACCATAGAAAAGTCAATTCACAGACAATACGAAATAATGGGAGTGTATTTACTCGCATGCTCCCACACACATGCCTCCTCCAAATAATGCACGGTAAGGAAAACATAAAGTAAACACGCATAAGATTAAATTAACTTTTTTTTGAACCATAAACAAAATCAAAATATTCGGATATTCAAAATAGCCTTTCAGAAATTATATAAAATGAAAAACACTTGAAAGCTTTTTTAGTATCTCTTTTTTTTTTAATTTTTTTTTTTCTGTATCTCACCACTACGTCATAAAGACTCAAACTTTATACTACAATAAAAAAAAAAAAAAAAAAAAAAATGTCGGATAAAAATTCAACGTTTTCTTCTCATTTCTTCCATCGACCAAGAAGTAATTCCAATAGTGATTCCTTCTACTCTAACACCTTACTCAAACGAAGATTTTCAGCCTCTAAAATGTTAGCGAAAGCAAAGGATTCTACAAAGTCTTTAGTTCATGATGTTTTGGAAAAGAGACATAGTCTTGACTCCAAACGCTCGATAGGGGACACCCACAACAACAATGTACCCTCCTTGGATAGTTCAGCCTCTCTCAACTCGGTTGAAAAACTAAGAATGCCATCCAGCGTATCCCACCACCATGATCAATTCATTGACGACTCACACAGTGACACTCTATCTTCTCGAAAAAAGCATTACAGTCTACCTATCCGAAGACCCTTCACAATCAAAAAGGGAAACAATAGCATAGATTCTTCTCTATCCTCATTTTCTTCCTCATCTACTAAATCACCCACGAACGCCGATGAATCGGAGTGCGCAAGTGAACAACCACCTTTGAACGCAGCTGCGGCTGCCGAAGCTGATGTGCTTTCTGGAACTGGCAGGCCCGGGAGTTTTGCCACTGCCTGCGATCTCCGATTGGCCAACGAAAAGAAAAATGAAGAATTTCACGCGCTTTTCAAGAGCGTACAAGAAAACGACATGTTAATTCAAGGTAAACAACACCAACAAAAAACTCTATATTATAAGAAGCAATTTATCAATCAATTTTATCTTTATTATCATAGATTACAAGTGTGCACTCCAGAAAGATATTCTTTTACAAGGACACCTCTTTATATCTGAACATCATGTTTGTTTCAAATCAAATATCTTTGGTTGGGTCACCAACGTAAATATTTCTCCTTGTCACTTTTAATATGATAACTTAACTCGTCTTTATATTTTAGTTGGTAATTAACTTTGAAGAAATCATTGGTGTTGAAAAGAGAATGACGGCAAGAATTATTCCCAACGGAATTACTATATCCACAAGCACTTCCAGGGTAAGCAGATTGATTTAAACATAAACAGAGAAAATATCGCTAAACGGCTCCTAACACATAAACCTAGCACACATTTGCCTCCTTTCTTTCGCGTGATCTAGCGTATGACCAAATTGTGAAAATCTGGGACCTTCGTAAAAAAATCAATTCTGTGATACCAATACCTCTACCTATTGACGACGACGACGACAACGGAACGGACGATGATGATTCATTGTACGAGGAAGGAGATACCGAAGAAGATGAGGAGGATATATCATCTACCGATTCTGCTGTCGTTCTAAAGACACCAAAAGCGGAATCAAATAAGCCGCCTTCCGCCTCACCCTCTCCTTCCCCTCCCGCTGCCTCTTCATCAAATTCAGCCGCTGCTGCTGCCGCTGCTGACGCTAATCAAACACCGGAGAAATCGGCTAGACTTTCTCCTACGATCGCCAAACAACGTCCCAGATCAGTTTCAGATTCCAATTATAAGCCAAGATCAACAGCATCAGCAGCATCAACAACTGCTGTCACGATACCCGAACCAAAAGTCTCTCCCTTGCGTCAACAGACGGTGATGACACCCACCATTAAAAAGACAAGGGTTTGTCCTTGTACTGTCAATGGAGAGCAGTATCCTCATATTGCCCTCAATGAAACGTATAAGGGATCTGTACAAGCCATGTTTCGTTTATTGTTTGATAGTAATTTCTTTCCAGGATTTCTTGAACGGTATGAGAATTTCGAGCATGTTCAATCAAGTGCATGGAAGCATGGAAAACGCCAGGTTATTGGTCAACGACGTATCAAGAGTTCTACCACTGGTAAAATACATTGTCTTTACTAAATATTTGGTTCTCATGTTAATTTTTTTTGTTTTTTAATTAGGCACACGCGTTGTAAAAACATTATTCGAAGAACGTAGAATTCATCGAAAAATACCTTACTATACTTGTGTCACTGCTAAAAAATCAATGCCAGATATGCCGATGGGTGCTGTGTACTCGATTCAATCACGAACCTGTATCACTCGCGTGAGTAAAGACAAGGTCCATGTCCTGGTTACATTTCAAGTCGTCTTTTCCAAAACTGGCCTTGTCAGTTGTAAGTCTTTCCATCTTCTAATCTATCACATTCAACTAAACCTTTTTTTATATATCAGCTATCATTGAAAAAAACGCAGCCGATGATCAATTAAGACTCTACAGCCATTTAAATTCGATTTTAAACAAACCTGAATTAATCAAGGAATTGGTCAATGATCAACAACTCTTACAAGATTTAAATTTAGCCAATCATCCCAACAGCAGTGGCAACAGCGGCAACAGCAGGAGCAGGTCATCGACGAAAAAGTATGCAGGTCAAGGATGGATTTCGTATGCTATGGATTGGGTCGGATCCACTCGTTTAATTGGGTTTGTTTATTTTGGTTTCTTTCTGGTGTTGGTGACCCATTGTTTACTAGCTTTACGTTTGAAGCGTATCACCAATACACTCGATTTAGTACAGCAACAGAAGCATCTTACAACCCACACTGACTCTCAATGGATTGATAATAAAATGAACCGCGTCAATCAACACTTGAATCAGTTAAAGGAGGAAGTACAGGATTATCATCAAAGAATTCAAAAGCTTCACAATGTACAATAAAATATCCCCACCATACCTCAACTTTATATAATAACTTGTACATACAAAACATCCTTTACATACATTTGCAATGATAATAAAAAAAAACTAGCACTATGATTACTATGACTCGCTTTCATTTTATGTGTGTATAAACAAAAAAAGGTTTATTAAGTGACAACAAAGGAAAAATAGGAAATTATAAATAAATAATAAAGAAACGAGGGTTTGGGTAAATAACTATTGACAAGGGAAGGGTGGGGGGTAAGGGGGGTTATACATTTTTGGTTATGAAATACCACGAAGGATTTCAAGTGCTTTTTCTGAACGACGCATTAATACATGATTATTATCCGGATCATCAGAATCGTATTGTTCGTCTTCAGAACAATCACAGGCAGAATCAATTTCATCAATCTGACTCGATACAAAGGCACCCAATCGACTTAGACGCTCTACGATAGCTTGATTTGTTCGAAGACCATCCAGCGAATGACGTTTTATCATACGACGTAAATTCAGACTGGCATGACGCACCTGTTCCGTCATACTGTTTTCCCATGCATCACGTTGTGCATCGGCCAACACAGGCGCTAATCGCCATGCAGAAATCCAAGCCTCTAAACCAGTAACGGCAGTAACGAATTCTGCTAGAGCCAGCACAGAACTTTCAAGATCCTCTTGGTCGTCGTGTTGAAGGCATTTGGATCCATTCCTGGTCATCAATTTCTTGATGGAAGATTTTATCTGTTCTGCTTTCCAAAGTTCTTGCACACCTTGGCGTTGTTGTTCAGTACCTTTTTTCAGCAAGGTAGCACCAACAAGGGTATGAATCATGCTTTTCTTGGTTAATTCGTCTAACCTGTTCATGCGATCCTTATGGCCAACCAAATCCCGACTATCGCCACCACCAATGAATTCGCGTGAAACCAATGAACGTGGCACTTTTTGAACAAGTGTCTTGATCAATTTGTTGGCTGTTTCCGTATCACTCTTCCATAAGGCTTCGACCGTACCGCCCACGGCTGCTAACCAATGAGCCAATCGATGGTAATCATCCACCTTTTCATTTACATCTTGTGGGTCCGTGATGTCTAGTAACTGAGCAAACGCCGTCTCATTGAAATCAGATTCGACCTGACTTGTTGTCAAGGGTTTAGCAGTAACAGATATAATCAGTCGACCAAACTGAGTTTGTAAATTATCCAACAGATGTAACGTAGACAAGATACCGACAGGTAATAAAATAGGCGCTGTCATGGAGAGCGAAAGACCAGGTGTTTCTGCTTTACCAAAGTGTTCCAGCTGTTGATTCATCACCTCCAAGGTTTCGTTCCATGCACGCGACTTTAACATGACTTCCATACGATCTTCACCGTTATCTTCATGACAATCGAAAATAAGGGCACGCATTAAGGGATCATCTTCCAGTCCGGATTCATACATGGAGAGTCGCCAAAAGTAACGTGAGAGCATCTCAGAAAGTCCATGATGAGGAATCACAAGCGCCATTTGCATAGCAGCTGTAGCATAGACACGAGAACGCGATTGTTCGACGTATTCATTTTCATCATCTTCCATTAGTTCAATCAAGTTGAGCATGTGAAGGCAAGAGTAGAGCATAGAACACCGAGTCACTTGAGGGTTTCCACCAAGACATTCGACTTCATTCAACTTTATCCATTTGCATACTTGTACCCATTGTTCTTGTGGGGTCAAATTTTGGTCGTCGTACAAAATCTCATAACCAAGCCAATGCCGAGATACAAAACGTACGATTTCTTTACCTAGCACATAAAAGAAACCAAAGGCGTTGTAGTGTTTTTGGGGAAGGATGGTGTTTGAATAGGTATGTTGTTCATTCTCTAATGATTTGACAAGGATGGTATAGATTTGCATGCATTTTTGATCACCCGGAGTAAGTGGAGTCAGATGAGACGCAATATTGCCGTTTAAGGAAGATCGAGAGTCCGCTCTCGTACGTGATTTCTTATTGACTTTCTTCACCTTGATAAAACTGAACGAAAACCAGAACTTTAACATGGGAAACATCAATTGGACAAGGCAGATGGCAAACACAGTGGTTCTGAATGCAGACCTGAAGGGATGAGTGGATTAATACAAAAAAAAAGTAATAATAATTAAATTATGCTCTGTAAGACTTACCATCCATCGGAGAGAGGGAAGAGAGAGCCGAGGTAGGAAGTGGGTGAGCTGCTATTGGAATAACCCAATTCTTCTGCTGTACGAGAGATATGATTATGACTTTCAAATTGTTCTTTGGATGTAGGACCTGCAGACAGAGGCGATGCCGAAAAAAAACTGATGGCCATAAATAAGGCCATAAAAACACGATTTGGCATGGATGTACCAGCAACAGGAGGAGGAGGAATAACGATTTTGGGAGAGTGATAAAGTTTTTGTCGAATGGGTACGGGTGTGGATAATTCACAAGAGCCTGAAGAAGTACCAGATTCATCTGCATCATGTCTTGACCGTTTTTTACTATTGGCCTGTTCTTTTCTTTGTCGGTGTTTTTCCACAGCTTGATCTTGAAGTTCTTGTCGCTTGATTTCTTGTTCTCTGTGTGTCTTTTGCACTCGATATC
Source organism: Mucor saturninus (assembly GCA_016758985.1). Classification (NCBI taxonomy): domain Eukaryota; kingdom Fungi; phylum Mucoromycota; class Mucoromycetes; order Mucorales; family Mucoraceae; genus Mucor; species Mucor saturninus. The sequence goes on from JAEPRD010000055.1 coordinate 173,868, forward strand.
TACCAAGAATATCTTGTCCGCCAGGTAATTGACTTAATAAATGCTGCAAATTCTCATTTTCAAGACGTAAATCATCACTCGTGCGTTTCAGATGTAAGATATATTCAGTGGCTTTACGCAAGATAGTAGCCTTGTTTAATTTGGTAGCAATGGCAACACCATCAATGTAGTCTTCACAATCTTCTTCATCATCCTCGTCGTCTTCTTGATGATGATGATGTGATCGTTTGGTGCTTGATTTTACTCTAGCATATAAAAGCGCAGGTACCGCATTCTTTAATTCGGTGATACGATCATTGATATTATTACGATAGCGACGTTCAATGGCATTATGGGCCTTTTTCTTTTTTTGTTGGGGTACAAAAGGTGGTGCGTTTGTTGTGATCGACGGTGATTTTTGGTGCGCGGGTTTATCAGTACCTAAAAATGGGGAAGGAGGGGATTCAATTATTAAGTGATCAATAAATAATAATAATAAAAAAGAAATGTAATATACCTGTATAGGGTTGTATGGGTAAAAGCTTATTTGGAGGTTGCTGAACACGAAAATTGTTAGGCGCAGTAAATAAGTCAATTTTGGGTGAATGTGTTGGGGTTTCAGAGGGTGTTTGATAAGCAGATATGGGAGATGAATGTTGTTGATAGAAACTAGGCGAATGATCCATTGTATCTGAATCATGAAACATGGAGTCTGGGCTTCCAAATGGTGATGGGTGATGAAGCGATGGACTCACGCTAGCTGTAGTCTCAGCAGACAATGTTGTCTGTTTCGAATTGGGCTCCTGAGTTGGCCAAAGATAAGTGCTATTTTGACGCATTTGAGTAGACGGTAAGCCGGTATTGGAAACCAAATCAACAAGCTCAGTATTTATCATGGGTGATTGTGCATTGGTGTATCGCGGATCATTATTAAATTGTCTATTGTTATTATAAAAAAAGTTGGGATCAGGAGGCATGTAGTTCTCAAAGTCTTTCCAGGCTTCGATTTCCTGTTCCATGGCTATTAACGCTTGTTGCTGTAACTCTTCATCAAATTGAGATAATGATTGGTATGATTCAGGCTGTTCTTCATTCTTTGCGGTGTTCGTATTGGGTGGAGGTCTTGAAAATGCCTCCATCGTTGATTGTGTTATCTATTATTATTTAAAGAAAAAACAAGAAGAAAAAAAAAGAAAGTTTTTTTTTTTTTTTTTTACACAAAAGATCTTTACCACTTCGGGGTGGAATCTTTGTGGGCTGATTTTATTTCAGAAATCAACAAAAAAAAAACAGGTCTTGCTGAGTTGAAATTAAAAGAGTGGTTAAATCATCAGTCTATTTCACAGGAGTTATTTATTATTTATTTGTAATGCAAATACAGTGACCTTTTCAGTAAAAATGACATAAAACTCATAGAACAGTTCTATGTCTATTTATACCCTTTGGATTTTAAAAGAGATTTTTTTTTTTTTTCATTCTACGAAAAAAGCTTATTTTTATGAACCGACAATTTAATTTAACTTTTTCAATGAAACAAAAACCACCTTGTTCTTTTACATGCCTATAAAAACCGGATTTTTCTTTTTTTCTGTTTGTTTGTATTTTCAGATTAAATCGCACGTTTTCTTTTCCCAGATTTTCAGGAACGCTTCTCTGTTCCCTCCACTATTTATTACCAACTGTGGTCATAAAAGTGGTTAATAATAGGGGCTATTCTTTCCGGCTAATTTTAGGCTTTCGGTTTATCCATGGGCCAAATATTACGGAAGGGCAATTTTTTTTTTATTTAGCATTTGTCCGCATTGGTGTTTCTCCCCTTTAGTTCACTACACTGCCTACAATATTTAATTTGCCTATAGACTACTGGTGAATAAGAATCCTCGCGACGCTTAGTGTTTTATTTTTGCTTTAATTGTCGCCATTGTTTAACTAGCACTGCTCCATCGTCAAAATGTATAAAACAAGGACGTACACTGACTTAAGCTTGGGTAGCAACTTCTTTCTTGTTACTGTCCATCGTCTTTCTTGTCCATGACAATCACCTTGAGAAATGTTGTTATTCTTGAAGCAGGAACTTGTTAGCGTCTACATTCAAAGACCCAAGACAGAAACGACTCCACAAGTGTTACAAATACACAATACTGGACTGTGAATCCATCGAGATCCACCCTTCTCATGAAGAGGGTAATGTCTTTGAAAAATAAAAAGACCCTCACACAAAAAAAGCAGGTTCATTTCCTTGTGTCACCAACCAAAATATTGAATTCTGCCGATCTCGCCACATCTTTTATCATCCATGGCATTTGTATATATTGATGTCTGTACCAGTAAAATCTACAAGCAAATACCTTTTAATACAAATCAGTTGGACACTTTGCTATACAATGGTGCATTTCTAAAAAAAAAAAAAATGGAACGTTCCACACGTGTCTTCCGTTTGATTTAACACCAGCTGCATGATTGAATATGAGTTTCTAAAATCTGATATTGGCACCACCATAGTAAGCTATAGGACAACTTTTTTTGTTTTTGGATTTATTGGCGAAAAGGTTAAAAATGCCACTACTTCCATTGATGTTCCAAGTATTTCCAGATAAAATTTCCTTATTTATTTATTTTTTTAAAAAAAATTGTCATATGGATCCATATCGTCTTCTGATATTGTATTTGTTATTCCAAAGTAACAAGAGCTTGTGTTTAATAAAACTTCTAGTAGGGAAGTTTTTATTATTATTATTTGAAAAGACAGTATCTTATTTAAAAATAATTAAGGGCCAATTGTTACGAAGCTTTGTTTGTTTACTTTTTTTCGTATAAATGCTTAAGGAATTGAGCACGAGTCAAGATCCTTTATCTGTTTCCTTGCTTATGATTATGTTAGATTTTCTGCAACCCTTATATGTCTTACCTTCCAATTGGTTGATTATTGAGGATATAACGCTATATCCCCGCAACACAAATATTGAATGACACCTATAAACATTCCCTTAACAACGGTTAATTTACTACGGTTCATAACCATTTATTAAATCCTTTCTTAGGGAGATTTCTTAATATTTCTTTGAATCTCGTAAATCATCTATTTCAATCAATAAAAAAACGCTATGAATATTCTCAATATCTGAATATTAGGTTAGTTCAAGATATGGGTGACCATGTCACAGATAGCTCCAGAATCAGTTCATTTAATCATTTATACGTGTAAAGGGTTATCATCATAATTGAATGAACTAAGATTGCTACCTGAAATCATCATGAGTTCACATAAAACATGCTTTTATAAGGATTTTCAAGGATTAAACAGGCCGCAAATATGATTCTGTCAACGCATATCCTTCACAGATTGCAGAAGAATAGTCGCACATAATCTTATTCGTCTATTAATGAATTATTATGTCACACCGCATTAAGAATTATGGAAAAGAGGCATCATGTGCTTGTCTTCTACGTCAAATAAAACTGTCAAGTTTCCTAACTTTTATGAATATGAGCTTTGTTCCTGATATTAATGTTTATTGAAAAGCGCTGTTTCAATATCTCGGATTTCTGTAATTTTTTTTTCATGCAAATCTCAAATATGTGTAAGATTTAAAGTGAACAATAGGAAAGTCTTTTCAATGTTACGCTCTAATTATTTTTACAATACCCATTACTGCTTGTCTTTGCCATTTAAAATTAGTTCCTGACATCGAGTTAATTTTTTTTTTTTTTGCCTCAAAAATCTTCAAGCTGACTTTTGAGCAAGTAGCACAATGCAAGCAACCGAGTCTGATTTTAACCTGAGCGTATTAGATAATAAATAAAATGAAATGAATAAAAGCATGTTTTATAGCATACACGGCAACGACTGACATACAAGCAACACTGATTTTGAATGATTGGTAGGGGACACCTGATTTTTCTTGAGAAATACGTCCAACATATTAATTCTTTATGCCTTTTTTCAGCATTGAACAGTAAAGAAGTTTTGTAATTAAGGATCTGTCTATTACCTTTCAGATTATTAGCGACTTCCAATATAAGCATATGATTATGGCCTCAAAATAAAATTAGCTACTGGTACTTGCATCAGAATGATAGCTGTTGAGCGTTAATTTGATACAGAATGATTGATCCACCAATCTTTTATGTTGATCACTGGCCATTGCTGAACTTACACCCGCTTTTTAAAAAAATTACCAATTGGTCTGTCTTACTGGTTTTGCCTGGTGATGTCGTTCTAATGTTTGAGAGCACCTCCCCTAGAAATGTATGTTCCACTTTTGTAACAATGAATGAGCGTTCTTGTCAGATGAGGTTCAAATTCAAGGGTCAAGGACGATGTTAGATTCCAGTCTTGGATCTTTGTTAAAGGATCCTTCTTTTCATGTGGTGAACCGTCTTGTTCAGTACGAAGTAATAACGCCTGATCTTGGTTTTGTAAGACTTTCATGCAAAGAGGTTTCTGTTTTGTTATTCGGCTCCCTTTAAAATTGCAATAGTCCTGAAGTCTTCTGTCAAAGCTTAATCAGTACCCATTAAAAAGTAGTAAGACTAGAGCCAGTTTTACCTTACATCGGGTTTTCTACATGGAACCTTTTATTGTAAATACTGAAAGTGACCGATGCGTCAACTCAAGACACGAGCAAAAAAAAAAAAAAAAAAGAAGTAAGGTACTAAATAACCAAATGGCACACGGCTTTTTTTTACAGCATTCAGCATAAACCTGTTACATATGTTTGTTAAAGTCTGCAAGTATACTCAGCTTGTACCCAATTTAATTGCGCTAACCCACACCATAGAAACAAGATCACTTTCAAGAAATGATTAGCGATTAGTCAGGTTGTCTGCAGGCTTGGACGTTCAGCTGGAATACAAATCAACTAAAATGTAGCATCAGAACTGTGATAATTGAGGAATAAAAAGGGGAATGTAAATTGGAAAATAAAGCAAGTAAAGAAATGAGACTCTATAATTCTTTATTATAAGTTCGAGAGTTTGTCATGATAAAAATAGAGGTCCTTTTTATATTCAACTATTACTTCGATTTTTCCTGCCCAAATCGAATTGACTATTACCCGCAAACTGGGAAATGGGTTTGTGTGACATACCTGGAGAGGGGGGGGGGAGAGGAAAAAGAAGGAGAGAGAAAAGAATAAAATTAAAAAAATCAAAAGAAATCGATTACAAAATTGAATTATCGAGTTATTTAATGTAATAAATGCGCGTGAACATAAAAGTGGCAATTTTTTTCATAGTGTCGTATTTGTGTACGATTCACTTAAAAATAAATAAGCAAATCGTTTAAATAAATAAAACTATGAAATTAAAACAACCTTTGATGTTGCATGCCAGCATACACTTGTATACTGCTATACAACTTCTCTTACTACGAGTACATACTTCTATATTAAAGATTGCATGATTGGCCTAAACACGATATACGAATGACAGTTGGATACAGAATGCTATACCACTGAGTTACGATATCACCGATCGAGAAGAGAAGCTTCTCAGATCAAATCAAGAATTATAAGAAAGAGAAACTTAATATTAATAGTTCTCTCAATGGCTTAGCTACCCAGAGAGAGAATAGTGTGGTGACCTAGCAAGGCTATAGCCATATTAGAGCTAACAAAGATTTATCCATGTTGATACCATTTGTGATATAACCTTAACAATAAATGTCATAGTAAGAACTATAAGGATATTACATCACAAGTCTAATTTAGTACGTCTGAGAAAGACTGAAAATTTAGTTTAATGCAAAGAGTTAAGAAGACTTAACATTTATTAGAACAAGACTAAATTAGTGACTATGTAATAATCATATACATTTTTGGTTAATCAATGATAACTTCAAGATAGCACTAGAGATAAGAAAACAGCAGACAGTCTTTTATATAAATACTCGTACATTTCATTTATTAATAAAGACATCTTATAAACAGTCTCAAACTACTCCTATAGTCTTTTTATAATTTTTAGTTTACCTTAAAACACAACAAATAAAAAAGCTATTAATATAAATGGTTCATTTACTTATATATTGATATAGTTATACTGCTGATAAAGAGTATAAAAAAATAGTCTATGAATTAATGGATACCTATCTTCTACAACCAAATATACAAATAACGATAAGATATTTTATATTTGGGATCGTATTTTATTCATTACAAAGATAATGAATAAATGATCAACTATAATGTTCTACTG